>CM038143.1:556122095-556507677 GCA_021437245.1 Aegilops speltoides | reverse complement strand
GGAATTATCCTTCGCAGGCGTCCGTTGTTCCTCGTTATCGCTTCCTTTAGGTGTATCCACCATATATACATTGTGAGTTGAGGTGGCCTTCCGATTACCACATGGGTGCTGGTTCTTAATCGCCTCGGCATCGTCGTCCATACCGTCGATGTCTTGGTCGAAGTCTAGCATATCGGTTAAGTCATCGACAGTGGCTATAAAGTGGGTGGTGGGTGGGTTTTGAATTTCTTCATTGCCCGCATCCCAACCGTCCTGACCGCAATCCGGCCAAGGCTCTCCTGATAAAGAGAGGTACTTTAGCGAATTCAGGATGTCGCCAAAAGGCGAGTGCTGGAAGATGTCCGCAGCGGTGAACTCCATGATCGGCGCCCAATCGGATTCGGTTGGAAGGGGCGCGGGAGGTCCGAGGTCTGGAGAGGAGTCCGGCACCTCGGAGTCACGAAGCCATAAGGGATGGGGTCGGTATTCGGCTCCATCGCCGTAGAGGTAACAGCCCGGCGGTGTCCAGCCACCCATCCTCGTCGGCGCAGCCGCTCCGAAGTTAAGGGTCGGGCGGACTCTTATCTTGACCTCGAGGCCTTTGTCCGTCGATGAGAGCTAAATCAAGCCCATCGTGATGGTGTGGCACGCTCGGCCAGGCTCGAATCCGTCGAAGATCAAGTCTCCGCGGATGTCGGCCGAATAGTTCAAACTTCCAAACCTGACCTGATGGTCAGGGGCGTAACTTTCGATCTGCTCCAGATGGCCAAACGAATTGGCCCGCAGTGCAAAGCCGCCGAATACAAAGATCTGTCTGGGGAGAAAAGTCTCACCCTGGACCACGTCGTTGTTGACGATCGAAGGAGCCATCGGGCCTATAGGTGACAACACAGAGGAACTCTCAACGAGAGCACCAATGTCGGTGTCAAAACCGGCGGATCTCTGGTAGGGGGTCCCGAACTGTGCGTCTAGGCTGATGGTAACAGGAGACAAGGGACACGATGTTTTTACCCAGGTTCGGGCCTTCTCGATGGAGGTAAAACCCTACTCCTGCTTGATTGATATTGATGATATGGGTAGTACAAGAGTAGATCTACCACGAGATCAAGGAGGCTAAACCCTAGAAGCTAGCCTATGGTATGATTGTTATCTGTCGTACGGACTAAAACCCTCCAGTTTATATAAACACCGGAGAGGGCTAGGGTTACACAGAGTCGGTTACAATGGTAGGAGATCTACATATCCGTATCGCCAAGCTTGCCTTCCACGCCAAGGAAAGTCCCATCCGGACACGGGACGAGGTCTTCAATCTTGTATCTTCATAGTCTTGGAGTCGGGCCAATGATGATAGTTCGGCTATCCGGACACCCCCTAGTCCAGGACTCCCTCACCGGGGCTCCTCGTCATCGTCGTTGTGCAGCCCCTTGTCCTTGTTTTCGGTGTTTATTTTGCTGGCCTGTTTGAACACCCAGCAGTCTCTGTTGGTGTGGTTGGCTGGCTTATGCAGGTGCCATGAATTTGGCACGGCGTTCGATATGTGGTCGGTGGGCGGTCCCCGATTGTTTCTTTTGAGCGGCTTCTTCTGGCCGACGGTTTGGATCCGCTGAATCCGGCGTTACCGCCGTGTCTTGTAGCCGTTGTTCCGTCGCCAGTATGCATTGCACGTGGCTTGCCGTTATTGTCACGGACGTCCGAAGTGCGAAATGTGGCGTGGTGCTGCTGCGAGCCAACCAGCTGTCTCGCCCGCATAAAGCGGGTCATTAGTGTCGTGAGAGCTGCCAGGGACTTGGGTTTTTCCTGGCCGAGGTGTCGGGCGAGCCACTCGTCATGGATATTATGCGTAAAAGCCGCCAGGGCTTCGGCGTCCGGATAGTCGTCTATTTGGTTCTTTTTAGTTAGGAACCGGGTCCAGAATTTCCTGGCTGACTCTCCGGGCTGTTGAGTAATGTGGCTCAAATCATCGGCATCCGGTGGTCGCACGTATGTGCCGTGGAAGTTGTCGAGGAACGCGTCTTCCAGGTTTTCCCAACTGCCAATGAAATTTGCGGGCAGGCTGTTTAGCCAGTGCTGGGCGGGTCCCTTGAGCTTAAGGGGTAGATACTTGATGGCGTGTAGGTCGTATCCGCAGACCATGTGAATATAGAGAAGGAAATCTTCAATCCATACTGCGGGGTCTGTTGTGCCATCGTATGATTCGATGTTTACGGGTTTGAATCCTTCTGGGAATTTGTGATCCATCACTTCATCGGTGAAGCAGAGGGGGTGTGCGGTGCCTCTGTGCCGGGCTATGTGGCTACACAGTTCGAATTGGTCTAGGTGGCTGTGTTCGGCCCAGCCAGACTTGTTTATGGTGTATCCGTCGCGACGGTCATCATCGCGTGCTGGGGCGCGCCCCCTCGATTCGTAGATCGATCTTGGATGTCCTGCTTTATTTTCTGGTATATCTTGCGGGTCTTGCCTGCTGCCCCGGGCCGTAGTGTATTGGCGTGGGGGTGCGGGCTGGTATTCGAGCTGATATGCCGTTTATCCCGCAGCGGGGTGGCGATTAGCAGTGGCGCTCGAGTCCGTATTCCTCGGCTACCAGGACCTCAGTCCATCTATCTGTGAGCAGGTCTTGATCAGCTTGGAGTTATTGCTGCTTCTTTTTCAGGCTCCTCATAGTGGCCATAAGCCGACGCTTAAAGCGCTCCTGCTCCACGGGATCCTCAGGCACGCTGAACTTGTCGTCGCCAAGGCTAATCTTGTCTTCGGAGGGGGGCATATAGTTGTCCTCCTCCGGATATCTGTCGGTTGCCTGTTCATCTAGGTTGGCCTGCTCATCTTCCTGCTCTTCCTGCTCGAAGGCGGGCTGATCGGGGTTGTATTCCTCTTCAGCACCATCCGGATTGTTTTCTTCTCCTGGGCGGGGCTTGGAGCGGCGCCAACGACGCCCATGCTTTATTTTTCTCCCTGAGGGGTTATCCTCCGTTGCCTCATCACCATTGGTTTCCTTCGGAGTGTCCACCATATATATATATCGTATGAGGAGGTGGTTGTCCACCGCCCTGTGAGCGGTGGTTCCTGTGCTTCTTCTGCATCGTCGTCTATACCGTCGATGTCTTCGGAGTCAAAGTCAAGCACATCGGTTAGATCATCGACCGTGGCGATGAAGTGGGTGGTGGGTGGGCAGCGAATTCCTTCATCGCCTGCTTCCCACTCAAGCCGGACATAGTTCGGTCAAGAGCCTCCTGACAAAGAGAGAGACTTTAATGAGTTCAGCATGTCGCCAAAGGGCGAGTCTTTGGAAGATATCATGACGGTAAACTCCATGACCAGAGCCCAACCTGGCTCGGCTGGCTCGAAGTGCGTGGTGGAACCAACAACCGGATATGAGTCCGGGGTTGAGTCACAAGCTTCCACGGAGGTGAGACACGTGTTCGCTCCACCGCCGATGAGTGTCGTCCGTGAGGGCGGGTCCATCCTCCGATCCTTAAACAACGCAGCCTGCCCAATTTAGGTCGGGGCCCGCTGCAGGGTGATATCGAGCATCGTCCGACCCAGAGTCTAAGCCGTGCTCATCGTGACTGTCCGGTGCTCCTGGCATAGGCCCGACTCCGTCGAAGATCAAGTCTCCGCGAATGTCTGCCGTGTAGTTCAGGTTTCCAAACCTGATCTGGTGGCCAGGGGTATAGCTGTCGATCTGCTCCAGATGACCAAGCGAATTAGCCCGCAGTGCGAAGCCGCCGAACACAAAGATCTGTCCGGGGAGAAAAGTTTCCCCCTGGACCGTGTCGTTGATGATGATTGAAGGAGCCATCAAGCCTTGCAGCAACGACACGGAGCAACTCTCAATGAAAGCACCAATGTCGGTGTCAAAACCGGCGGATCTCGGGTAGGGGGTCCCAATCTGTGCGTCTTAGGCTGATGGTAACAGGAAGCAAGGGACACAATGTTTACCTGTGTTCGGGCCCTCTCGATGGAGGTAAAACCCTACTTCACCTTGATTAATATTGACGATATGAGTAGTACAAGAGTAGATCTACCACGAGATCGTAGAGGCTAAATCCTAGAAGCTAGCCTACGATGATTATGATTGTAATTGTGATCGGCCTTCTAAGGACCAACCTCTCCGGTTTATATAGACATCGGAGAGGGCTAGGGTTTACACGGAGTCGGTTACAAGGAAGGAAATACAATATCCGGATCACCAAGCTTGTCTTCCACACAAAGGAGAGTCCCATCCGGATACGGGACGGAGTCTTGAGTCTTGTATCTTCACGCTCCAATAGTCCGGACGACGTATATAGTCCAGCTGTCCGGATACCCCCTAATCCAGGACTCCCTCACCCATTCACTATCAGCAACGGGATAAATTATACCTGCCTCAAGGAGCTTTAGTATGTCCTTTCTTACCACTTCTTTCATCTTAGGATTTAATCGTCGTTGAGGATCTCTAACTGGTTTGGCATCTTTCTCCACTTTAATTTTGTGTTGGAATAGAGTGGGACTAATGCCCTTAAGATCATCCCGAGTATATCGAATAGCAGCACAGTGCTTTTTCAGAGTTTCAATAATCTTTCTTCTTCTTGCTCTGAAAAGTTAGACTAATAATAACAGGATATATTTTCTTTTCATCAAGATAAGCATACTTAAGATTATCAAGTAATGGTTTGAGCTCAAACACGGGATCACCCTTGGGTGGAGGGGGATCCCCTAGGATTTCAACGGGCAAGTTGTGTTTCAGAATAGGACCCTATTGAAGGAACACTTCATCTATTTCCCTTCTTTCATTCATAAACATATCATTTTCATGGTCTAGCAAATATTGTTCTAACGGATTAGTAGGAGGAACAGCAATAGAAGCAAGACCAATAATCTCGTCCTTACTAGGTGATTCTTTATCACGGGGTTGTCTATGAAACTTACCAAAATTAAACTCATGAGACATATCCCCTAAGCCAATTGTAACAATATCATTTTCACAATCAATCCTAGCATTAACAGTATTCAAGAAGGGTCTACCAAATATAATGGGAAAAAAGTCGTCTTGTGGGGAACCAAGAACAAGAAGATCAGTAGGATATTTAACCTTCCCACACAAGACTTCAACATCTCTAACAATCCCAACTGGCTTAATGGTGTCCCTATTGGCAAGCTTAATAGTAACATCAATACCTTCTATTTCAGCAGGTGCAATATCATGCATAATTTCTTTATATAAGTCAAAAGGTATTGCACTAGCACTAGAACCCATATCACATAAGCCGTGATAACAATGATCTCCTATTTTAACAGAAATAACATGCATGCCTACAACGGGTCTATGTATCTTAGCATCGGGTCTAGCAATATTAGCAGTTTCACAACAGAAATAAATAACATGCCCATCTAAATTATCATCCAAGAGATCTTTAACCATAGCAATAATAGGTTCAACTTTGATTTGCTCAGGGGGTGTATAAGTTCTAGTATTGCTCTTACGAACAACAGTTGAAGTTTTAGCATGATCCTTTATCCTAACAGGAAAAGGAGGTTTCTCAACATAAGTAGTAGGAACAATAGGATCATTATAAGGGATAGTCTTTTCTTCAACTGTAATAGGTGCAACTACTTTTACTTTAGTGGGAGGTTATATTTAAACCACTTCTCCTTAGGGAGATCAACGTCGGCAGCAAAAGATCCACAAAAAGCGGCTACTATCTCAGAGTCAAGTCCATATTTAGCGCTAAATCCACGAAAAGCATCGGTATCCATAAAAGATTTAACACAATCAAACTTAGGTGTTATACCTAACTCCTTACCATCGTCGGAACCCCAATCTTCAGAGTTTTGTTTAATTCTTTCCAATAAATTCCACTTGAATTCAGTAGTCTTCAGCATGTAAGAACCAGCACAGGAAGTATCAAGCATGGTGCGATCATTCAGAGAAAGCCGAGCATAAAAATTTTGAATAATCATATCTCTTGAGAGATCATGATTGGGGCATGAATATAACATTGACTTAAGCCTCCCCCAAGCTTGAGCGATGCTTTCTCCTTCACGAGGCCAGAAATTATATATGTAATTACAATCACGATGAACAAGATGCATAGGATAGAACTTCTGGTGAAATTCCAACTTCAATCGTTTATAATTCCAAGATCTCGTATCATCACATAGCCTATACCATGTCAATGCATCTCCTTTCAAAGATAAAGGGAAGACCTTCCTTTTGACAACATCATCGGGAATACCTGCAAGCTTAAATAATCCACAAACTTCATCCACAAAGATAAGGTGTAAATCGGGATGCAATGTTCCATCTCCCGCAAAGGGATTAGCTAGCGTTTCTCTATCATACCGAAGGAATCTCAAAATAGACACTTTCAAGAGGTTCAGAGGGTTGAGGAGCAACTCTTTGCTCTCTTGGTCGGCGAAGATGCCCCTAACTAGCCCCTCAAAGGATTAGTTTCCATAGTAACAAGTGATGTAAAATTTCAGCACACTATATAAATGTTTCCTTACCAAGTTCCACTCACCAAAGGCACTACACTCCCGAGCAATCTGCGCGGAAAAGAGTCTTGATGACCCAAGTATAGGGGATCTATCGTAGTCCTTTTGATAAGTAAGAGCGTCGAACCCAACGAGGAGCGTAAGAAATGACAAGCGGTTTTCATGAAGGTATTCTCTGCAAGCCTTTGAAATTGTAGGTAACAGATAATTTTGTGATAAGATAATTTGTAATGGGTAACAAGCAATGAAAGTAAATAAAGTGCAGCAAGGTGGCCCAATCCTTTTTGTAGCAAAGGACAAGCCTGGACAATTTCTTATAATAAGAAAAGCGCTCCCGAGGACACATGGGAATTATCGTCAAGCTAGTTTTCATCACGCTCATATGATTCGCGTTCGGTACTTTGATAATTTGATATGTTGGTGGACCGGTGCTTGGGTACTGCCCTTTCTTGGACAAGCATCCCACTTATGATTAACCCATATTGCAAGCATCCGCAACTACAAAAGAAGTATTAAGGTAAACCTAACCATAGCATGAAACTAATGGATCCAAATCAGCCCCTTACAAAGCAACGCATAAACTAGGGTTTAAGCTTCTGTCACTCTAGCAATCCATCATCTACTTATTACTTCCCAATGCCTTCCTCTAGGCCCAAATAATGGTGAAGTGCCATGTAGTCGACGTTCACATAACACCACTAGAGGAGAGACAACATACATCTCATCAAAATATTGAATGAATACCAAATTCACATGACTACTAATAGCAAGACTTCACCCATGTCCACAGGAACAAACGTAACTATTCACAAAGTATATTCATGTTCATGATCAGAGGAGTATTAATATGCATTAAGGATCTGAACATATGATTTTCCACCAAGCAAACCAATTAGCATCAACTACAAGGAGTAATCAACACTACTAGCAACCCACAGGTACCAATTTGTGGTTTTGATACAAGAGATGAACTAGGGTTTTGAGAGGAGATGGTGCTGGTGAAGATGTTGATGGAGATTGACCCCCTCCCGATGAGAGGATCATTGGTGATGGCGATGGTGATGATTTCTCCCTCCGGGGAAGTTTCCCCTTGAGAACAGCTCTGCTGGAGCCCTAGATTGGTTCATGCTGGTGGTTCAGCCTCGTGGCGGCGGAGTTTAAATCCCGTAAGCTTGCTTATGAATTTTCCAAGGTAAAAGCCTTCATATAGTAGAAGATGGGCACCCGAGGGCCGCCAGGGGGCCCAGGAGACAGGGGGCGCGCCCAGTAGGGGTGGGCATGCCCCCACCCTCCTGGCCAGGGTGTGGGTCCCCTCTGGTATTTTCTTCGCTCAATAATTCTTATTAATTCCAAAAGTAACTTTCGTGGAGTTTCAGGATTTTTGGAGCTGTGCATAATAGGTTTTCAATATTTGCTCCTTTCCCAGCCAGAATTCCAGCTGCCGGCATTCCCCCTCTTCATGGTAAACCTTGTAAAATAAGAGATAATAGCCATAAGTATTGTGACATAACGTGTAATAACAGCCCATAATGCAATAAATATTGATATAAAAGCATGATGCAAAATGGACGTATCACCGCGCCCTGGAGAGAGGAGATTAATCTCCACGGGGGACGTCGTGTGGTGGAAGTGGTGGAAGGTTCTAGGATCGGTGTCGTTTAGAATTGATCTAATTGATTTGGTCTAATCTATGAAACCGATCTAATTTTGATCAGATCGGGTGTCGCGCCCCCGGAGAGAGGAGATTAATCTCCACAGGGACGTCGCGTGGCGGAAGTGGTGGAAGGTTCTAGGATCGGTGTCGTTGGACAAACCGCTCTAATACCATATAAAAATTATAGGATCCCTAATATTCGTTGTTGTATTGATCTGACCCTCATAGGGGTATATATAGCGTGCCTGAGAGATGATAGGCTTGGAGTACAAGGCAAGGTTGTGTAAACATTTTTTATCTCTAATACATATTTACTTCTAACTCTCAAATATCATCTCTAACATGTGAGTGCCATGGTTCTTCTAGGTCAGCAGCACACGGAGGCTTCGTGGCTAGGTCGCGCCGGCTGCTACTGCTTGGGATGTAGGGCTTGGATCTGCCCGGATCTGGCCTTCCTTGATGCGACTACATCTCGCCGGAGAAGGCATGGCGAGCCGATGGCCCCAGGCATGCTGGTGGCATCGTTTTGCTCCTCCATCATCATCATGGCTCTGGGGCCTGAAAATCCGCTGGTTGTGCTGCCTAGGAGTGCGATTGTGGCATCGGTCAGCTGTCCTGGGAGCCGGGGTCTCCTCCCGTGGCCGTGGGGTTGAGGTGGTGGTGGAGTGCCGCATTGTTTTCTCAGTATGGCTATACTGCGGTCATCACTCGGGCTAGTAGCGTCGGCCTCGTTATAGTGGCCACTGAAAGGTCTTCAGGAGAGTTCCATCGCTACAGACCGGTGGTTGACTTCGACGAAGAGATGTAAATTATGGACGACGACTTGAAGCAAAGGGATGGTTGTGCAGCTCATCACATATAGCTACTAGGACTGGGGAAAGTGGTGGCGACAACACATTAGTGACTTCAAGAGCGGTGCTACTCGAGCACCAGTTCTCGAGTTCCGGGGTGAAAGCCTAAGTCTAACCACAGTTGGGTATACTTGGCAATGGCGATGTTTTTGGTCGTTACCTTATTCAAGACATTGCTCGGATATGCTCAGACTAGTTCTTCAGGTGAAAACTTAGATCCTGGCCTTGGATGGTCGGATCCATTAACGATGATGCTTGAGCGTTGCTTCCTTCTTCAAGGCATTGTTGTTGAAGTACCTCATCGTCTGTGTGGGTCATGAGTTAGTTGGTGCGAATATGGTCATTGTTATAGTTTGCCGGTCACGGATCTGATCGCTTTGGTGCTTTTTTTCACGCATACGCGCTATGGTCATATCGACTTTGCTATTTGCCAGGATGTTTTGTGTGTGTGTTAGTGTTGGATGTGTGCATCTTGACTATGCAGAGGTCGGGTGCGTGCTCATTGTGTTTCTATCTTCTCGATGCCTCATTCTGAGCAAATAAAATCGCGCCTTTGTCAAAAAAACTTATGACCGGCCTAAACCCGGACGCACTACCAGAATCGCCCCCTATGCCGACGGCCAGGGCCGTCGGCATAGGCCTTAGACCCGTCGGGATAGGCATATCTGAGCGGCCCCGTCGGCATAGGGTCGCTTGGTAACATATCGTTAGCCTGCACACCAGGAGGCCGTTGGCATAGAAAAGCCGTCGGCATATATGATACGCCGACGGGGGCCGTACATCTATGCCGACAGCCCTGGCCGTCGGCATCTATCACGCCTAACGGCGGCGGCCGTCAAGTCTGCCCAATGAATGGTCGCCACGTGGCACCACTATGTCGACGGCCTGGCCGTCGGCTTATTCTAAAACTATGCCGACGGCCAGGCCGTCGGCATAGTGGTGCCACGTGGTGACCAGCCGCTGCTCTAGGACCAGGGCTATGCCGACGGCCTGGCCGTCGGCATAATTTCAACCTAAGCCAACGGCCAGGCTGTCGGCATAGTCCTTCATACAGAGCTCCCAGTAGCCGACACGTGGCGTCTATGCCGACGGCCAAGCCGTCGGCACAGTTTTAAACTAAGCCGACGGCTGGGCCGTCGGCATAGGCGCCACGTGTCGGCTACTGGGAGCTCACGCTAGCCCTATGCCGACGGCCTAGCCGTCGGCATAGTTTGCATTTGCTTTTTTTTCTTCTTTCTATTTTTTTTCAAATCAATTCAATTCAAATAACAGCACATATCAGCAGATATATATGATGGGATAGACATATAAAACACAACGGGATATCATCCGGCACCATCACAACAATATATGCATAAGCATCATCACACACAAGTCTCTAAATGAACATCATCACAACCAACATAAGCATAACCATATAGAGAAGCACACAAGTCATCTAAATGATCATCACCACACACAAGTCATCTCCAACATCATCACCACACACAAGGATCATCGAGCACCACGGAGGTCGTCACCGCCAAGACGGCCGAAGCCCAGGTCGTCACTGCTAGCGGCAGCGCTACCGCCAAGACCGCCTCCACCTCCGCCTCCACCTCCGTGGATCAGAGTGGTCGGGCTCCGTGACTCGGGAGTGCTGCGAAGACCACCGCCAACGGTAGATCCACCTGTTCCCTGTATGTTGAAAAGACATATTAACGGGATAAATGACTGTGTTGAAAGGCATGACATGCTTTGGTGAATAGATTGGGGATGTACTAACCGGCGAGGGGCTAGCGTTCTGTGCCACAAACTCCTCAAAGCTTATCAGCACTGGTTGTGCTAGAGGGCATTGTGCTGGAGGTAACCCCACGAACCTGCCGCCGCCATATCTGAAAAGCTCTTTGCATCCGGCTATCCCTCCGCACTTGGTGTTCATAAAGCCTCGATGCCACGCAGAGCGGTCTCTGGCGTGTGTACTCGGTAGGCCTACGGTATGACATGATGGAACTCATAAAACTACTAAATGCGGAAAATAAAGTGAGCAATGAAGATAAGAGGGAAAATACTTATAGATTGTTGCTCCTGAAAGAGGGACTGTGAACTGGTCACCGGGTCGGCTTGTCTTGTTGGGTCGGGCTCGGGTCGATCCGACGATGCTGTGTGTAGGAGATACTAGGAGTGATCACAGCATCGAGAACCGCCTCCCGACCGTGCTCCTTGGGCCCCATGCTCACCACCGCCATTTCGTCCAGAGGCGCCGCAATGGGGTCAGGTGTGTCAGGATGCAACTTCAGATACGCTTTGGAGTAGGCCTGCTTCCTCCCCGCGGTATGCTTGCCATAGTACTGGGGCTCGCCATGCTTGGAGTCCTTCCACGTATGGGCGATCTCCCACTTTGCATGTCCGAGAGCGGCCGCCTGGTTTCTCCTCCCGCACCACCAAACAGAGGTTTGTCATACATAAGAAAGTGATGGTAAATAGAAGAAGAAGAATGTTTAATGGGGTTAGTCATACATTAACTGCCTTGTGGAGATAGTGGTTTCGGTTTCCCTGAGCATGTACTCCCTCCTTCCCTCGGTTAGCCTTATTTTTGATTCTCATAGCCGCCCGGGCTCGAGTCGGGTCACACCAATGATCCACCAATGCCGCCCAGGACTCGTCTTTTCCATAACACCAATTTGGACACACCTACATAATAAAAGCATAATGGCATGTAGGTGTGTCCAAATTGGTGTTATGGAAGCATAAAGCATAAAGCATAAAGCACCACAAGGTAATGAAAGCATAATGAAAGCATAATATATGAAAGCATAATGAAAAATCTTTTATACTTACCGCCAAGAACTCGGGCCTCTCAAGGTAATGCCCATCCTCCGCTTCTTCCTTGGTCATCTTCACACCAAGAACGTCATGGTAGTATGTGGAGATGGCCACATAGCGCACTCGTCTTCAGATCTGGCGGGCCTTCTTCTTGCATTAGCGCAAGACGATCTGGTCCGCTCTAGCCTCAGGTTCTAAGAACTCGATAAATTTCTACAATCATGCATGAAAACAAGAATGGAAGAAGCCATGAGTTAAATCATTTTCATGAAACTAGAATGGACTTGTTCTTCAAGAGAACTCACCCGTAAAGTAGTGATCACGGCCTTGGCATGGGTCTCATGGTCCGCGTGGCGGCCGCTTCCCGATGGTCCCACTCGTGGCCAAAACCCGATGGTCCGGCTGCTTGATCGATCCGGACAAGACAACCCCGCCAAATAACTTCAAGAAGACGGTGATGAGGCCGTTGGGAATACGGACCCTTTAGAATAAATCCGATTCTTTGCAAAAGAATGAACTATTAGGATGTGACAAGCAAAATAAATAACAACCGGAATAAGCATGTGACAAGCAAAATAATGAACCACTTACTCTTTTCCCGTGGGCTCAATGAGCCACTTGAAACGTACATCTGCTAGAACCCATATGAATCATCACTGTTGTAACCTCTTTCTCGGTCCGTCTCATCATCACTATCAATCATATCATCTTCGTTGTCCGATGGAGGTGGAGGCTCTTCCTCGTCGTCAGCGTCTTCGTTTAACTTTTCTAGCATAAGAATGTCCTTTTCATTGACAATGGTCTCACCATCATTCCGTGCATCGTCGACGTTTGGGTCCACATCATCATCACCCAATGGTCTAGCGTCATCGTTTCTAACCACATCATCATCATCATCAGGTTGCTCTTGATAGAACACTCCCTTGTATGTCATGGGGTTAATGTTGTAGTAATCGTCTTCATTCGGGTCTGGTAGCTTACCATGTGGCGACACCTTGAACACAACTTCCCAACCCTTTAGATATGCTTTTTGGCATGGATAAGGCAGATAATATACTTGTGTAGCTTGGGTAGCCGCAATGAAGAGATCGGCTCCGGCATAGACGGTTGATGGTTTAACTTCGACCAAACCAATGGAAGGCGTATGTTCTACCCTCCCGCGGATCGAACCATCAAGATTTGAACACGAGGCGCAGACTTAGGGTCTCCGCCCTGGCGAATTGAACCTCGATATATTTTGTACCCTTCGTAGTAGTCTCATGAATTTTGACCGGGGGTGTACACTCCAGTATTTATAGTTTTGGGATCGGGGCGGCTGTTTTGGTGCTCCTCTGTATGGAAGCGATACCCATTCACATCATACTTTTTACATGTCATGACGGCAAGGTCAAAACCCATGGAAACCCATCTCAATTCATCATCCATAGATATGTTCGGATCTTTTCCCTACAAGTATAATGGAAATTGTTGCGTGCATTAGTTCGGTTAACTAATAAATGTTGAAGTAGGTATTTAATAGGGGAGTGTGGAAAATTACTTTCTCCATGAACCAAGCAACAAAATTTTTACGTCCAGGGTTTCCATGACGGAGAAGAGTAAGTGCCTCCGCCTCAGTAGAAGGATTCACTCCCGTCCATTCCTGTTGGGGATATTACCACTGGGCGTGAACCGGCCTACCTGGGCCGGGTTAGCTTCATTAGTAGTTTAAAGGTGATTAAGCAGATGAAGGCCCAAGGCCTATAGTCGGTTTAGAACCTGTAGCCGTAAACCGGCTTGATATGTAAACTTGCATTGTACGTTAGGAATAGAGAGAGACCAACCGGGATACGAGTATGAACCGGTGTGGGACTCTATGGACCGACGGGCGTCACCCGTGTATATAAGGGGACGACCCGGCGGCGGTTCAAAGACAGACAACAACAACTCGAGGCCTATGCGAAGCTTGTTTGCTCCCTAGTCATCGATACCACATCAATTCCATCACAACTAGATGTAGGCTTTTACCTTCATCGAAGGGGCCGAACTAGTATAAACCCTTGTGTCTTTGTGTCCGCTTTAACCCCTTCAAGTTATCCTGTAGCGATGGCTCCACGACTAAGTCCTTTCACAAGGACATCTGCCGTGACAAGTCCACGACAGTTGGCGCCCACCGTGGGGCTATCGCACGACGGTTTGATGATCTTGGAGGGCAAGCTCAAAGGACTCGAAGGCTATGCTGTGGGCCGGATGACCAAGAGTCGTCGCGGCAAGCTCTACATGGACGATGCAGATGGGGTCCCGAAGCCACTCGACGAGTACGGTGCGGGTCCCCTTTGGTGGCATACACGCTTTTTATCGGCAAGATTGGTGAGCCTGGCCCGAGCCGACATCTGCACCGACCTCGTCGAGAAGGCTCGGCGTCGAGATCTACCCAGGTTAAACCGGCCGTGAAGCGTGCCTTCATGGGAGTCATCCACGGAGGAGAGCATGAGGACGAGTCGAATACGATGGCGAGACCGTCGCCTATTCCGGCGACGAGTCCTCAACCGGAGAGACCGAATCATTGTACCACGGCAAGACGACTAGATTAGGGATGTTCGATGGCGGCATGATTCGACCCCCTGATCAAATCAACCGGGTTGGAATATTCATGGCCGCACGCAGCGGCGAATCACTCTTCAACCGCAGCAGCAATGCTCTCCGGATCGCGATGGCGCGCGGTAGAGGCGCAGGAGGCCTTGTCGCCCACCGTTCAAGTTCTGTCGGACCTGTTTGATGCACTAGCGGTACTTATGGCAGAGGCCAATCCGGCGGATCAGGAGGCCCATCATGCGGAGGTTGCAAAGGTGAGAGAGCAGATCGTATAGGCCAAAGCCGACCTGGCAGCAGAGAAGGACAGGATGGCCGCAGAGCGGGCCGCTTTGGATGCCCAGGCCTATAAGCTCATACTCGACCAGAACGCATCACAGGAGGTCTTGAAGCGGGAGCATAGATCACGCCTGCCGTTAGGGTTCGACCCTCGAAATCTCTTTCACACTCTGGGAGCTGGAACCAGTAATCCGCCGGGGCACCTTGAGGTAAACCGGATCAAGGCACCAGGGCCAGGAGCGACGGTCCAACCCCGCCTGATGGAACCTCTTCGACAGAACATTGTGATTCCTCTGCCGGTTCAGACACCTCCGGGTCATTATTCTAATCCTATGGACAATCTTGTCGCAGCTGCTGCGCGATTAGAAGCTATCCCGATCGAAGGAGACTCTCCGCAAGCAATCAAGACACGTCGGGTTAAGGAGCTTCTCCGGACTGCTTTGATTCAGCAGGAGGCATATTCATATAGCCGCGATCGGATTCATTCCACACCGCGTCCAAGCCGGAGCTATAGTAGGCGCATGGATGAACCGGCCGTATGAAGCAATGCGCAGAACCGTGAAGTGGCCCGTGGCAATAGCCCGGCAGGTGGTGTTCGCGATGCTCAGGATGTAGTGGACCGGGCCCGGGCATGAAGGGAGGCCGAGTTAGCAGCACAGAACGAGGCGGGTCAGCTTACACCGGTTCGTCCTACCACCTCTGCCGGGCCAGGGGTCGCATCTAGCTTGGGAGTACCCTGTTTAGTCCCCGCTTTACACAATGTACGCCTGCCCAAAGACTTCAAGGGTCCGCGCAAGGTGCCGAATTACACCGCTGATTTATCTCCAGAAGCGTGGGTAGAGAGTTATGAGATGGCCATGGAGATGCTGGATGTGGATGAGATCGCGTGTGCAAAGTACTTCACCATGATGCTTGAAGGCACAGCCCGTGCTTGGTTGAAGAGCACGCCGCCTAATTCTATCAGTTCATGGGCCCGATTGCGGGCCGGTTTATCCAGAATTTCAAAGATACGTGTAAGCAGCCTAAGTCCATAGTAGACTTGGCGGCTTGTGTTCAGGAGAACGGACGATCAACAACCCATTGGGTACGCCGCGTTTGAAGTCTTGCACTCGTCAGACAGATCAATCTTGACTCGCAATCTTAACCACGAGGGCAACTGCCGGTTTAAGCCTCTAAAGTTGAAGTTGGGGCGTATGAAGCGGTTCTGTAATGACATGGGAACCCTCATGGCTGCTTTAGTGAAGTATGCTGATTCTGATAGTACCAAGGATCCTGAGACTGACGATGACGAAGCAGGGAAGGGAAAGAAGAATAGCAACTCCAAAGGGCATCAATACAAACCGGCGGGCCATGGAAATGGAGGCAAGCGTAAAGTGGATGGCAGCATGGACTTTGTGGCTAACACTAATGCACAGGACAAGGGTCAGCAGCGCAGAGGTAAAGCGGCGAATCATAGTGGGGCTCCAAATCCTAACCCGGATCGCTTAAACTATTTGTTGAATCAGCCTTGTCCAAAGCACGGGACGAAGGAGGCGCCGGCTAACCACCTTTAGAAGGATTGTTACATTATGCAGGAATTTAAGAACTCTAATGCCTTCCAGTATGACCGTGGGTCGTGGTGGCTCAGATCCGGTTTCCATGGGCGGGTCACGATGGAGCTTCGGTTCAGTTTCAATCGTATGGTCACAACAACCGAATAATCGAGAGCGGTCAAGGGGTTACAACCAACAAAGAAGCGGCGGTCGGGTTATCAGAGCCAGCCAAAACAGTTGAACAATGGGCAGTATCACGTTTTCACAACTAGCTTGGATAAGCGCGACCGGAAACTCCACAAGCGAGCGGTGAACTCTGTTGAACCGGCCGTACCACATTACTTACGCTGGTCGGAGCAGCCTATCGTGTGGAGCAGGGAGGATCACCCACCCCGGGTTGACAATCCGGGCCAGTTGGCATTAGTGGTGGACCCTCAGGTGGGAGGTTATAAATTCACCAAGGTGCTCATGGATGGAGGGAGCAGTATTAACATCCTTGTATTATGAGACATTCCGCCGCATGGGGCTAACGGACAAAGATCTCGGTCCGCCTAATACGGTGTTCCATGGTGTGGTGCCCGCAAATCAGCATACCTGTTGGTAAGATAGCCACGAGGTGGCTTTTGGGACGAGCATGATTCCCGATCCAAACACTAACGCTTGAGGTGGTGAAATCCGAGCCCAGATCACGCCTTTGTTTGGGCGGCGGCTTATGCCAAATTCATGGCACGACCTTGTTATATCTATTTGCAGCTCAAGATGCCAGGTCACAAAGGGACAATAACAGTTCATGGGAGCCGCAAGATTGCTTTGGAATGTGAGGAAGGTGATGCGGCCTATGCAGAGTCGGTTTGTGCCACGGAGGAGTTGAAATATTATAGGGACAATGTTGATCCGACAGACATGACCCCTTTGAAGAAGCCAACTACGGAGCATGATTCAGATCTGAAGTTCAAATTAGCGGCCGAGACCAAGCTTGTTGACTTCGTTCGGCGATTCGTCCAAGCGCTTCACCGTCGGTGCCAACTTGGACCCTAAATAGGAAAGCGCTACATCGAGTTCATCCGTGAGAATCGGGACATTTTGCATGGAAGCCTTCGACATGCTAGGTGTACCGAGAGAACTTCTGAGCACACTCTTAATGTTGATCCCAAGTATAAACCGGTAAAGCGCTCCGCCGGTTTAACGAAGAAAGGCGCAAAGCTATTGGAGAGGAAGTGGCGGGCTCTTAGCGCTGGTTTTATCATTGAAGTGTTCCATCCAGAGTGGCTTGCTAATCCGGTCTGGTTCTAAGAAAACGGCACTTGGTGTATGTGTGGATTACACGGATCTTAACAAGGCTTGTCCAATGGATCCTTTTGCCTCCCCGCATTGACCAGATTATTGATGCCACGGCGGGTTGTGAGCGTTTGAGTTTTTGGATGCATACTCGGTATCATCGATCAAAATGGCGGTTAAGGACCAGGAGAAGACGGCGTTTATTACTCCCTTTGGAGCCTTCTGCTATGTATCTATGCCTTTTGGGCTCAAGAGCACCCAAGCCACTTATCAACGGTGTGTACAGAACTGCCTGCATAAACAGATCGGCCGTAATGTGCACGCCTATGTGAATGATATTGTAGTCAAGTCAAGGCAGAAGGAGACGCTGGTTGATGATTTGAAGGAAACCTTTGACAACTTGCGGGTTTACAAGATGATGCTTAACCCGCCAAATGTGTCTTTGGTGTTCCGCAGCAAATTATCGGGCTTTCTTGTGTCCAACAGAGGAATTGAGGCTAATCCGGAGAAGATTACGGCTATCACCTCCTGGCTAAACCGGTGTATCAACGATGTTCAGCGTTATGGGGTCGGATTGCCATGCCGAGCCGATTTATCGGCCGCCTCGGAGAGAAGGCCATCCTTTATATCGATGCTTTGAAAGATGATCAATTCATCTCGAGTCCACCATTGATGAAGCGTTGAGGACTTGAAGCGGCAATTAGCTAATCCGCCCGTTCTTGCAGCTCCGCCGACAAGGAGCCATTATTGCTATATGGCGGCCAATGCTCGCGAGCTAGCGTGGCTATTGTGGTAGAACGCAAGGAGGCGAGCAAGGAGTATCCGGTTCAATGGTGGGTTTACTATATCGGCGAGGTGCTTATTGAATCCAAGCAAAGGTATCCAAATTGGCGTAAGTGGTATATGGAGTTTTTATGGCAAGTCGAAGTTGAAGCAGATTTCCAAGGGCACCCCATCACGAAGGTCGATTCGGCTCCTTGGGCGATATCATACTGAACCGGAGGTGATCGCGGATTGCCAAGTGGGCTATAGAACTTGGGCCGCACGGATTGAAATACGTGCCTCGGACGGCGGTGAAGTCTCAAGCACTTGTTGATTTCATCAATGATTGGACCGAGTTGCAAGCACCAGAGGAGAAGCCGGATCACACATATTGGACTATCCATTTTGATGGATCCAGCAATTGAGGGCTCGGGGTCGAGTCGATTAACTTCCCCACGAGGTGATAAGTTTTGTTATGTTCTCCGCTTAATGTTCCCTTGTACTAATAATGCAGCTGAGTATGAAGCTTTGCTTCATGGTCTCCTGGATGTCTAAAGAGATGAATCTAAGCCGTGTTAAGTGCTTCGTGACTCGGACCTCGTGGCTCAACAGTGTCCGCACTTGGGATTCTAAAGACCCACTTATGGCTGCATATCGTCGTGAGGTGGATAATATTGCGGGTCACTTCAAGGGTTATCAGGTGGATCACGTGGATCATCGCAAAAATGAGGCGGCGGATGCTTTAAGCTGGTTGGGCTCTCAGCATAAACCGGTCCCGCCTAATGTCTTTCTTGATGTGTTGCACAACCCGTCACCAAGCTCCGGGTGAAGCGGATTTGGCTATTCCCGATCCGGAGGCTCAATTGGTGGCAGCCCCGCATGTTATACGGATTGGACAGCCTTATCTTGCGTACATGAACCGGTAGAGTTGCCAAAGCATGAGACTTTAGCCAGCAAATAGTCCGCGATCCAAGTCGACCATTGTCAATGGCGAATTGCATCATTGCAAAGGTATCGTAGGCGTTTAAATGATGCGCCTCCCGAGGAAGGCTGTGAAATTTTGCGCGAAAATCCATGAAGGGGATTGTGGTCACCACGCCGGTTCAAAGTCTCGTGGCTAAGGCGTTTAAATCACGGGTTCTCTTGGTTGACAAAGACATGCCGATGCGGAGGACTTGGTTAAACGGTGTGATGGCTGTCGAAATTTTCAAAGGCGTGCTCATGTACCGCTCAAGAATTGAGGATGATTCCAATTACTTGGCCGTTTGCAACATGGGGGCTGGATATGGTCGGACCTTTTAAAAGATCCAAGGATAAGAAAACCCACCTTTTGGTGGCAGTTGACAAGTTTACCAAGTGGGTTGAAGCGAGCCTGTCGGCAAGTGTGATGCAGCTACAGCGGTCAGTTCATTAAAAGGTGATTTTCCGTTTGGCTTTCCACACAATCATTCATCGACAACGGTACCAATTTATCCAAGGGTGCTATGAAGGAATTTTGTGAACGTGAGCACATCCGACTTGACGATCATCGATGGCTCACCCCAGTCCAATGGGCAAAGCGTAACAGGCTAATCAAGAGATCTTGCGAGGCATCAAACCCCGCTTATGGTTCCATTGCAAAGAACACCGGGATGTTGGGTTGAAGAGCTACCATCTGTGCTATGGAGTATCAATACTATGCCCAACCGATCTACAGGATACACGCCGTTTTTCATGATCTACGGAGCAGAGGCGGTTCTCCCTAGTGATATCCGGCATGATTCGCCTCGTGTGGCGGCTTATGTTGAAGCGGACAATGAGACAGCACGGCAAGATGCTTTGGACCTATTAGATGAGGAGCATGACATAGCGGCTGCCCGCTCGGCGATTTATCAACAAGATCTTCATCGCTATCATAGTCGCCGGGTCAGAACCAGAGCTTTTCAAGAAGGAGATTTGGTGCTTCGGCTCATCCAAGACCAGACGGATATGCACAAGTTATCCCCACCTTGGGAGGGACCTTCGTGGTCGAGAAGAATCGCACAACGGGTCGTACTATCGATTGATATTTGAGAGCATAAAAACTCACGCACATTAGAGGAGGAGACCAACAGGCCGTGGAACATAGCTCATCTTCGCCTTACTACACTTGAGCCATCGGCTCTATCTATGTACATATTATGACAAGTATATATTATCATTGATATAATAAAACCGAGCCTCACCTAAAGCGGGTCTCTGTCCTTTCATATCATGTGTGGTTACATGGAGTGGTTCTGCTTAAAGCGGCCTCCGGTTTACCCTTCAAATTTGCTTTTCAAAAAGCTTTGTGATATCACTTGGGGCCTTGGTCGTGTCCGAACCAATGCGACACCTTTTGATAGACGAAAGCCACCAGATCACTTGGGGACATGGTCAAGTCTGAACCAACACGCCTCTTGATCGCCTAAGGCCACAAAATCACTTGGGGGCTTGGTCGAACCCAAACCATTGCCACGCCTTTTGATCGGCATAAATGCCACGGTTTCATTTGGGGACCCGCTGACTTGAACCATTGTTACTCCTATTGGGGGCTTGGTCCTGTCCGACCATGGTAACACCATCCGATCACCAAGAAAAGCATGTTTTTGCAAACGGTTTTTTATCATTGCCTTTGCTTCCATATTTCTTTTATGACTATTCCTCAATTTTTGTTGTGTTTCCTTTAAACCAACAACACTTTTTTTACCGGTTCAGCTGACGGAATTCGGTTCATTTTTAATCCGGAGAAATATGTCTGGTTTAACTTTCCTGTTAACATCATGGAGTAACAGGGGGGCTCATAATGACCCAGCACGGTTTACATGGGAGTTGTTTTCTCCCCTTTGATCGTAATGGTTTATAAAACCTCCGTTTCAAGCCTGGCTAAGCCAACTTCATGCCCAGCGATGGTAGGTATTTTGTATCGCATATTTGATTATATGTCTTAAATACATTGATGATATATATATCAAGGTCATAAACCGGTTGGCGGTATAACCGCCACCGCAGTTCAAGATTTTCTAATTGCAGAAATATAAATTGAGGGTTTCAAGCAAAAGCATCAAGATTTATGCACGAAGGCATATTCAAGGCGTAAGTATTGACTATCCTATTACAAGGCAACGCGGTGCCCAAATAAGGTCATTGTTGTTACGGCGGATCATAATAAAGCAGCTATTTAAACCGCTTCCGTTCAAGCCGCTCATCGCCCGATCCGATGGTTGTGGGTCATCCCGCGCCGTTTCAGCTTCCTCATCTCTATCCATTGGCTGGAAATCAACAGTGGTCTAGTCGATTCCCATTAAAGCTTGAAAGACAGCCTCTTCATGGATCAGAGAGGATGGTTCAATATCAGGAGCGTAAGTATGCTTACGGATTGGAGGAATCAGATTCTCCGCTTCAGGAGTTGGTGCAGCCACTCATTTGTTCTGATCATTATACTGAGCTTGATAATGCGACAAGTCTGCCTCTTCAACCAATTGACAAGCCAGAGGGCGCACTGCTCGGTTTATTGCCCTCAGATCATCTTCATTGAACTCTGAGCCATCCTCCTTCAAACTAGGATAGCCTTGAGCTGCTTCAACAGGATCGAAATCCGGCACCCATGCTTTTGCCCGGATCAAGGCATTAATGGCTCCGATTCGAGCAGCAGATTTTTTCAGTTCTTCAATCCGAGCAGGAAGCATTGACAACCTCTTCAGAGTATCTTGGATCAAAGTGGGTGCCGGATTGTTGTGAGATGCAGTGGTGATAATCCGTTGTGCTCCGGTATACAGCTGTTCAATTAAAGTGTAGGCAGCTTTCAACTTCTTCCAACATCCGACCCTAAGTGACCAATGCGTACCGCAATAATACATGAAAGATCACAAACCGGATCTATTATAAACGCGCCAAAGTTGTCAAAGAAACCAAAAGGAACTTACCAAAGATAGCAGCGGTCATGGCATGCACTTGCCACTTTACGGCGGTCAGCTCATCTACCACCGGTTTAAGGGCAGCTTCAAGATTTTCAGCCTCTCTTTATTAAAGCGGCCTTCTCGGTGGCCCAGTCAGCTCGCTCCTTCTTGAAGCCCTCCTTCAGCTGTTCCGTGATGCTCAAAGCGCTGGTTAATTCCTCCCTTGCTTTGTCAGTTTCGGTTTGTTGGGTTTTCAAAGTTTCTTGCAGATCAGTAATTCGGTCCTCTTTGAGCCTCACTTCAGCCTGCATCAAGATAGTGCTTGGCTTTAAACAAACGGTACAAGAATTTGAAGTACCAACCACATAACAAGTTATACACTTGATACTTGGGGGCTAATGCATCTTCAATCTTCATCTATTACTAAATCGCAAAGTCCCAAGCTCAATACAGGTATTCAACTTGGCACTTGGGGGCTAATGGCTATTTGCTCAGTTATGTTCTGATGTTAGAATCTTTATTTGAGTCCCGGTTTAACTATACTAAGTTGAACCGGCCCTTGGGGGCTACATTGATGGATTTCAAAGTATTAAGGACTATATTAAAGTCCCGGTTTGAAGAAGCTTGCAAACCGCCCTTGGGGGCTAGAAGGATTAATAGAGTGGCAGTAATTAAGGAAAGGAGAAGTACAAGGAAGTTACCTCAAATTTATCTCTCATCATCTTTACTGCACCAGCTTCACATACATGACTAGTATATAGCGGTTCAAGTAACCTAATGAAGATCTTAGGCACTCGAGCAAAGATATGTTTCTAGATCAACATCCCATTTGCCTTTGTTCATGGCATAAGAATCTTCTTTCACAAGATGCTTGGCTAAAGCGGCAGGATTCCTCGGTTCAAAGCGACCCACGCCGTAATTACAACGTCATCATCCTTGGACTCACCGGTTTGCGCTAGCTGTCGGTTTATCGGCAGTCTTGAAGGATGCGGGATCTTTCAATCCGGACGGAGTGGCGAGTCTGGTCAACAGGATCAAGTATTGATAGGCCTTTTCTCGTGAATAGCATCATCTTGCAAGGAGGATCACGGGAACATCTTCATAAACGAACGCTTCAAGATCTCGGTGCTTTATCCTGCTCAGGGCAACATCTTCCTCGGCCGCTTTATCCAGCGGGGCTTTCTTGCTCGGTTTGGGTTTAGCCTCGAAAGAGAAACAAGGAGTCAAGGAACAAGATAAGTTATAACACAAGATACCGTAAGCATATGTTCAGCCTAGCTTACCCAAGAACCGCTTTCGGTGGTGGCGGAGTGGTCGATGATTCACCAGAGGATGAATGAGAAGTAACCCGATAATTGAGTCGGACGGATTAAGAGGTTGATGGATGAAACCCGCTTTAGGATAAAATTAATAGAAAGGTCGGAGACCTCTGAGCGGCGTTTTGAATCGGACTGTTTGGTAAACCGCGGAGGTAACTACACTGCTCTTTGCTTGGGTTGTCAGCGCGAGCTTCATGTTGCCGAGTCTTCATAAGAAATTTGGGATCCAAGTAAGCAAGAGGATGAGAAAATTTAACTTTCGGTTTGCTGGCAAAGTTTTGGCAAAGGCAAAGGATCTGAATCGGAAGAGAGAATAGTTACCTCGGTGACATCAAGCATTCTCGCTTCAGCGTCGCCCGACAAGTATCATCATCAATAAGGCGTGTAAAAAGTAAGCCTAGTGAATCGAGTTCTACCTCAAAGGTCCGAGTTACCCACATCATCATCAACAGCCGATCGATGAGGCGGTGGTTTTCCTTTGTGAGCCGCTTCTTGATAACCTTGGTCTTTGGCCGGTTGACCGCTCTGCTTTTCTCCGTTTGTCTTATGGAAGCTTCTTGCTCCAAAACGGATTATCACCTGGTTAAGCAGCGATTGATGTTAGATGAAATAGCAATGTGAGTTCAAGAAAAATGCAAGCAAAATCTTACAAATGGCGGTTTGTTGGTAGTCTTGAATGGAGCAGGCGGTTTGAGCGCAGAGGTGTTCCGTTCGTTCAACATTTTCTTCACAAATCTGTGACTTCATCATCCGAGAGCTGGATATTAGTGTGTCGGAGTGGGTCATCGACGCTACCAAGATATCTTGCACATTAAACCGAGCGCCCGAGAGAGGCAAGACGCTCCATGATATCCAACAATGTGCAAGATCTATTCTCGTTAAACCGTTGGCCATGAAGGCTCGGAGCTTGGACAATTATGAGCATATTTACTTCTCTCCTTGGCACTTAATCTTTGTGGAAAGGGTGTGTGTTCTTGAGCCGCTCGGACGAAAGCCGTGCAAAGGATTTTCATTATCGTGGAGGTGTCTTTGCATTAGAACCATGTTGCATTCCACTCCTTGGGGTGACTGTAGTCTGGCGTGGGGATAAGTGATCTCTTTTCTTTTCGAATTGCCATACCGCCTAATTCGGTATTGGGGCCACAAGGAATTCATGCGGCGGTTTAAGTGGAAGCGATCTCTAAACAATTCAATCAAGGCTCCTCCGAAGGTATACCTCGAGAGCACTTGGAAGTGACATAAGTTGGTAATGAATTGGGCCAAGATTCTTGGGCGGAGCTGAAAATTGGCTAACACATCCCGTAAATTTTAGAACCAGGCGGTTTGAAGCCCTGCTAAATGATCTCAAAAGATCACAACCTCTCCTCTTGAGGTGTGAGAGGACATTCATCACCGAGAACCCTCCAAAGGATAGTATCTTTGTTGTCTAAAGCGCCGATCAAGACTAAATCATCCAAATTGAGTTTACGTGATGCGAGAAGGAACCCAATTGCACTCATATACTTGTTTGGCCATGGTGAGATCTACAAGAAATAGGTGATTCCGGTTCAAGAATATGTTGGATAAAATAAGGTGTTGGTCTGAACAATGTTAAACCAGAGGCAGTACATTTAAACCGGATTTCTATGAGGTGGCATCATATGGCTAAAGAGTTCTGGCGGTTCAACAAGGGGACTAATGGTGTATACTGGTTTACTAACTTTTTCTATATTAAGTTAAACCGCCTGATCTAAACATTGAAGGCGATTGCGGATGGCTAAGTATGCAGAAACAGGTTTCACAAGGTCTTATTGCAGCAATGGATCTGAAGCAAGTTTAGGAAAAAAATATTCAAAAGATTAAAGCAGAACGGAAGCGAATCAATGGGCAGGTATGAAGATGAGATCTATGGACTTGAGCATGAAACTACAGGCGGATGCTAAAAAGCTACTGCTAGTCAGAGCAGGGTTTCACAGATCTATCCAGGAGTCTGGGTACGAGCATGAACAAGTGATGAACACGACAAGAACACGAAACCCTAGAGCAGATCTATGTTAAGAAGAACAGAAGGATTACTAGAATCGAGGAAGACGCGGAAGGCTACCGCGGTGCTCTGGTGCATTTAGGTTGATGCAGCGGCCCAAGACGGTGCAGAGATCAGCGGCGACGGCGGAGCTCCGAGGCTGGCGACGCGAGGAAGACGAAGAGAAAGAGGCGAAGGGGAGAAAAGGAAATGACCCTTCGGTCCTATTTATAAGGCAAAGGACGTGTGTCAGGCGCGCGGATCCAGGAGCCACAAAATTCGGAAGTGGAGCTGCTGCTTTGGGTATAGCAGATCTATTAATTAAAGAAGGCGTCATAAATGTTAACTTCATGATGACATCATGCCGGTTTACAGCAAACAGAGATGATGACGACAAGGCGGTTTACCAATTACCGTAAGATGTTGAAGACAAAGATTTTGTGAAGGATTGACATGAACCAGCCAAATCAACTGGGGCCTAATGTTGGGGATATTACCACTTTGCGTGAACCGCCTACCGGGCTGGGTTAGCTTCATTAGTAGTTTAAAGGTGATTAAGCGATGAAGGCCCAAGGCCTCGTAGTCGGTTTAGAACTCCGAGCCGTAAACCGCTTGATATGTAAACTTGCATTGTACGTTAGGAATAGAGAGAGACCAACCGGGATACGAGTATGAACTGTCAGGATTCTATGGACCGACAGGCGCCACCCGTATATAAGGGGACGACCGGCGGTTCAAAGACAGACAACAACAACTCGAGGCCTAGCGGCTTGTTTGCTCCCTAGTCATCGAGACCACATCAATTCCATCACAACTAGACGTAGGCTTTTACCTTCATCGAAGGGGCCGAACTAGTATAAACCCTTGTGCCTTTGTGTCCACTTTAACCCCTTCAAGTTAATCCGTAGTGATGGCTCCACGACTAAGTCCTTTCACAAGGACATCTGCCGTGACAAGTCCGCGACAATTCCTCTTGAACGAAATCACTAAAAAAAGATAAGCGGTGTTAGACCGGGACTAAGTGAACATGAAACATGATGATGTGGAAGACATAAAGGAATGGTGTAGTGGTATTACCTCATCCACACATCCTCAACTTCCTTGATGTTGTGCAAGATATAGAACATGAGGTCCTCCCACTCTTGTCGTGGCATGTTATAAGATTTCGGGGCCCCAGCCCTCCCACCTTGCGCGTTGAATAGATCGAGCCTGGGTTGATACTTGGGCTCTTCTATATTGTATCGAGGCACCTTGTTATGTAGATGGGGAACGTGGTCCGATAGTATGATGTCCCGAGGTCCGACACCTCCTCCAGATAAGCGCCTCGGCTTTGGAAGCTTCAATCTTAGCTTTGTTTCCACATTTTCGCCGGAGATGCTTGTTCGCCTCTCGTAACGTCTCGCCAGCGATTCTACAGGCCCCCCAACAATACCTCGCTCATGAGGTGCGAGAATGAGATGTGTCATCGAGTAAAGAAGCTCAAGGAAAGATCTTCTCTAGCTTGACTATCAACTCCGGTGCCTTCTTATGCAATTTTTCAATCACCTCTTTACTTACTTCTTTAGCACAGAGCATGCGGAAGAAATGGCTAAGCTCGGCAAGCACTCGCCAGACATGCTCGGGGACATAGCCTCGAACCATCACCGGCATTATCCGCTCAATCCATACATGGTAGTCATGACTCTTCAGGCCGGTCACTTTGCCGCTGAAAGATTGACTCCTTACTTATATTCGATGCATAACCATCGGTGAACTTCAAAATTTGTTTCACCAGATAAGTACTTTTTTTTTTCGGCGGTTTAAGGACAAAGTCAAGATCTGCTTGAACCAGTTTTTCGATCACTGTGGGAGGCTTCATGTTCAGCGTGGTCTATCACAAATTCTCTGTTGATCGGCTCTAGCTTTTACGTTATCCTTCGCCTTATCAAGAATGTTGAGGATCGTGTGGAAAAGGGACTCGCCACATTCTTTTCGGTGTGCATCACATCAATATTGTAAGGAAGTTTGAGGTCCTTGAAATAGGGAAGCTGCGAGAAGGGGGTAATGTCGTCCCAACAGGCGCCTCACCATATCCTCGAAGCCTTTGGCTTTGGCTTTGCCTTTGCCTTTGACTTTAGGCTTGAGAGCTTTTAGTGAGCAAGAGCATCCGCCTCAAAAATGTTGGAATCTCACATTTCATGAACAACCCGGCCTTTCGTGAAGTTCTTTTGTCTTCCCCGTCTGGATGGTCCGGAGGGAGGAACTATCGATGCAGGTCAAAGGCTACATACTTGCCACCCTTACTCAGCCAAATCATTCGCAGAGCCTCCATGCACACTGGGCATGGCATCTTACCACTTGTACACCATCCGCAGAATAGAGCATAGCCGGGAAAGTCATGCATGCAATAGTCAAAGCCCGTCCGTGCAAAGTCAAAGGGCTAGATCGCGTGGTCAAACCCCTCAAGGTGCCCCTCCGTGTAGACCCGACGATCCGCTTCTCCAGTGCCGGTCGGCGACGCCGTCCGTGAGGGGGCACATCATGGACACGCGTGCGCCTCTTCGGACATGCCACCACACCACCCGGCATGTATGAGGGGCGGTGCGACGCCTCCGGTGGCATTGCTACCCCCCAAAGGTGCCCCGTCCCCGCCTAACCTCAGAAGCGTTTGACCACGCGATCTAGCCCTTTGACTTTGCACGGACGGGCTTTGCTCGATGGACCTCCCCACCCGGTTGTGTTAGGGTCACCCATAGGAACACTCTAGAGCAACATCCGGCGAGACCCACAAAGAAGATCCCCACTGTAGACCCGACGCGTCTGCTTCTCCAAAGCTGGCGTGGCGCGCCGTCCGTGAGGGGGCACACCGGACACGCGTGCCGCCTCTTCGGACATGCCACCACACCACCCCGCATGTATGAGGGCCCGGTGCGACGCCCCGGTGGCATTGCTACCCCCTAGTGCCCCCGTCCCGCCTAACCCTGTAGCGTTTGACCACGCGATCTAGCCCTTTGACTTTGCACGGACGGGCTTTGACCAGTGGACCTCCCCACCCGGTTGTGTTAGGTCACCCATAGGAACACTCGAGCAACATCCGGCTGACCCACAAAGAAGATCCCTCCGTAGACCCGACGTCTGCTTCTCACAGTGCCCCTCAAGGTGCGGCGTGGCGCGCCGTCTGTGAGGGGGCACACCGGACATGCGTCGCCTCTTCGGACATGCCACCACACCACCCCCGCATGTATGAGGGCCGGTGCGACGCCTCGGTGGCATTGCTACCCCCCCAGAGCCCCCGTCCCGCCTAACCCTGTAGCGTTTGACCACGCGATCTAGCCCTTGACTTTGCACGGACAAGCTTTGACGGAGGACCTCCCCACCCGGTTGTGTTAGGGTCAGCCCATAGGAACACTCGAGCAACATCCGCCGCACCCACAAAGAAGATCCCTTCCGTAGACCCCACGTCCGTTTCCTTCTTCCAGTGCGCTGGCGCCGCCGTCTGTGAGGGGCCCACGACCGAGACGCGTCTGCCTCTTCGGACATGCCACCACACCACCCGCATGTATGAGGGCGGGTGCGACGCTCGGTGGCATTGCTACCCCAAAGTGCCCCATCCGGCCTAACCCTAGAGCGGTTGACCACGGATCTAGCCTTTGACTTCCCACGGACGGGCTTTGACGATGGACCTCCCCACCCGATTGTGTCGATTCGCCCATAGGGACACCCGGGAGCAACATCCGGGCCAAACCCACTGCTACATCCACTCCGTGTAGACCCGACGCGTCCGTTTATTTCCCTCCTCCAGGTGCCGGCAGCGACGCCGTCCGTGAGTGGGGCCACGCACCGGAGATGCGTCCCGCCTCTTCGGACATGCCACCACACCACCCCACATGTATGAGGGCCGAGTCGGACGCCCGGTGGCATTGCTACCCCCGGCCCCCGTCCCCGCCTAACCTCGAGCGGTTGACCACGGATCTAGCCTTTGACTTCCCACGGACGGGCTTTGAACAAAGGACCTTCCACTTTCGGTTGTGTCGATTCGCCCATAGGGACACCCGGAGCAACATCCGCCAAACCCATCGCTACATCCACTGTAGACCCGACGCGTCTGTTTCTCTCCAGTGCAGGCGTGGCGTCGTCCGTGAGGGCCACGACCGAGACGCGTCCCCGCCTCTTCGGACATGCCACCACACCACCCGCATGTATGAGGGCCGGTGCGACGCCCGGTGGCATTGCTACCCCCTGGGCCCCGTCCCGCCTAACCTCGAGCGGTTGACCGAGATCTAGCCCTTTGACTTCCCACGGACGGGCTTTGACCAAGGACCTCTCCACTTTCGGTTGTGTCGGGCCGCCCATAGGGACACCCGGAGCAACATCCGGCCAAACCCACACCTACATCCACTCTGTAGACCCGACGCGTCTGCTTCTCCAGTCCAGTCTTGCGTGGCGCCGTCCGTGGAGGGGCCACGACCGGAGACGCGTCCCGCCTCTTCGGACATGCCACCACACCACCCGCATGTATGAGGGCGGGCACGATGCTCGGTGGCATTGCTACCCCTGGGCCCCGTCCCCGCCTAACCTCGAGCGGTTGACCACGAGATCTAGCCCTTTGACTTCCCACGACGGGCTTTGACGATGGACCTCCCCACCCGGTTGTGTCGATTCGCCCATAAGGACACCCGGAGCAACATCCGCCAAACCCACTACTACATCCACTCCGTGTAGACCCGCCGCGTCCGTTTATTTCCCCCCTCCAGTGCGCATGCCATGGCGCCAGACGTGAGAGGGGGCCACGCCGAGCCCCAAGACGGGCGCTCACGCATGCATGAACACTTTCACATATGCATCGGGACCCGTGCGATGTTTCGGTGACATAGCTACACCCCGAATCCCCCCACAAACCAGAATTTCTTCCGTGTCGACAGTTTCCCCCCTCCGTGACACGGCGATAGTGACGTTCTTAACGGGGGGCAATCGATATACCATCGGGTATGTTTTTTTATGTAAAAGCAAAAACTAAAATAAAGTAAAAATAACAAAACAAAGTAAAAATAAAAAAATAAAGTAAAATACATGTATGCCGACGGCTTGCTGTGCACACACGCAGGTTGTCCCACGGATCGATGACATGGCGTGGCACATGGATCGATGACGTGGCGAAGGGGCCTATGCCGACGGCTATTCCGTAGGCATACCTCTGCCACAGATAAAATAAAAAATTAAGTAAAGTAAATATATGCCGACGGCAAGGCCGTCGGCATATCTGTGCACACGGATCGATGACGTCGTGTGGCACACGGATCGGTGACGGGCGTAGAGGGTCCTATGCCGACGGCTATGCCGTAGGCATACCTCCCACAGATATGCCGACGGCCGCCGTTATCGCCTGGTCGGCGAGGGTAACGCCGTCAAATGGTCAAGATCGACCGGGGTTGTGGGCCCTGGCTAAGCCGACGGCCTGCCCTATGCCGACGGGCCCCGTAGGCGTATCTCTGGCGGTCCCGACGGACTCGTCTATGCCGACGGCCCCGTCGGCATAGATGTATGTATGCCGACGGCTTTTCTGCGCCTACGGCCTAACCTTGGCCGTCGGCATAGGTCCGGCGATGCCGACAGAGCCGTCGGCATAGATTTGGCCGTCGGCAACCCCAGTTTTTCTGGTAGTGACGGAGGTAGTACTCCCAAACACCATGCATGCGGCCGGGAATCGTCTTCAGCCAACGGCCCCTATTTTACTCGTCTGCGACACGATATCTTTGCTCCGGCGTGCGCACGCCGTAACGGCGTCGTGCGTTCGTCTCTACGAATTCGCTGCAACCGATCCTTCGACCTACACCTTCCCGGCCGCACGTCTTCCGAGTCCATTATTTACTGCTGCAACCGATCGACCGCCGTCTTCTCATCTTCCGAGAGTCTCCATTAACGAGGCACGCACCGGTGAACGAAGCGGTTCGATCGTGTAGTTCGCCGTCCGTGTATGCATGCGTGCGCGCGCTCCGCCGTATAAAATGGGCATTGCTTATCCAAACGCCACAAGCCACGCACCGAGCCACCCGGCATCGGCGCACGCACGGTTGGACGGTCATGGCGGACTGGTCGGCTCTTCCGTCGGACCTCGTCCGCAGCGTCGCCGACCGCCTGCTCGCCACGGCGGGCGACGTCGACTATTACATGGACATGCGCGCCGTCTGCCACGGCTGGCGCATGGCCATGGCCGACCCATGCCGGTGCATCACCGATACTGACCTCCTCCATTTCCGTCCACGGCACTGGATCATGCTCCACGAGGACGAGGACGAGCCGGTTGATGACGGCGGCGTCGTCCGCCTCTTCCTCAACGTGGCCACCGGCCGCTTCCTCCCCCGGCGCGTCCCGCTGCTCCGGGACCACGTCCTCGTCGCCGCCTCCGACGGCCTCCTCGTCCTCGCCGACAAGAAGTATCCGCACCGAGCCAGCGTCCTCAACCCTTTGACGGGCTCCTTGGTCCGCTTCGCCGCCGCCATACCCCGCGTGAACCGGGTGCGAGCCGCGGTGACCGGCTCCGAGGACTACCCGTCGCTCTCGCTCGTCTTCGCATTCCGCCACGACCCCTACAGCGACGCGGTCTCGTGTGCCCAGCCGACCGGTGGCGAACTCTCCACGGTGCAGCAGTTCCCATGCTCCGCCCGCGCCGGCCCCTTCCTCTGCTTGAAACAAGCGAGCATGGCTACCTACCGAGGACACGTCTACGTGGCCGACCGCGACGGACAGATCGTCAGGTTCGTCGTCACGTCGGAGCAGCAGCACCACCACCCCTGCCACTGCCACGCCGAGCTCATAGGCAAGGCACCCATGGAGAATGTCACCGGAGACCGCTGAGGCCGAGCCTTTCTCGTGGCATCGGCAGGGGAGCTGCTGCTCGTGCGCCTACGTCTCCTCCGTCGACGGCGGGCAGTGGAGGTCTTCAGGGTCGACGTGGAGCGAAAGGCGCCGCCGGAGCCCGTGAGGAGCATGGGCGGCCATGCGCTCTTCCTTGGCGGCAGGTCGGCAGGTCCCTGTCTGTCAACGCCGGCGAGCTTCCTTCCGTCGACGGCGACTGCGTGTACCTCGCCTCGGAGAATCGCAATGTTGCTTGGAGGTACGATCTCCGAGACGGCAGCGAGACGATGATCTCGAGCTTTGATGCTCGGCCGTTTGGCTTGGTTCAGGTGCTGCTCAACTACTGCGTCGTCGTCCCCGATGCAAAGGCTCAGCTCCACTCTGTCTACCGGACGGTGTGGTTTTCTGTAGCTCAGGCTACATGGTACCCCTTATCTTTGCCATCCATTTATGCATCAAGATCCGTGCAGACACATTTGTCTTTTTTGTTTCTCTCAAACGACACAACATATGAACTTTAACTTTTGCAGAACAACAATACATTCTAACTACAATCTAGGAAAAAAACTTTCAGATTTTTTCATGTATTTTAAATACTTGAAATAATATTTTTATTCAAAGAAAATCTCATTTTGTATATTTATATCAGACCAAAAAATCTGAAAGGTTTTTCACACATTGATGTTCTAATGTTTGTTCGATATGCAAAGTTTGAAGTTCATATGTTGTTTCGTTTTCGAGAAACAAAAAAGAGAAATCTTCTTGTTGTTAGTTAGTTGGAGAGTACGGATCTCAAAGCAAGGTTGGAGGGTTGAGGATAAGAGGTTCCATGTAGCCTGAGCTACAAAGAAACTTTGTGCTGGTCACAGTGGGGAGTAACTTAGTCTAGTGTCATGCATACGACACTAGTGTAAGTTACTACCTCCATAATGCAAAGTAACATAGTAGTAGTATCATAGATTGCTTTATTTATTATCGCATAGACTCATTTTGCCTCGGAAAGCGCTATGTTACAGTAACATATTATGTTACCACAAGCACCTCTTTCCTCATTAAATACTTGCCACATAAGCAAAATTGTTTTGGGATGTGTTAAGTTACTACCTAAGTTACTCCCACTATAGCTAGCCTGAGTGCTTGCTATCGGTTTACAGTCCTTCAGAGTCAGACTAGTTGGGTATTGGGATATCTTCAGTTTACATGCTTCTTGCCAGCATATTTAAGTTGTCAAATGCAGGGGAAATTTGTCAATAAGCTCCATTTCTGGACATGGTTTCAGTGGCATTATAATTAAAAAAAACTCCTGGAATATCATTTCAATGTGGTGCAAAATTATACAATATCATAAAAACAAATATTAAATACATATGAATATAAAACCATAAATGTTCTTTTCTTTTCTCCAACCAATTCATGATTTTTCCAGGTGGTAACAAATATATATGAACCTAAATGTTCTATGATTCTATCTCTTTGAAGCGGGAGACAACTTTATTGTCACAATGGTTTTTTGTGCAAGAAAAATATCTAAAATTAAGTGAGGGTGTACCCAAACAACAGAACATACAACATGAAACTTTGAGGTCAACACAAATGGTTTTTGATCTGGTACAAAAATCTTTAAAAAAAATGAGGGGTATAGATACAACTTTAAATAACCTTTTCTTTGCATGGGGATAACCCTTGATTTTGTTAAAGAAATAACACGCTGAGTAGTCATCAAAAGCTTTATTCAGCCATGATGCTAGAGCTTGACTATATTTAGTATTGTAACATGGAGGAGATGTCTAAACACATCAAAATAACAAGGCAATAAACACATAGGATGATTTTTTGTTGCTGTTGCCATTACGAGCCTTGAAATTACATTCATGACACTCCTGGCATAAGCAAAGATAGTATGGAAACTCCACTCAACGAGGATAATGAGTATGGACTTTTTTTGTTGAACCTTTTCCAACTACAATTTTTCTTAATATTTGAAACTTTTGTTTTAATTTTTGTTGAGATGAAACTTTTATTTAACTTGGTTTTCTCTTGGAAGTGATGGCAAGGGCTTGTTTTTCCGCTAGTTTCCCTTCTCACTGTCCCCTTTGCACCCTTCATGTCCGTGCAACCACCCTCCCTCTTCACCCTTCTAGTTCCTACCCCATGGCTCTCATTTCTCTCCCTCTCGATGAATGTTTGCAAACAGCTGCCACTAAGACAAACTTGCCGCCCTTTAGTGTATACATTTCACATTTCATCTATGATGCTTGAATTTTGTTTTGACCTTCTTGATAAGGAATTCTTCACAAATTTGTCAAAACACAAACACACCAAAACCCTACTTGATTATCTTCAGTCTTATATCATCGATGTGATGTTCGGGCTCATAAAGACCATTAAATTGGACGAAAAACACATAGGGTGCTCATAATCTTGGGCTCTTGGCTATTATGGGCCTAAAAATAGATTTATGCCAGTCCTTGCATAAAATGAGGCAATAGGAAAGCTTCAATGTCTCTTTAGCCACTCACTTCATTCCTCATATGACTGCAATGGCGCATCCAGTTTTCCATTGGGAAGAACACCCATTAATGGTCCCTGCCATGTTTCACACCCGCGTGCACAAAATCCGGTCTCATTTCCCGCCAGAGCACGCCCATTCGTAGTATACAAACCGAGCCAACCCCATCGGCAGCGCCACTCCTTTTCCATCTCCCTTCCCGCTTCATTGGCGCCACTCCAATTTCCCATCTTCTTCCTTCCCTCCTGCTGCCACACTCACCTCTCATCGGCCATGCCGTAGTAGCCGAGCCCTCCTCGCGGACCTTTCCCCGACGTGACTGACAATGGCCACACCAAGAGAATGCTCTGGGAGAGGGCGTGGGGCTACTCCAAGTGGGTCGAGGAGGACGCAATCCATAAGGATGAATTAGCGTCAACTCGGAGCGCCTACCGACCGCCCACTGCTACCTTGCCCCGCGTGACGAGGACCGCATTGGCAAAAAAGGACGGCCCACTCACGGATGGCTACAAAGTTGTGGCCTTCTCCCCCATCAAGGGTGCACAAACATTCGGTAACCGCATGACCCCGGAAGTGGAAGCAAGTGAAGCATCCTCCGCCTGCTAGGTCACTTCCAAACAAAAGAAATTGAATTATGTACTTGCGCGTAGCCTCGACAGCCTCCTAATATTTATGGAATGCGCTCCGTACACATTATGGAGGTTGTCAATACTGTGACTACTAGAGTTGCTTTTAGAGCATCTCCAATTGGACTGAGCAAACCTGACATCATGTATGTTTGCAGATGCATCCATGGAATATCGTTGGTTTGCCTCTCATTTGTCCGTGTTTGTAGTTGTCCCTTCATATCAAACTCTCAAAACTTCATACAATCCCATGCAACGGTAGATCAACACAGCGTATATAAATTTCACACATAACATTGTTACGACCGGACTTAGCAAGTTCATCATACAAACGGAGCAAGCAAGTTCAAAACATGGATGATTCACGACTAGGACATACTAGATACGAGTAGATAGGATAAATTTCACCACTTCCTCCCCTCGCCCTTCCACTTGTCGTCGGCGAAGCAGCGATATTATGCATCGAAGTCGCCATAGTTGGTGTCTAGAGGTCCATCGTAGTTGCGAAGGTGATAGACGAGGAGTTCAGCTCGGACAAACGTCAGGCGACGCATGCATGTTCCTTGGCGAGGCAACTTTCTTTGGCCTTTGGTGTGGTCCCTGCTTTCTCCTTCACGAGGCACTCAGACTCCTTGAGGGCGAGTCGCAATGCTTTCACATTTTTGTGGCGGTGGTAGCAGGCATCCATCTCGGCCTTGGTCAAGGAACGGCGCAGGGACCGGTGCGGATCTACAAGAGCCGCCAATGGAGCGACTAGATCTGACCAGAGTCGCCTACCTCACACGACGAGCTGCCCGCGCCTTTGACTCGAGGAGTCGCAATCGCGAGCTTGGAGGTGCCGGAACCAGCATTCAACCCCGACCGAGAGGAGCAAGGGCCGAAGGTGACATCCCGGAGCTTCAAGAGCCCCACCGAGCAATTGGGACGGGTGTGGTCCGCGATGAACCGACGCCATCAGGTACATAGTTGGAGGAACCTTGGTGGGACACCGGGGAGGGCACATAGCTAGAGATTCCACCCCTATCCATCCAGGACCTACGGAGGGCCACATGGATGGCCAACTCCTCGTTGAGGGTGTCCCAATCATCGGGGTTAGCTTTAAACAAGGAGCCATGCCTGATCCTGCCGTGGTGGCAACATAAGGTGGCAAGGGGAGAGGCTGTGGAGGAGAGAGGACGGGAAGTAGAGTGGTCGAGTGAAGTGAGGCTAGGATTTGGTCCGAGGTGGGATAGGGTGAGGTTTATGCGCAGTGACTATATCTCGCATTCAACGAGACAGTACGGAAAAGGTGGGAGCTGCAAGGATTGAACCCTGCTCTACGAGGAGATCACCCGCGCTGCTAGCCACTAGGCTCGCATCTAGTTCGTGATAACTAGTCAGGGCGAGGCGTACTTGATGCGAATGGAGGCGGTTTTCCTATCGGTTTTCTGTTTTCTATTTTTGTTTTTTCACGGGATTTCCTTCTTTTTCTCTCCGCTTTTACTAGTTTTTTCTTTTATTTCTTTTACCATTGTTTTTCTTTAGTTTTCTTTATTTATTTCTTGGGTTCCACTAGTTTTTTTTCTTTCTTTCCCTTTTCTTTGTCTTTTTCTTTTTGTTTGTTTCGTTCTGTCCCATTTTAAAAAAAATTACTTGTTTACTCCCGGCTTTCATTATTCTTATATATACATATTTTTGTATATATCTAGTACATTTTCTAACACACGTTTAACATTTTAAAATTCTTGATTAACATTTAAGTGCTTGATTAACATTTTTAAATACCAAATTAATATTTTTAATATATGGTCAATATTTTTTATACATATTTAACATTTTTATTTTACAAATGCTTTATTAACATATTTCAAATACAAGTTTAACTTTTTTCAAATACATGGCTAACATTTTTATGCACATTTAACATACATGTTTAGCATTTTACAACTTTAAGACTTTTTAAATTCATGGTCAACATATTTCTATACACATTTAACATTTTTCAAATACAATTTTCACATTTTTGAATATATCATACAAGGTCAGCATTTTTCTATAAATTTTAACATTTTTGGAATACATGCTCAACATTTATTCTATACACATTTAGCATTTTTCAAATACAAGTTAGGGCCATTTTTTTGGTGGCTTCTAGAATATGTTGAAATAAGCTACCCCCTACCCAACTTATTCTAGAAGCTCAACCAAATTTATTTTTTTAGAAGCCTATTAGTTAAGACTTGATTAGTAGGCTTCTAAAATGAAATTTTTGAATAGGCTTCTAGAATAAGCTGGGTAGGGGGCAGCTTATTGTGGAAGCCCAAAAAAGCCAGAAAAAGAACTGGCACTTAAACATGTTTTGAATACATGGTCAACATTTTTTATACACATTTAACATTTTTATATGTTTGATTAACATTTTTCAAATATTTATTTACCCTTTTTTATAAAGCTTGATTAATATTTTTTACATATATGATCCACTTTTTCCACACATTATATATTTTTTGTATACATGATCAACATTTTTCTATACACACTTAACATTTTTCAAATGATTGTTGAACACTTTCCAAACATTAAGTTAAGTATATTTTTGTAATATATATGTTTATACTTTTCGGAAGTGTAAAGAAAAGTAAAAAAAAATCAGAAATGAAACAAAAAACATGAAGGAAAAACAGGAAAGAAAACCTAAGGCTGTGCCCTCCAGCGCAACTGGGCCGACCCATCTGAAGTTGCCCTGATGCGAGGGCTCCCCTAGGGCTCGCTCAAAGCGAGACATAGGGGCGCCCAGGTTTATGTGGGGTTAGGATGGGCCAACGTAGACCGATCTGATGTTGCAGCCACGTTCAGATCGCATATGAGGAGGGGATGCTGGATAAGCCAGACAATTGGGTTTGGTATAATATAAGGTCTAGCTTGATTTTTTTGTCCAGACTGTCTGCCCCAACACATAAAGAAAAGTGGATGGTCCGATTGAAGATGCTCTTACTTCTTGCTATCCCTATCATACCCCACACTGCTCATCCTCTCGATGAATGTGTCCCAACTGGCCTTAACTAAGCCAAATTTGCCATCATCCGGTGCATAGATTTCACATTTAATCTTTGTAATTCATTTATTGTGTTGGTTTTCCGATCTTCTTTCTAAAACCCGGTCAAAATACATTCTGAACTCGCCAAAACATGACGAGATTTCTTGAATTCTCAAACTCCTCAAACTCGGACAAATCTTATCTGAAATCTCAAACACAAATTTAAAATGGAAACTTGATGAAATATGGGTTAGTGGCCTCATCTTTTGACATATTAAGCCCAAACTTTAAACCCTAGAGGAGCAAAAATCTGTCCCCGACCCAAAATCCCCCAAAACCCTTCTCCCTCGCCCCGCCGCCATGAAGCGGAAGCAGAGCGCCGCCGCGGCCGCCGCCGCGGAAGTCGACGCCGACGAGCCCTCCCAGGCCCCGCTGCCCCTCGACGACTACTCGGGCGACGTCTGCGCCGCGCTCACCGCGCGCTACGGCCGCTCCGCCTCCGCGCAGCACCGCCACCTCCTCGCCACCGCCGCCGCCATCGGCTCCATCCTCACCGACGACGGGCAGCCCCTCACCGCCGAGTCCTACCTCCCCGCGGTCGTCTCCGCGCTCCGGGCCGCCGGCCCTTCCGACCCCGCCGCCGCCGCCGCCCTCGCCTCCCTCCTCGTCATCCTCATCCCCCACATCTCCTCCCTGCCGCCGGCCTCCGCCTCCGAGCCTGCCTCCTCGCTCGCCGCCTTCCTCGCCTCCCCTGACGCCTCCAAGCTCCCCACCGGCACCGTGCGCTCCGTGGTCAAGTCGCTCGGCCAGTTGGCCCTCCATCTCGACGCCGCAGCCGATTGGGGCGCTGTCGCCGCGCCTCTGGAGGCTCTCCTCGCTGCCTCTGTGGATCAGCGGGCCAAGGTGAGGAAGCCAGGATTGGAGTTCCTGTTGCTGATTCAGAAATCACACTCATGTGCATGCCATTTGTCACTTTGCTAGGTCCGAAGATGCGCGCAGGAGAGCGTGGAGAAGCTATTTCCTTACTTGGAGCGTTCCGGTTGTGCGAAGAAAGCTAGCGGCGCTGCAATTGACTTGTTTGAGAAACACATTTTGTCGGTGAGAAGTCTTGCCAAGCTGGATTCAGACGCTTCTGAGGCTAAGGAGACGGAAGCGGTTCATATGCTAGGCGCGGTGGCAGTTTTAGTTCCATATCTATCTAAGAAGGCAAGGAAGACGGTTTTCTCGGGTGCTTATCGGCTACTGAAACCCCGTTTTAGCCCACTCACAAGGCATGTCCTCAGGCTTATGGAGACCTTGTTGGAGCATCTTAAGGCTGAGAATATTGAGTCGGAGTTGGAGAAGCTCATCTCCTTAGTGTTGGCTTACCTGCCTTACGATGAGAAGAAGCCTGATGATACCATCATCGCAGCCTTACAGCTGATGAGAAATTGTTTAGGGAAACTGGCTGGTCGCCCAAAATTGTGGACAAAGGTTCTTCCGCCTGCATTCGAGGCAGTTTCAGGTTTGCATCTTCTTGCTTTTCATGCGTCAGGATTTGATGCAATGAGCTTCCTATAAATATCCATATGGCTCGTTAAAAGAATCATGACTCTACAATTGACATACCTAGGTTGTTTGTCGTTTAGGATTTAGGAATAATGAGTTCTTCTAGTTATCATAATTTTTTCATGTTGAACAAGTAGTCCTCAACCATGCTCTGTCCAGTGTTATATTTCATGGGTGCATTAGGGGGCAAACTTATCTCTTTACTCAGTTATGAAAGCTAGCACTTGCCATCTTATTTTTTGGGTTGCCTTTGAGAGCGCATCTGTTCAAAGTTTGCATGCAGTCCTTATGTAAGGTGTATGACCTGTGGGAACATATTTATGGGGATTTATCATGTTGATTAGCATCTTTGACCTTTTCAACACTTATGGATTGATGATAGATGTATCTGGGTTTATCTTATGTCATATATGTATTGTAATACTCCCTCCGTCCCAAAATTCTTGTCTTAGATTTGTCTAAATACAGATGTATCAAGTCACTTTTTAGTATTAGATAAATCCGTATCAAGACAAATTTAAGACAAGAATTTTGGGACGGAGGGAGTACTTACCAACTTAACTTATTTGTCTTGCTTCTCAACTTGGCAGGATACCTAATTATGGACAGTAAATGTTCTGAAGATGTAGCGGAACTGTTAATAGAGTGCATCTATTCTCATGTCGACCAAAGTATTTTTGTGACTAATGAATCAGGGTGTGATGCTGAGGATTCGATCGATGGGGCTGCCATCAAATCAATCTGTTTGTCTATCAATAAAAAACTTAGAAAGTGTGCTTCTCCTCCTCGTAACGTGTTAACAATTGTCCTGGCTATGTTTCTCAAACTTGGTACGTCTTCAGTTATTTCAACAAGAACATCTTCTGCCTTAATAATTGGATCATATAAGTAATCATTTGAGAGAATCTTTTGAATTCCAAGTAGTAGTTACCCTGACTCTATAAGGTTTGTTTTGTTTAACGTGGTTTACCCCTACATAGAACAGCACATGCCTTTAATATTATCTCTTGCACATATATTGGATTTTTTTTTTGTCATCTTGAGTACAAATAAGTACACGAGGTGCTACAAAAGGTATCAAACACAATGCTAAAGTAGTAGTTAGTATTTACTCCTGCAAAGCTGCAACTACCTAACAAATTGTTAAAGACATACGGAAAGTTGACAAAACTCTCCGAGCACCTTTTATCCTGCCATATTTTGTCATGCATTGTGTACCCTTTGCGCATAACTGTTCTTCCATCTTGTCATAATATAACTGTTATGTTGATATTACCCTGCTTTACACTCACCAATTTTGATTCATCAACTCTTTGGTATTTGTTAATTCGTCTGCAGGGGAGAGTTCTTATGTCTTTATGAAAGATATCCTACTAACTTTGTCACGGCTTGGTTCAAAAATACACAAAGAGCCACACCTGAAGAATGTAAGTTCATTTCTAGATTATTATCACGTCCACAAAGGGGAACATCTTAGTTTTGTATGTACATCACCTCTTGTGACCCTAAAATATTATCATATGTCTTCTCCTTTTCCTTGTTTTTCTGCAGATTTTATCCTTTTCCCCTAAACATGTAAATTTCACATGATAGGATAATACTGTGTTGATGTTATAAATTTATTCCTGATTTTTTTATCACCATTTACGGCACCAATTCGTCGTTGGTATCACAATATATCACTAAAGAGCAGTATCACTGGATATGTTCTCCTTATTCCATATAGCGCAAAATGTAATTAACAGGATAGAATCGTTTAGTATATAGTCAATGTTTACTCCACACATATTTGCACTTCACATTTTTAACCTTCCATTTAGCTTAGCTTTTCTGTTGTCACGTTTGCAGGTTGAGGAGTGCATTGGGGCAGCAATAGTTGCTATGGGGCCAGATAAAATTCATTCTTTACTTCCAATATCTTTTGAGGAGGCTTGGTTTACATGCTCAAATATGTGGATTGTACCCATTTTAAACAAGTATGTTTATGGGGCCTCACTGCAACACTTTCTAGAGTACATTGTACCGCTAGCAAAATCGTTACAAGAGGCTTCAAGCAGGGGTAAAGACAATCGATTCAATAGGTGCTAAATTCACATGTTAGTATGTTACACAACTTCATGAATTTTTCCTTTATTCTTTCAGCCAAAAAAGCACGGAAGTGTAAGGAATTGCAAGGTTGGAGTGATCAATTGTGGAATTTGCTTCCTGCCTTCTGCCGCTGTCCGTCTGATGTAGATCAGAATTTTGGTTCCTTGTCCAAACTGCTGCTAGAGATGCTGAAGTCTGATCGGTGTCTGTACAAATCCGCTAGTAAAGGCCTGCAGGTTTAGTTCTATACACTGTGATTCCTTATATTTAATCTTAATAGACTTGTATACTACAAAACTGCTTCATTTCTTCTCTCAAACAATTTATCTATTGTTCGCCAGCAACTTATAGATGGAACTAGAAGATTAAGCAGCAGTGATGAAGATGTAGAAGTCCCTGCAGAAGTTTCAGCCTTGTTCTCCTCAAAGACTAGTAACTTAAGCTGTGTAAGCTTACAACGGTGCTCTAAAAAAGATGCTCGTAAAAGCATGAAAGTCTTGGCATCACATTCTGTGGATCTTCTTTGCACTTTTGCAGATGATTTCCTTGAATCATCAGAAAAGCGTGCTCATTTAAAGGTGCATCACTTACTCAGTTGTTTATTTTACCAGATGATTCTCTTTATAATTTTTTATTTCTCCAAACTACTTGACTCAGTTGCATACACACATTTTGAAACAGCATCTCATGCTTGTGGACAAACATTTATGATTCGATTAATCCGCACATGTTAGATGCATGGATCATGGATGCCCGTTAAGATGTTAGATTTAGGAAACATTTTGTCATTGTAAAGAGAGGTCATTAGAGGCATGTATGCTCGTTCAGTTTGAAATTTAAAATCATAGGCTGAGCTTTAAGTTTCATGCAGATGCAAGACTAAGGGCATTGTGGATAAGGGAGAAAAGAGGACCTTTTGGGATCCTTTTTGCCTATCCTCACGGATCCTTAATTAAGTTGCCGCATGACTTGAATTAACTAAACAGTCGCATGACTATGAAGTGTGAAGATTGCTTTACAACATGTAATGTAAAACTCATGCATGGAGTTTCGTTTCTGCATAAATGAATAGTTTTCTTGTACTTAATGATTGTTCTATATTTTTTCCCTGTGTATGCCGTGTACATGATTTAAACCTTGTTGTTGGAAGACTAAGTGCAGACTTGTGTAAGGTGGTTCTCACACATGTTAGAGCCTTAAATCTCTGTGTAGGACAACAGTATGCCTCCAGCTCTCCTACCCTGAAAGTTTTTGCTGCAATATGCATTTTTGCCAAGATCTGTAGCTACTTGTAAGCGTATACCTTTGTTTGAAAACAAGCATTTATGGTCCACTACTTTTCTTCAGCGTGGTTGAACAATTCCTGTGTTACTTAGCAATGGTTATCGACACACCTTTTCAGACCATACATTCTGTTATATTTATCAGGTTATCTTTGGCATTTTACAGGATGCGCTGAGATCCCTGGCTCAAATTTCTGGTAGCGCAAACATCTGTAACCTTTTTCTTTCACTACTTAAAAAATGTGGTTTGGAAGATACCCCATCGACACCAGAGAATCTAGAATGTGAAGCAAATGAGGTAGATGGAAAAGGCGAAGAGAATACTGATTCAACAGCGGAGATAAATAATAAGAGGTTTGCTATTTATCCTTACCCATCTATAAGGTCTGATATTTTTAGTCTAGGTTAAGCATTCTGTAGAAAAAACACAAAGTAAGTGAAAACCAAAATATCAGGTTCTCAGCAGTCAGAATTTTCTACCATGTAAATAGGTACCTACAAGTCACAATTTTATAAGGAAATCAATGTTGTTAATCTGTAACCTACTAGGGCGATCTTCCCATCCAGTTAAATAATACCGTGACGCCGTTCTCCAAAAAAATAAAAAAATCATGGAACAATCATGGCATCGAAACTAGGATTTTTCTTGGAGTTTTACCACATACTGTATATAGGAAGTTTCTTATGTGATTATATGCATCATCATGTATTCAGGTGTGGTTACTATGTTGTAGCCAACACATAAATGCATCCCATCCGGAAGCTTGTTGTGCATGATATATGATTATGATTTTGCTTGTGCAGGTCACTTCTGATGGAACTCATTTCAACACTAGCTGAAGCTGCCGATGAGGACGTGCTTGATTTGTTTTTTGGATTCATCAAATCTTCTTTACTGGTATCCTTGCTAATCTCTGCTCTAATTATGCCCCAATGTCCAACTGTTAGTAGGGAGTTCATTGTTGATACTACTTATCTTTTCTCCTCAGGATAGCAACAAGTCATGTGAGAGCAAAGCTCTCTTCGCATTAAGCACAATTTTGAAGGTCAGCATGAGTTCCTCATATGCAACTTTCAGATTTGAGATGTATTTGTTCACCTTTAACCTCTTCCTTTACTTTCAGGAACACCATGAATATTCGTTAGCCCAGTTGGATGAAATAATGATGCTTCTTCATGGAATAAAGCCAGATTCTAACAATGCAGTTTTAGAAGGTCAATTACTATGCTACAAGTATCTGTTGGTTCACATGATTAAGGTATGGCTGTTGCACTTGTAAAAAATACAACTACAAATCTTTGAGCAGTGAGCACCATAAGAGCACAGATACTTGTTAATTAGAGGTGCACCCTTCATTTATTAATGTTCCATTGCACATATTAGAATAACACGACGTCTTAGTTTTGCGAAGTGGATATTATGGACCTTGGTCCACAGTGGCATAAATTGGCTGGGATAAAAGGTTGGAACACCGTGAATAGGGCAAATATAACGGCACTGCAGCAGGGCTTATCCCTGACGTAGAAGAGAGGCTCTGGGACTGACCTTTTGGAAACTACAAGGCTTCCTTGTCCATGTTTGCTGCTTGCACCTATCCTGCTGCCACTTCTGTATCTTCTGGAATACTAGCCATACCCAAGTAGCTAGCAGGCTAACTCAGCCCTACCCTACACCTTAGTGGACACACATGTTGCTGCCTTGGACATGCCGGATGGCCATAGGGCCCTGGCCCATGACCATAACATTGGATGCACCTTCTACAAAGAGAGCATCAAACATCGGCATGATGTTCGTTGACTGCAATACTGCATGCATGTTTTCTTGTGTTACTTTAGTCTAGTTCTATGCTTCATCCATCCTGCTTGCTGAGTCATGTGCCATGGTTTTTACTTAACTTCTACCATTCTGAAGGTTAATGAAGAGAGCACAAGCAAGAAGGCATTCTTGATTCTAAATGAGTTAATACTTGCATTGAAGGTGTGTTACCCTACCCTCATATTTTGATCAATTATCAGTTGTGTATTAGGTTGCTAACATCATGTCATACATATGACATCACCATTTATGCAAGGATAAATTTATACTGACTTGAAGCAAGGCCATGAAAAAGCTCACATGACAAGATTCTTTCTTCATCTTCTGCCATTGACTGCTTTGGTTCCTTTTAAATGCAGTCTAAGAAGGAAAGTAGAAGACTAGCATACGATGTACTCCTGGCTATTAGTACTAGCTTGAGGAATTCTGAATTGAATAACGGAGACTCAGATCTTCAACGGCTATTCACAATGGTTAGCTAACAAACTCCTTCTCTGCTCTTCTGATATTTTTCCTATGTTTCTTTGATGCACAGAGGTATGGTGCCACCATGTTTGAGGAGACAATTATTTCTTATTTCCTGTTCCTAACCACTGTAGCTTAAATGTTTGTTTCGCCTTTCATGAAAAAAATCTAGCAACCTGTTCTCTCCATTTATACCAATAAATGATAGTATTATGAATTGCTGCGCCCATCAAGTCCTTTCATAAATTATAAATTACTGATGCTTAGTGCATGAAGTCTATGCAAGAACAATTCTTGTGAAAAGCGTCAAACTAAGTTGTAGTTTTGCAGCATCGATACTTGAAAGCATACAGTCTATATAAGATATATAGTCTGTTTTTGAGAGGAGCAATCTTAGAGTTACATCGTGATGATGTTGGACCATTGCTGTGATGTTTTGTAAATGGCTAACCTGCATACCGAAGTAGAGATCTATCATACCTATATAGTTTCTTATTTTATGATGTCTGCTTTATGTAAAGTTGCAAGTAAGCAATATAGTTCCACATGGCAGGAGCATTAGTCTGTCTCATATGCAGGATTTCCATTGTTGAAACATTGAAAACGTCAGTTTCGTTAACTTTCAGGTGATGGGATATCTTTCTAGTCCGTCTCCTCACATAGTGAGCGGAGCAATAGCTGCACTATCATTGCTTATATACACTGATGCTGATTTTTGCGTGGAAGTTCCAAATTTGATACCGTCAGTCCTAGTTCTGCTGCAAAATAAAGCTATTGAAGTGATTAAGGTGGGTTCCGTGTCTTCTGTCTTCCCTGTTGGTTGTTTTCAGTTTTCCTGTCATCGAAGAGTCTGATTTGTTTTATTATATAAAAATCTAGGCATCTCTGGGGTTTGTTAAGGTGTTGGTAACATCTTTGCAATCAGAAAAACTGTTGGGTTTGCAAGCAGATATCATGACTGGCATATTACCAATGTCATCTGTTACAAAGCACCATTTCAAAGGGAAGGTTAGTCGGTGCAACTGTTCCATGGTTTAGTTTCCATCCATTCGTATGTTCTGTATGGTGCGCTTAACAAGATGTGTTTTGATATTTCATATGCAGGTTATACTAATAGTGGAAATATTGATCAGAAAATGTGGATTTGATGCTATTGACTTGGTTACACCTGAAAAGTACAAGGAGTTTGTTAGAAGTGTTGAAGAGGTGAGATTCCCTTAACTAGTTTTTTGTTAATTTTGCTTTAGAAGAGCGATCTATACGTTTTCATCTACTGAATGTTTTGTATACCTTTTTTAGCACTAAGCCCGTAATGGTTTTGGCCAAGCTACATTCAGCCTGTGATTTATCCATATCCATCAATTTTAGGTTAATTTATCAAATGTAAATGTTTAGTGAGAATTAATTCCCTTATAATCTTCATAAGTTCATCCTATAACTCACACTAGCTATTCAGTGCAAAGATGCCGAGCTCTTGTTTTAAGTGTCACTTTTCCCCCCTTTGTATAAAAAAGTTACTCGAGCCCTTATAAAAACGTTAATTTTCCCCCTCGAATAAAAAGGCGTTGCTCTTTAACCGCAAACTTTTCAGAAGGGAAAAACAGCAAACCATGAAGCCATGAATATTTCAAACCATTCCCTCCTGGCATACTGAACTACGCTTGCTCGGAAGGAAAGGAAAAATAGAAGTCGAAGTCTGTATCAGTTTAAAAAGCATTGGTACTTGAATGTTGCAGGGCCGCAAGGGGAATAATACTAATCCAGCAGATGGTGCACCGTCCGAGGCGAAAGATCCCGAGCATCATGCTCCAAAGAGGTAAAGCCACGGCCAGCCCCTCCTTTCTCATCATTCAGAACTCGTTGCTTACACCAGTTGGCGTGTGTGCATGTGTACAGAGGAAAATGGGCCGATTCTAATGCGGAGTCTTTGCAAGACAAAGCATCAACCGGAAAGAAGGAATTCTTTGTCAAAGGGGCGGGGAAGCCTCACTTCCGCGGCGGCAGAGGTAGAGGTAGAGGCCAGCAGCACGGCAGAGCGTCAGGCGACAGAGGTAGTTTCAGATCCAGATCCGAAGCGCAGTCAGGAGACGGCCAGAGCAGCAGAGGCGGAAGACCACGAGGCCGCGGCACGAGGCCCGGGAACGGCGGGTTCAGCAGGACTCGAGGCCGCGGCGGTGGGAATGGGATGGGGCCGTCCAGCCACTCCCCTAGATTCAAGAAGCCCAGAACTGCGGCTGCATCGTGAGAGATGAGACGACGTGACTCGCACCGCCCAGGCATCGTCCTGAAGGCCATGGATTTGTTGCCTTCCGTCGTGAAAGAGTTTTGGAGACCAGCCAGACACCCCCGATGGGCCCGTGTAATTCCGGTGCAGTTTAGCCAGGCCCCATGGGGTCCGAGGTTTGTGAGCCCGGGTGGATTGACAGCGGGGAATGCTTTTACGGAGCAGTGTATCGGCCACCGCGTTGCGCGGTGAAATTTGTGCCTGGTGTAAACATGTGTAACGAGCTGTAGGGTTTGAACGCCAAACACACTCTGTACACGGTATTGCTTGCTTCCTCGTATTTTTTACTCCCTCCGTTCGGAATTACTTGTCGTAGAAATGGATGTATCTAAACATATATTTTTTACAATCCTATCTAATTAGGATGTAAACAATTAGGATTGTAAAAGAAATACGGGTACAAGATTCTGGGAAAAGCTGGGTGAAGGGTTGATTTTCAAGATTCTGGGAGAATCGGCCAAAAGAACTGGGCCTAAAGTCAGTCATAGTGGGAAAAGTAACTTAACTTAGACAAGCACTCCCTCCGAGTCCCAAAAAGCTTGTCCCTAGTGCAAGTTTCGGACGAAAAAAGTATGTGGTACTATCGTGCAAGCCTTTATTTGTTAAGATGTAGACTTATTTTTATTTGGGACAATTACGTTTAACATATTACGGTAACATATTAGTGCTATGTTATTTGAAACACATCTTTTTATATTAACTTAACTACATGCCAGATAAGTAGCTTTGACTTGAGGTGTGTTATGTTGCTCCCACTATTGACCAGCCTCAGGATGAACGAACGGGCGGCTGACGGGCAGTCGGTCCTGAAAAAGAAAATCCGTCTGACAAATGGGGCGCAACACCGTGCCCGTGCGCGCGTTTTATGTTTTTGCTTAATCGAGAAACCCCCAGATCGGGAAGGAAAAATCGGATACGGATGACGTGACCGCACCGCCGCGCAGGGAGGCCGAGGGCTCGCTTCAAGTGCCCGTGCGGGCTCGCGGCCCATGAACCTACCTCGCGGCCGGCCCTTCTCCCCTCTCTCTCTCTCTCTCTCTCTCTCTCTATCTTCTCTCTCGTCTCCGAGCCAGATTCCGACGACCCTAGCAGCAGCGGCGGCGGCGTCTCCGTGTCCGGCGGGCGGGCGGGCGGCCATGGCGGTGGCGGCGCCGGGGCAGCTGAACCTCGACGAGTTCCCCTCCTGGGGCTCCCGCGGCGTCGACTGCTTCGAGAAGCTCGAGCAGATCGGCGAGGGCACCTACGGGTCCGTAGTCATACCCCCTACTCCTCCCTCCCCTCTTACCGGCAGCAATTCGTTCCTCGTCGGATCTGGAGCCTGACCCCCCTCTCTCTCCCTCCCCGTCGCCGCCGCCAGGCAGGTGTACATGGCCAAGGAGACGGAGACCAACGAGATCGTCGCGCTCAAGAAGATCCGCATGGACAACGAGCGCGAGGGCGTAAGATTTCTCCTCCTCTTCTCCTCTTCTTCTTCCGTCCGGTGGCGGTGCCTTTTGCCTGACGATTGGTTCCGGCTGCCGCAGTTCCCCATCACGGCGATCCGCGAGATCAAGATCCTCAAGAAGCTCCACCACCAGAACGTCATCCAGCTCAAGGAGATCGTCACCTCCCCAGGTGCCTGCGCTGAATCAACCCCAAACTCATCCCCTCAATTCAACCATATATGTGTGTCTAGTCTATTCTCTCAACTGACGGAGGAAGAATTCGCGAATTCGCAGGCCCGGACCGAGACGAGCAAGGGAAGCCAAGTACGGCCCGATTCCACCATTCTCGCTTGCAATTCTAGTGCTTTGCTTTGCTTGGGGGTGGGTGCTGCTTATGCTTCTGGTTGTGAGGCCGTGACGCCTGTCTGACGCCTTGTCATCTTGTTGTAAAAATATAGTCGACGGTAACAAGTACAAGGGGAGCATCTACATGGTCTTTGAGTACATGGACCACGACCTCACCGGGCTCGCCGACAGGCCCGGGATGCGCTTCACCGTGCCGCAGATCAAGGTAGAATAGAACCACCGCCCGTTCACTCGGCTTTCACGATTTCCCTTTGTTTGATGCCGATGAGATGTTAATGTTCTGCCGATGCATGGCATGCTGTGGTCTTGTCTCTGTCCAGTGTTACATGAAGCAGCTGCTCACTGGCCTGCACTACTGCCACGTCAATCAGGTGCTGCATCGAGATATCAAAGGTAATATATATGTTTTGACTTCACGACCGGAGTTTTTCATAAAGTTTGCGAGGTACCTTGTTGTCCGTTTGCTGAGCTAATGTGTTGATGCTTCCGTTGCAGGTTCTAACCTTTTGATAGACAATGAGGGTAACCTCAAGCTGGCTGATTTTGGACTAGCGAGGTCATTCTCTAGTGACCACAATGGCAACCTGACTAACCGTGTCATCACCTTATGGTATAGGTAGGGCACTACAACTTCTGCCCACATAGTTGTTGTCACGATTGCATTCGTTATGCATGCCATGTTTGTTGCCTTTTATTTTACTACTCCCTCATTGTTTTTGTTGGACTTTTTGTGCAGACCTCCAGAATTGCTTCTCGGAAGCACAAGGTATGGTCCAGCTGTTGACATGTGGTCTGTGGGTTGTATATTTGCTGAGCTTCTCAATGGAAAGCCAATCCTGCCAGGGAAGAATGAGGTCTACTTTTATGACTTATGAGGCTTTCAGCCATCAAGTGTATAACCTAAGCATTTTATGTGATATAAGCCCCCTTTTCACACTCGAGTTATAGATATAGCCGTTTGTAATTTTAATCTTATATATGTGGCATTACTGCAGCCGGAGCAGCTGACCAAAATTTTCGAGCTTTGTGGCACCCCTGACGAGTTAATCTGGCCTGGTGTCACTAAGATGCCATGGTACAACAACTTCAAGCCTCCCCGAGTGTTGAAGAGAAAAGTTAAAGATGCCTTTAAACAGTGGGTGCTATGCTTGGCATTGTTATGTTGTGTTGCTTTGTCTCATGTCGCTGGTGCTCACACTTTTATGTGTTTGCAGTTTTGACCGGCATGCTCTCGACCTGTTGGAGAGGATGTTAACTTTAGATCCATCACAGGTATAAAATGACAAATTTGGCAAGTTTTGCAATCAAATGCTTAACTCCTTGGGCCCGTGTATGATAAAACTTTATCATTCTTTGCTTTCACCCCTCAACAAATTCACTCTTAAATTGTTCAGAGGATACCAGCAAAGGAGGCACTTGATGCAGAGTATTTCTGGACTGATCCCCTGCCATGTGATCCGAAAAGGTATGTTCTGGTCACTGTTTTTATTATACTGCCAAGTAACTTCCTTTCTAATAACTTCTTGAGCTAAGTCATGTCATGACCATTAACTGTTCGATGATTCAGTTTGCCATCGTATGAAGCATCACACGAATTCCAGACTAAGAAAAAACGTCAGCAGCAGAGGCAAGCGGAGGAAGCTGCAAAGCGCCAAAAAATAAATCATCCTCCCCCACATTCTCGCTTGCCTCCGATCCAGCATCCAGGCCAATCACACCAGATCAGGCCTGGCCATGCGCCACCTGTGGCAGGTGGCTCGAGCCACTATGCAAAACCTCGGGGACCTGGAGGCCCTAACAGGTACCCGCAGGGTGGGAACCAAGGCGCGGGCTATAATAACCCGAACCGCGGAGGGCAAGGCAGTGGCTATGGCAGCGCCCCGTATCCTCAGCAAGGCAGAGGACCTCCTCCGTTCCCTGCAGCAGGTGCTCCACGCGGTGGTGCCGGCAGTGGCTATGGAGTTGGCGGCCCAAATTACCCACCAGGCGGTCCGCCGTATGGCACGTCTGGTCCAGGCCGAGGAGGCCCCAACTATCCTCAAGGCGGTTCTCGCAATCAGCAGCAGTATGGTAGCTGGCAATAATATTTGTCATATCACGTCGCGGTGATACGCCCCTCCAGTTGGAGTATTTTTATTTGTAGAATCTTTGCTGTTCAAATTCTACTTTCTGTGATTGTTGCGCAACAGCTCTTAAGGTACGTCCTTTATGATTCAAGCTGTATTTTATCAATGTATAAACTGAGTTTGTAGCAGAACAGGCTATTGCAGTGTGTCGTTTATGATTCAACTTGTATGTTATGAATACATTAAATGTATAATCACATTATGATTCAAGCTGTATGTTATGAATGCATGACCATTAATGAAATGTTCTTGTAGCATGCAAGTCTGAAAAGAAAAGTTTGCCGTCAGTTACTCTTCTCTGTTAGTGCTCTTGCTCAATGTATCTGCAATGTGCCCTGAGCTTAATCACAAGAATCATATAAATACTTGCTTCTTTGGAGCTTAATCACAAGAATCATATAAATACTTTGCTTCTTAGGATCAACGACAGAGAGAAGTGAGGTGGACGGGTCGACGACTGAACCAAAAAAACTGTAATTGTTGCAAAAATTGCTTCTAATAAGTTCTAGCATGTTAGCCAAAATCTTGTTACATGAGGAACACTAATAACAGGGTCAAATTTATGGGAAAATGGCTTCAACAAATGCCTCCGCATCAAAAGGTTGCAGATCTTCCACCCCTTCGCCGACGCCAACAAACTTGACTGGAATTCCAAGTTCGTCCACGACGCTCACCTGAGACAGGATTCAGGTCAGCAAGTTTAGTTGCTGTTTATTTAAGATCCAGGACTGGATTTTGTAACTATTATAAAGGACTGGAAATCATCTGTACCACGCAGCCACCACGAGCAGTCCCGTCTAACTTCGTCAGGATGAATCCTGTGATTCCAACAACCTGGTATGAAGCCAAGAAAGTCCCTCATTGTCACTATCCAATAGAAACATAGATGATGAATCAAGTAAGTATCAGAACAGCAGAGTGGCAATTACATCGTTGAACTCCTTCGCTTGCTGTAGCATATTTAATCCAGTTGTGCCATCCAGAACCAGCAAGATCTCCTGAAGAGAATGAGTACACGATAAAAGTTACCGCACATGACTGAACAAGCAAAACACAAAATATTGATGAGATCTGTTTGTGCACTTCTGAACTTGCTAGGTCATAAAGTCAAATATTTTTTAATGAAAATGCAAGAAAAACGCCTAATGTGCTATGCAAAAAATGTTGAACTAATAATATGTCATAAAGTTAAATATTTTTTAATAAAAATACAACGTACATTAGGAGCACCAGGCAGGGCTTTAGCTATGACTTTCTTGCAAGAAACCAACTCTTCCATCAGACCGTAATTTGTATGAAGTCCTGTAAGATTATTGCTACAGAACAATTAATTTCCCAGACAAGCAACGAAGTAAATGTATTATGCTCCAATCTGTAACAACAACCGTACGTCCTGACGTATCACATAGAACAATATCAAACCCTTCACGCTTCCCTCGCTTTACTGCCTGCGAAAGAACTACCAAGCGAGTCAAATTAGACGAAACATAAGAGTTGGGCTTGTTATGACAGAATAATACTTATTCAATCACGCTTGGCAGACCGGAAGTTCATACCTGATGGAGCCTGCGCCTTCTTATCGTTATCGATAACAATCTCTGATCCAGTCCTCTCAGCCCAAATTTCTAGCTGGTCACGAGCTGCTGCTCGGAAGGTATCACCTGCCGCCATCAATACCTATATTATCGTTGAAAGCAGGAACATAAGCTCTCTAATTTTACAACAATGTGCTAAAGGCCTAAAGCAATATATATATAGCTGAAGCAGGGGATGTGAAGTAAATGGCCTCACCTTGGCTCCTTCATTCTTAAATCTGTAGGCAAGTTTTCCTGCAAATATTGTAGATGACAGAATAGATAAATTCGCCACTTCATAGCATCATTTCGACAAACAAGAAAAGACACAAAACAGTGTGCTATAAGCCTATAACACATCTGTTTAGCTCCACAGTGACCATATAAACCAGAAAAGCTAAACCCAATCCTAAACAGTTTTCCCCTGAGTTGATAGATTAGACCTCTAGTATAACACATCCTCAAGAAATTAATAAAATCTTATTCCATTTAGCAGTTCTCTTTGGATTAAAACAATTTACTCCCTCCATTCCTAAATATATGACGTTTTGGTAGTTCAAATTGAACTATGAAAACTTCTTATATTTAGGAACGGGGGGAGTAGTTCATTGTCCATAAAATAACATAGGGCGGCAGTAACACCGCTGAATCAAGCAGAGGAATGCAGAGGTTATTTGAGTCAATTCGCACAAGCAGGATAAGCAATTCTTCATGGCACTCGAACCATTCGAGGGGCAATAAATTCTTTACGCTCCATCCCCAAAGTAACAAATCACTATAAACCCATAGCATTCATTCTTGTAACAAAATCCACATCTAAATGCAAGCGAGAACCGAGAATACAGTAAAGCATGTCGAGAAGTACCTAGCGATGTCGTTTTGCCGCCTCCGTTCACTCCCACAATCATGATAACCGCCGGCTTCCTGCGAAAACGACCAAGCACACTCAGACCTCCCAAAATTCAGACACCACTCAACAATGGCAAACTAGTGGCCACCACTGGCTTCATTCAGTGCAGCAGAGGGCAGGCAGAACCTGAAGCCGAGCTGCAGCTCGGTCTTGCTGCCCTTGGTCGTGAGCAGCTCGAGGATGCATCTCTTCAGCGACGCCTGCGCCACAATGAACAACAGATTAGACCACTGACTGACACTGAACTGACTGAGACTGAGCTGATCACCTTTATCTCGGTCCCAGACTTGAGCTTGCCGTCGCGGATCTGGTCGCGGAGGGCGTCGACGATCCGGAACGAGATCTTGGGCCCGAAGTCCGACACCAGCAGCGCCTGCGCCCGCGCCAAGAAACATCGATCAGAGGGGGAAACGGAGCGGCGGCCGCACGTACCGCCGAGGAGTCGGTGCTGAGGGAGGGGACCTCCTCGAGGTCGTCGAGGACGCGGTCGGTGTCGGCGAGGTTCCAGTAGGTGAGCAGCTCGTCGACGACGGAGAGGGTCTCGCGGGTCTTGGAGAAGCCGGAGAAGAGCTTGTCGACGTCGCTCTTGGCCTTCTCCTTGATGAGCCGGCCGAGGCGGGTGAAGAAGCCGGCCTGCCCGGCGGCGGCCGCGCAGCGGAGCCGGCCGGAGGGGCCGCGTGGGGAGGCGGGGCCGGTGGCGGACGGCGGCGAGAGGAAGGGGAGGGCGCGGGAGGGTGCCGACGCCATTCTTGGCTGGCTGCGGATACCGGCGAAGCGATGGGTGGTGGGAGAGGATAGAGCTGAGCTGGCCCGCGCAAAACCGCCGTCTCTTTTCCGCCGCAAAATGGCTCTTTTTTTGATTGTGGAAAATCGTGGGGGTGAAACTAGGAATTGCAACTAATGATTTAGAACTTAGGAGTGTTTGATATTTTTAAGTCAGACTTAGAGATATATCACACAAGTTGTGGTGACCTTTTGGTTAATAATATGGCTGCATGCATCATTCTTTTCAAAAAAAGAAAACTTTGTTCCCGCATCAGATCGATCTTCTCTCCCTCCGACCATTTGTCAGACAGCAATGCAAGGTGGAGGGAGGACGGAGTGAATTCTTGTCTCTCGTTCATTGTGTAGTACTAGTGTACTACCTATGTACCAAAATATAAGCCGTTTTGATGTTTTTATAGGCTAAACTTATATTTCGATACGAATGGAGTAGGTTTTGGTGAAGTGGTCATGTTGCATCGAGGGCGATGTGGGCTGGTGGAGCTAATGTGTCCAATAGAAGTCTCATGGCTTCAATTTCATCTTGATGGACCTTGGGAGCTTTTGTCCTCGTTGTTTTTCACGGGCGACATATCGATTATTTGTGTTGTCTGTCATTGTGGCTCTACATGTGCATCATCGGCGACAAAGTCAACTTCTTCAACGACCCCTTCTTTTGAGACTTTGTGAGCAAGATCGTTGGATTGATGTGGCGATGCTAGCATGACTAGTTGCCTAGACTGGGAGATTCCCACCAATATGTTTGGCGTGATTGCCAATCTTTGCCGCACGCAACGATTCACTATTTCGACAATTCAAAGATGTTTGATCCTCTATAACTCTTTGTACGTGCTTTGCTAGTTGGATTTCTCGATGATCCATATCATTGCTGATAGCTACGATGGCGCAACAGCGACAAGTTCAACGACGGCTTCGACAATAATTTCAAAGCTTATAGTCTTACTTATAGTCTCTTCTTTTGTTGAAGGTAATTCATGTATCCGTGGGTTCGGTTTCCACATTATTTAGTTGTATCTGATGTTTTGTTGACATATTAGGATCTTGCAGGAAAAAAAGCCCAGGCTTGATTAAGAAATTAATCTTAGATTGTCATGAACTAAAAATGGTACTTTTGAAATGAATAAGAGTAAATCCATTATAGACCCCACCTACCTTTGTACAAATCCTTATTTGTGTGGTGGTTTGGGGCTGCTGAACCTTGATAAATTTTTGACTTCCCTTCGTCTTAGATGGCTTTTCTTCAAATGGAAGGACCCTGTTAAGCCTTGGATCGGTTTGGGACCCCCTGCGATGCCAACGATCGTGACCTATTTCATGGCGGCCACAAAGGTTACTATTGGGGATGGTAAAAGGCCACGTTTTGGGATTTCATGGTTTGATGGGTTCAGCCGATCGAGAGACATGACGCTGAAACTAGGATTTAACTATTTTTGATGCTTATAGCGCCAGTCATAAGCTTGGCGATTTCTAAACGGCTCCTTAAGCGTACGTTATAGGTGAACTAGCCAACCAGCGCACACCCTCCCTCCGCCATGGGCCGGCCCAGTTACATGTTTTTCCCTTTCCGTTAATGTAAAAAGAAACTATGCTAGTCACGACTCGAACTCTTAAACCAGACACACAGCAGCATCAGTGGTAAGCATCACGGCAGATGACCTATCATAATGCTTCTACTTCATTTTACTTCTTTAATAAAGCTAAAAAACACTCTGCTTTCTCTGTGTTTTTTCGGTTTATGTTTTTCGGCCAGTTTTTATTCTGGCCTTTTTCTCTTTCGCTTTTTTTTTTCATTTTTTGCTTTCTTCAAATTCTGATACTGTTTCTAAAAAATCATAAAGTTTTCTTAAATTGACGAACTTTTTTCATTTTAATGATTTCGTTTTTCAAATTTGATGTATTTTTTTCATTTTGGTGAACTGTTTTTTTGCAAAATTGATGAATTTTTCCAAATCCGATGAAGTTTTTTTTTTCAAAATTGATGAACTTTCTTAAATTTGATGAACTTTTTCAAACTTGGTGAACCTTTTCATTTTTCAATTAAATATTTTTTGAAAAATTGATGAACTTTTTTCAAATGAACATTTTTCTAAAATTGGTGATTTTTTATTAAAATTTGAAGGTTTTTTTCAAACTCGATGAACTTTTTCAAACTTGATGATTTTTTTTCAAATCAATGAACTTATTTGAAGTTTTTGAATTTTTTTTCAAAATCCGTGATTTTTTTTAATTCATGAACTCTTTTGTCAACTTTTTTAAAGTCAACGTTTGACCGGCAATTGGTCAACCAATCAACCAGTTTTTTTTTAGGGAAACCAGTGAACCAGCTGGAGCGAGCGATCCATTTGAGTTCGCTGCGATCGATCGATATAAGTTTAGTTTTGCTGGCCTATTAACACCACCCTTCGAGCGCGTGAATTCCAAACCAGCGTTGAGAGCGCCAGTTAGGAGCTCCCCATATGCTTGTGCACAGAATGTGCACACCCTTTTAGCGCATGTCGTAGGTAATGGGCTGGCCCGTCTAGGGGGTTGTGGTTTGGTTTTCTGGAAAGCTTCCATCAGCCTGTTTTGTGAAGCTTTCGATCGCCGCCCCCTGTTTTTTATGTTTAATTTTTTTAGTTTACCTTTTTTTTCAAATATGTGATTTTTTTCAAATGCATGACTCTTTTTTCAAATCCACAATACTTTTTGAAATTCATGACCTTTTACAATCCATGAACATTTTTTTCAAATAATTGAACTTTTTTTCCAAATTTGTGAACTTTTTAAAAAATCCATGAATATTTTCTTAGTTCACAATTTGAGTTTTTTTTAAAATAAACAACTAATGAGTGATCGAGCAAGCGACCAGGGCGACCGAAAAAATGCTAGCGAGTGACCGAGAGCAGGCGACCTGGTGACCGAGTAACCGAGGCACTTTGGGACATGATTAAACTAGTTTTTTGAAGTTTTGAGTGTAAATCATGATGTATTGGAGGGTATTTGGATTTATCTAGGCGATTTGCTGTGAAAACTATACTTTGCTCCCTCTAGATTATAGGTAGCTACCCTAAAATGTGATGCCCATCAGCAGCACAAGGCAACCCATCACATCACATGATTGCTAGCCCGGTCGTCCTCACCAAGGAAGCACGTGTGCATAACCAAATGGCGCTTTCCATTTGGCGCTAGCAGGGATGCCCCTAACTAATCATAGGTCTTCACCTCATACCCATAATTAATCTCAGTAAAAATATCCATAGGTGTAATATTACTCAATCAGGTGAGCAGCTCCACTATGAGGAAGTCATACATTAACAACAAGAGTTATGGTTTGAGGAGGCTCCGCCGTTGGAGATACTTCTGGTTCCCTCGCCTTCGGTTGCCATCTTGGTACTGAGAGTTGGGAAGGCCTTGGATCTTAAAGAGTATTTTGTTCTTCATCGGCATTTATTGGTGATTGTGGTACTTGTGTGGTTAAAATTAGTCTGGTTCTTTCTTTGGCGGTGCCATGAAGCCAAAGCGGTTAGGTTCCTCGGGAGTCCGATTATTCGAATATGATGAGTTTATGTTATTGCCTCACGTTGCTTTAGGTGGTATGATTACTTGTGGAGCTGAATCCTTTCTCGACATCACGGCAAATATTTTTTAATTCGAGGGCTTGCACATGTAGGGGTTCTTGCCTAGTCCGAATCCGTTCATCGCTCATACCTTCCTATCTTTTTGGATATGTGAGTCAAGGGGCTTGCAGAAGATTTTACACATATATAGTCAAGTTCATGTAGGTGCACGTGTGACAATATTGCCGCTCCGGTCCAATTTGCAGTATCTTTATATTGAACTCATGGGAGTACTTCATCTTGAAAACATTGATACCACCGAGAAAATGTCTCCAAAAGATTTCACTATAACTCTTATACCGTAAGAATTGCTTTGTATTTCCTCGCATCTTGGATCCAAAGCTAACCATTGCAGTTATTTGTCGACAACAAATAAACCCCACCATGGAATCCAGTACCTAGCTGCGGCAGGTGTGTCATTCCGTTTGTTGTTCCATTGCTTGAAATCCCCTTCATATGCTTTTTTACGAACAATTTATATATTTTTTAGAGGTTCCAAGATAGCAAAGTCGTGTGATTTTTATAAATGACCATCTTTTGTGCAGCATGGACAACCCAAAAGTATTATCCCTGTTAACCCTTGTTGGTGGGGGATTTAGAAATTATTTGATATAAGCAAAGCTCATTGGGTCTTCTCTCGCTCTCACTTAATTTTAACTTAGACCTCTTTGAAACCAGGTTGGGTTCTAATTAGTAGCATATTCAAAACGTAATAACTAGAGTATACATTCAAAGTAATCCTCTCCTAAGTAATAATGGCGTGACTTGTGCTTGATCAAGCGGAGAACCTCGCCGCGGCGCTCGACCTCCATGCCGATGAGAATGACCACATTGGAGTAGTAGTTGGTTACACAGAAATGGCCACCACCTAGGTGTACAAGGGACGAGTAACCCTGTATCGGCCTCTCCCCCTTGGGTCCCATTATGCACATGTCCAACTCATGGCTAGCTGGGGGCGGCAGCAGCGACTGCTGGGCCATGGAGACGAGGCAGCCCAGGTCCACGGCGCAGATAACGCCCTCGTCCCTGGACGAGAAGCCGTACCAGAGGGCATGCTCTGGGGCATATTGAACCTGTCCCTGGAATGGTAGCTCCCATTCGGCCACCTTGCTCCACGTGCGTGCCTCCGTGTCCAAGGAGAAGGTGCCCTGGTCCTTGCCGGTCATATCGTCGCGAAGCTTAGGCGAAGCCCTGCGCCGGTAGAACACCAAGATCGTCACCACGCCGTCGTGCTGACGGAACTCTCCCTCGACACTCGGCTGGATCGGAGTTCGAGGGACGTCATCGAGCTGAACGTGTGCTGAACTCGGAGGCTCCAAACGTTCGGTGCTTGGATCGGTCGGATCGTGAAGACGTACGACTACATCAACCGCGTTGTGCTAACGCTTCCGCTTACGGTCTACGAGGGTACGTGGACGAACACTCTCCCCTCTCGTTGCTTTATCATCACCATGATCTTGCGTGTGCGTAGGAAATTTTTTGAAATTACTACGTTCCCCAACAGGCACGGCCGTGACTCTCGCGAAAGCACAACCGTGCCTCTCGCGGAAGCAAAACCGTGCCTCTCGCGAAAGAAAAAAAAACAGAAAACGTGTTTTTTTTGTTTCCAAGAGACATGGTCGTGACTCTCACGAAAGCACAACCGTGCCCCTTGGGGAAGCAAAACCGTGCCTCACGCGAAAGGAAAAAAAACAGAAAACGTGTTTTTTTCCGTTTTCCAAGAGGCACGGTCGTGCCTCTCGCGAAAGCACAACAGTGCCTCTCGCGAAAACAAAACCGTGACTCGCGCGAAAAAATGATTTTTTGCGCAAAATTTTTTTTCCCAATTTTTTTTGTCAAAAAGCTAGGAAAGACCGGTGGAAAACCAAAACATAAAAAAACCAGAAAAACCGTTTAAAAAGACGAAAACGCGTGCGAAAAAATAATAAAACAAAATCCGGAGGGAGCGCCCAGAGCGCGACACGTGGCGAATGGCTGAGAGCGCGCCAAGTGGCGCTGATCGTTGCGAGACTCTCGAAGGAGCGCTCGTTAATTAGTTGCTCCCCAATCAAGGAATAGGAGTTCTTCACCATTGTCTAAAAAAAAGTTCTTCATCAAAACTCGACGTCAAACTCACTAGGTAACGATACCTCTTTTTTTTCCGGGATAATACTTGTATTACTCAAAACTATCCAGGGTTACAATCACGACCGGCAATGTCGAGTAGTTCATGAGGACCCGATCCAAGACACACAACAGTTCGGCATTGTGATCGTCCAAAATTTGCCAAAAAGTGACTAGCATTATTTTTAATGCGCACAAGATGAGTAATACAAGAATTATGCTCGATCAAACTAGCTTTGATCTCCTCTATCAGAAAAGCATATTTTGATCTATTCATGTCCCCAGTAAGAATCATCTTCACTGCTTCAAGGCTGTCTGATTCAACATCAACAAGCAAATTGCTCCATTGTAATGCTAGTGAGAACTCACTAGGTAATGATACCTCTAGTAGAACTTAATTCCGATCTCATTTGGTGCGGCATTTATCAGCATCATAGATTTTTGGTTGTTTTTTCTCATGGATGGGTGTACAAGAGATTGGCATGTGCCTATCTTTTTTCTTGACTTGTTATTTTTTTAGTGAAATTTATATTAACCGGGACGTCCAAATTATGAACTGCTTTCACTGCCGTGTTTCTATCATGGAGATTTTTTTAACTAAATTCAATGTAAATATGTTTCAAAGAACTTTTCTTGGGCACAAGTTGTAAAACGACAACTTGTACTATCCACGACAACATACGTGTGCTCCACACAGTTCAGACATGTCCTTCACCGCGAGGCACACCTGTGGGTCATCATGAACTGCACATATGCTTCCCATGAAGCACACATGTGTTCCGCAATGGAGAACACATGTGTATTCTCCGGGGGCGTGCAACACAATTCTTGTTCTTTATTTTTTACTTGATTTTCTCCAAAAAATAGGCTGCTTCATTTGTTCCAACAAACTAAAAAATATTTTTAAATTAAAAAATATACAAGAACTTAGAAACGTTTGTGAAATAACACAAAACTGAAACTAAAAACTTCCTCAAATTATAAAAAATGTTCACAAAAGTAACAAAATTCGTAAATTATAAAAACATTCCCAAAATTAACAAAATTCAAGATTCTTACCACCATTTTTTCGAGAAAACCTTTGATGTATTTATCTTCAATCATGGCAGTACAACGGACCAGAAATAATAAAGATTCTTACCACCATACCTATAAGCAAAAGACAAGGACAGTGCCACAAAAATTCTCATCCGAAATTACCACCTGGTGAAATCCACATTTAATCCAGTCCAGGACTGCAAAAACGTTAGCTATGATGTCATAAGGGCGGTGCTCGGAGCCCCAAGCACCAGCCGTCCGGTATACTTGTCACGCATGCAGACGGCCTCTACCACGGACGGAGACTTAGGCGACTGCCGGATATCTAATGCCCGCATAGGCTACTCGGTGTAGCCCACTGTAGGTCTATGTATCGTAGCCGACCACCAGCACGATGCACAGGCTGTGCAGGTATCTCGAGACAATAAGGTGCGGGCCCTATCCGTCTGGTGAGGGCTAAATTTTGTGTTTTGACCCTTTTGACGAAGTCTAGCCAGATCTGACCCCGGTTCAAAAAAATTTCGGGATCTGACCCTTTTCCCTACCGCGATGGTCCGCAGCGGATATAACATGCTACCGCCACGCTCTATGACGGTAGGGTTTAACTGCGCCGTCACGCCGTTGTAATGTTGAAAATAACCTACCGCCAAGGTTTGTGGCGGTAGGCTATTATATCCTACCGCCAGAGTTGTTGGCGGTAGCGTCTGCATGCACTGCGCCGTAGACAAGTGAATAGCTTCTCTGCCACTCTAGGCTCATTGCCCTAGGCCTCTAGCTGAAATGAAATGTATACTAGTACTAGCAAAGCAACAACAAAGGGAGAGAAAGGGTGACACAAGATAGAGCTAGAGCTAGCGCATGCAGGCTGCAGCTAGCTGCAGAAGTAGGCGCATGGGATTGGGGCTTAGATAACCGTAGCATCATTTGGTTTGCATGTCACTGGCTGCACTATTGAATGAGTGTGTGGCAGGGGTTCTCCATTTAACAAATGTTTCCTTGCTTCCGGTGTGGGTGCTAGTGTGCTACAGATTGTGGGGTATATGCATGACAGATCCACTAGTACAATGACGAGATTGTGGGGTGCTGTGCAGTGGAGACCCTACCGCCAATAACTCTAGCGGTAGGATATAATGACTTTGGCGGTAGGGTATTTTCCAGGTTACGACGGCGTGACGGCGCAGGTAAACGCTACCGTCGTAGGGCATGACGGTAGGATGTTATACCCTACCCCCGAGGACTATGGCGGTAGGGAAAAGGGTCAGATCCCGAAAATTTTCTGAACCGGGGTCAGATCTGGGTATACTTTGTTAAAAGGGTCAAAACACGAAATTTAGTCTCTGGTGAGGGCAACATTGCCCAAACAACTTTTTGACTAAGAGGAGTGGCGCCTCGCGTCACATCAAGAAGGATGATAATAGAAGAGATCCACGTGTCCGACGACTACTAGGAGCACTCGAGTATCTGACATGCTACGGCAAGGTTGTCAGAATCACGATTCTGTTATATGATTCTACGATTTACGATCCAAACTAACCCCTATGATTCTAAGATTTTAGTTCATAGAATCTACATTTCTACGATCCTGATAGTGAAGATTCTATGATTTGCGATCCTACCATCATAGCTCTGACCCGATTCAAAATCGTGATTTTGACAACCTTGCGCTACGGTGTCAGCTTATCACGCGCAAAGACTAAAGAAAAATTGCATATACGCAAGGCGGGCGCCTACTTCTACCTGTATCCGTTCACACATACTACACCGACTATTGTGGTGCCCCCTAGACCTATATAAGGGGAGGACCAAGGCCATTTTGTGACAAGCTGAAACAAGCACACTATCGACTCTCACCTCACATCCCAAGCAACACAAGGAATAAGTAGTTCATCTACTCCCTACTTTCCGGTTTACATGACTCAAATCTGAAATAGCATCAACCAAGGCAAATGATGACTGAAAGAATGTACTCCCTCCGTCCAGGTGCATAAGTCGTCTTAGGTTGTGCACAACGACCAAGACGAAGGGAAAAACGAGAGAACTTAATGTTTATTTGCTAATTGATAACATTGCATGCAATAAATTGACCACTGCATGTCGTGTTTGGTAGTCTCAGGTCATTGAAAGTATACACGTCCCACATATTTTATTGGTTGATTCATTTATTTATGTCAAGAAAATAAGAAACGAGATGAGAGTTAATGCATTGTGCCTAAGTGTTTTGAGATTATTTGATTTTCGTAAGATGACTTATACACTTAGACAGAGGGAGTATCTCGTACTTACAGAACTACTCAGACTAAACTGATGCATTAATAGGGATTAATTGGAGTGCATATGCATGCTTGGCCACTAGATGAGCAGTAGCATTACATGCATTGGTGAATTTTCTTTAATTCTTGCATGCAAGGATTTAATGCGCCTCGGAATCTCAAAAGAAGATGGAGATGAGCCCTTTAAATCAGAAAAATTAAAAATAAAATAAGATGATCCCTCTAAACTGGAAAGGAGGGAGTGGCTTAGAAAAGGAGAAATAGGAGTGCTCGGGTACCCAAGCAGCATCCTGAACACCACCAACGACCTACCCTGAGCACCACTCTTGTAACATAGCAGCACTTGTAACCGATAAATCACGAGTGGACATGGTGCCACGCGAGGATGTAATCCGCGCCCTTCATTTCTTTGGGATTTGTGCCGTATTTATAGTACACCTCACGTATATAGAATTCACAGGAATGATTTGCAACGTATTTGTTGGTCAATAAGTGTGCATGCCCCACAAGCCATAAGAGTTTGAAGTTAATTTTGCATTGATGTACAGCAGACCACTTGAGCAATAAATCATAAGTAGTTGACAAACTGCAACACACCAGACCACCTCACTTATTAGGATTAATGCACCACACTCTGCCTTCTTGTCTTAGTACACCATCCTCTACGGCTGCAACAGAATCATTAACGTGTATTGAGTAAGCTAGTTAGTGTGAACATAATTTTGAGATGAATTAGTGTGAACTTGTCACTATGCTAGATCAGCTTAGGTTTATCTTCATATTCTGTGTTGCATGTGTATATTCGGTGTGTGATTGAACATTTAATCCTGCCATGCGCAGTGGGATAGGGTCTATATAAAAGAAGAAAAATGCACATCTAATAGTTGGCTGATTATGAAAGTTGAATTTAGAAAATGAGAGAAGCTTCACAAGAAAATCTTAGCGATGATAAGTTAAATGCACGAACAAAATGGTATAATATTGATTGGAATTTTAAATGAATTTAATAATAGCATAGAGGATGGTTTATAGTTAAATGCTCAATCACACACCGACACAGCTTTCACGGTGCCAACTTGTCCATCGTCCCTCACCATGTACCGTGGCACTGTGCTATCTCTTCATTCTGACACATGCAGCATTGTCGTACGCGACGTGCTCCAGTTAGCTATCCATTTGCTCCAGAAAGTTTAATAACACTGTTGAAGATGCTGCTCTAGCCTGTATTGTTATCTGTATCACACTGTTCTAGCAGCATATAACTTCCATATTTGCTAGGAGTACTTTATATTAGGCAAACGAGAGATGATTTGCGGAACCCATCTTCACTCCTCCCCCTGTTCCTCGGCGGGGCACATACACGCGTTTACAGGCAAAGCTTGGAGGAGATCTGCGGTGCCAGAAACCAGCTAGCGCAAGTGCTCAATTATGTCCACCCAGCAACGAGAGCAGTTATTTTGCATCGTCTGGGCCGTCAAGTGGACCTTGTATTCGTATGAACATAAATGACCCCTTTGTGTTTTGTGAATATTTTACCCAACGAATCCAGAGCGTTTTAGCCCCTGGCCGAACACAAGAATACAGGGTATAATTGATCCCCAATGTGTTGAGTTGATACTCTGGCAACACTTGCACTACAGGCTAGTAAAGCATCATGGTTGAAAACCACCGGTCCGTGCTAATGACAACCTCTTCCAATGAGGAACTTCTGCGAGCACACGCCGAGCGTTGGAACCTCACCTTTAGTTACCTCAATGTCAGGGATTGCCACCGGTGGCAGCACCGCCTCTCTGCGAGACCTACTTGTCGCCCTTACAATGCCTGAGAGCAAGAAGCCCTATCTACCTCGCCTCGCGAGGTTCCTAGCTGCCTAATACATCTTTACTGTTAATGTCCCGGCAACTTGAGAGTGCGCTAACGTTGGTGTAATGGGCACCTACCGTCTCACAGTGTTGCCTCTCCTCCCCATGGATAGGGATGACACCGGCGCCGACCAGGGCACAGACTTCTCGTCATTCATGCTCTCGCAGACAAACATGTAGCATGTCACAAAGACAATACACCAGTGATGTGGGACGTGGCCCCGCTGTCCATGTACCAGTTGGCGGAGGAGCCCGGCGACAGCTGTAGGTTGCTCATGGTGGCGCCGAGGAGACTCTGTTGATCCCACGACTGCTGAGCGCCGGCGGAGGAGCTGCCGGCGTCGGGGAAGACCACTGGATAGACGTGGTTGGGGTTGCTCGGGCGCGGGCCCAGCACGCCGGCCGCGTTCGGGGGCGTCCACGGCGCGCGCCACTAGGCAGGCATGGGGGAACCCCACGGGGCGAAGTAGCCCATCCAGGGTGTGGTTGGTGCAGGCGGTGCAGGTGGGGCACGGCTGCCGGAGCCCCCGGTGTTGGTGTTGGAGTTGCGGACACATCCGCGGCCGCGATCGCCGCCGCCGCCGCGGTTGCGATCAGCAGAGGTGCCGCGATCCAGAGCGCCGTCCTGGACGCCGCGTGGAGGGTTGGAGCTGGAGGACCCACGGTCGCCGCCCCCCGCCCTGGATGATGAGCGCGGTGGAGGACTCGCCACGGTCGCGCTCGGCGAGGCCGATCTCTTCGAGGAGAAGACGAGACCGGGCCTGCAGGAACGAGGGGAAGGGTATCTGCATCATAAGCACGGTGGCCATCACCTGAAAACGCCTGTTGAGCCCGCGGAGGAGTTGGAGCGTGAGGGTGCGGTCCGTCACCGGCTCTTCGACGTCGGCGAGGGCATCAGCGAGCGCCTTGAGGCGCCGGCAGTATGCGCCGACTGTGAGGTCGCCCTGGACGACTGAGCGGAACTCGGCGGAGAGGTAGATGGCGCGGCCGGGGAGGTTGTCCCTGAAGAACGTGTGGAGCTGGTGCCACACGTCGTAGGCGGTGCTGTCGGCGGACATGACCACATCATAGAGTTCGTCCGAGATCGTGGCGTAGAACCACAGGACGATGGTCAGGTCCTCATGGCGCCAGGTCGCGCTCTGCGTGAGCGGCTCGGAGCGGTGGGTGACGTGGTCGAGAACCTCGTACATGGAGAGTACGCGGTGCATCAGCTGCCTCCATTTGGAGTAGTTGTTGGTGGCGACGTCCAGCTTGAAGTTGATGTACGACGTGATGCTGATATGGTGCATCGAGGGCGCCGAGAGGTTGAGGCCGGGGCGCTGCGATGCTGGTGCGACCACCGTGGTGGAGAGAGGAGGCGGGCGCCGTCGCTGGGAGGACCGGGCCACCGGGCGCGAGCTGGACGGAGAGGGCGGGCGCCGAGCGGGCGCCACGGCACCGGGCGTGGCCATGCCGCTGGAGTTGGGGACGCCGAGGTTGGCCGCTGGGAGTGTCGAGCCGCCGGCGCGAGATGGACGGGAGGGCGGGCGCCGGAGCGGACGCCACGGGCACGGGGCCGTGGCCGCTGGGAGGGTCGAGCTGCCAGCGCGAGGTTCACGGGAGGCGGGCGCGGAGCGGATGCCACGGGCACCGTGCCGTGGCCATGCCGCTGGAGTTGGGGGCGCCGGGGTTGCCGGCGTTGCCGAGGTCGTCGTTGTGAGACATAGCGGAAGAGTGGGTGAACATGGCTCGGGTACCAAGAAGACAAATGAGTGTGAACTCTTGTGTATTCACATTGAACGAGTACAGGGGTTTATATACATGCAGGTGCAATGATTGAGCCCTATCTAATCGTGATAAGCATGAGGATCGTGCGGAGTGCTACGGCCGTTGCGGAGGCAGGCGGGCGTGCGCCGTGCGTAGTGATCCATCCTGAAGACTCGGTGCAGCCGGTGGAGTGGCAACGTGACAGGGGTTCCAACATGTCACAAAGACAATACACCTCTTTGAGTGGTTCATGATTGACGAAGGCTTGGCCTTAGCCGAGATGCCATACAATGGCGAATGGTGTAGATCCGTGGAAAATCATGGCCAGTGATCCAGAGATAAATCAATTCTTCAACGTTCGCGTGGCGGCCGGTACCCATTTTGCAATGAACCGCATCTTCATCTTCAACGGCAAGGCTTTCGAGGGGGTGCCTCGATAAATGATGTCGCTGTTGGACTGGCACAACAGCGATGGCAATCGCCATGGGCTTCCTGCACATCAAGTGCTCGGTACCGGACCACCCTAATGTGATCAATTCCATCTCAACCGACGACATGGTTGAGTACACAATGATGGGTGTGTTGTTGCTACCACACTATGTTTCTTTTGGGTGAAGTTTTTCTTATGAACTATTCAATCAAGTTATGTAAGTGTTGGTTGTAGTACAAGCTACATGAACGGAACAACGAGGATAGTATAAACATATTAACACAGTGCAAGAATGTGATCTCCAAACCCGAGGGAAAGTGATCAATGTGGATACAATCGCCGGGTCTCCTTCCAAAGCCATGTTCGAATCCTAGGCTGATCTGATGATGATGTTCATGATATCGGGCAAGGATCGTGATGAGCATGAGTGGCTCAAGATATTCATGGGTGCAGCTGTGCAGGGTTCAATCACTACAAGACGTGGCCTATTATGGGATGCATGGCCATCAGATGTATCCTTAGCTAGCCACATAATAGTTGCTATGACACCACACAAGGGTGAAACTAGAGCGAATGCCCAGTGTGTCAACCAACATGAAACTATTGGGTCAAACCAAATAACAACAGTGCTAAGCAGTGACTCAATATGAGATTAGTTAGCGCAAAATCATTGTTTTTCAACCAAAGTCAACTCTAACATGACGGCTATGTCCTTGGCCTTAGAGGGCAGTCCGGTAAATGTAGCTCCCGCTTGCGTAGGGTCTGGGGAAGGGTCCGGCCACTTTGAGTCTATTGTACGCAACCTTTTCCTACATTTCTGCAAGAGGCTGTTTGCAGGACTCGAACCCATGACCTCATGGTCACAAGGCAACAACTTTACCTCATGATCCTTGGCCTCAGAGTATAAATATTATTATGTACTAGATGATGCCTCATATGTTGCTACGAGAATTATTAACAAATAACTTGATGTTTAAAAACATGAGAAAGTTTATGAAGCATTGTATAAGTTGATGATACATAATTTGTTTGAAAGAAACATTGTTTAGAGTAAGCATCTACAGAAAATTTGATGAAAAAGCTGAAAGAGTGTGATTTGTTTTGTGTTAATTATTACCTTGACAGTATATCAGAGAGGCAATATAAGACGAAAAGAACATTGAGTTGAGATAGTAGAGACATCTCAACCCTTGGCTAAACCTAAAACAACGATAGCAACTACATATGTGCATTCATATAAAAACATAGCTCGCATAGAAAAATAAAACTCGAGTTCACTCATAATTAGTTTTTCAATATAGAAAAAGAAGGTCGCTTATACATCATCAGACCCAATGTTGAGTAAATTATGCTTCTCTACGGATCAACCATGTGCAGTGTACTGCAACCATTCACCACAATATACCCAGGTAGCTCTTATTCTTTTTGTTTGTCTTGTCTGGTCTGCAACCATGCCTGCTTCCCCATTCGTTAAAGCTTAGTCCCGTCTTAAAAGAAGTTTGATTAGCTTCATCGGTTGTGCAATGGAACCGAATTGGAATTAAAAGGTTGCTTGGAACACTGAAGGTTCTTGGAAACGGAGGCATCTAGCACAATTCTATGGCGTTTGGGGAGCAAAAGGGACATAGACAGGAAGCGCGAGAGAATGGGAATGTGGAAAGTAGTCGTCTGGGCTCTCAGAATCAGACGATTGCATTAACAACACATGATGTATAAGAAAATGGTGGAAAGGGCACTTGCACTAGACGTCTGCAATGAATCGGATAACGTCAAGATATATACAGATAGCAAAAGAAACCTAGGATGATGTGGCTTCTTGAGAGTGCACAAAAAAATGTAATGGTTATTTGTGGTAGGCTACATGTGCGTGAAGGGTTAATGAGAGCATGTGCATGAAGAGTTTATGAGAAAGTGTTTTTACATGATGGACCAACTTGATGATATGGATAGGTTGCATATCAAAAAAATATGACAGTGGGGATCTCTTAGGTATATAGGAATGTATATAAGAATATAGGATTTGTTGTCATGCCCTCTAGAGTATTCATGGTTAATTTCGTCGAGCCTACAAAATTATCAGGCATGCGAAGTACTACTGCTGCTAGTGCAAGATTGTACACTTATGAAAAAAATAAGGATTCAACGTAAAAAAAGGAATCGTTTTACGCCGGCAGGCCGGCCAAGCTTTTGCGCCGGTCACATCAGAAACATGCAATGGGGTGTGATCGTACGATGCACCCCGTCCTCTTGCGTGTGTTTCCAACCTTATCCTCTCGCATCTATTCCCCACCGCTCATTTTGTTTCTCTCACCAGAGAAATAGCCGCCCCAAACCCTCTCACCAGAGCTCTCTCTACTTTGTTGCTTTCACCAGAGCTTCTCCCTACCCAGCCTAGCCTCGCCGCTGACCTGCTAGTTCGGTCCGGGGCACGGCTGATTGTCCCGCTGCTGGTGTTCGTTGATGCCGGTCAGGTGCCACGCAGAGAGAGTGGAGACATGGTGCTGCGCGCGGTGGAGACGGCGCCACCGCATGTCGCTGGAAATCACGAGCTGCGGGAAGTGCCGCGTGAAGGAAATATGCCCTAGAGGCAATAATAAAGTTATTATTTATTTCCTTATATCATGATAAATGTTTATTATTCATGCTAGAATTGTATTAACCGGAAACATAATACATGTGTGAATATATAGACAAACAGAGTGTCACTAGTATGCCTCTACTAGACTAGCTTGTTAATCAAAGATGGTTATGTTTCCTAACCATGGACAAGGAGTTGTTATTTGATTAACGGGATCACATCATTAGTTGAATGATCTGATTGACATGACCCATTCCGTTAGCTTAGCACACGATCGCTTAGTATGTTGCTATTGCTTCCTTCATGACTTATACATGTTCCTATGACTATGAGATTATGCAACTCCGCCATACGGAGGAACACTTTGTGTGCTACCAAACGTCACAACGTGAATCGGGTGATTATAAAGGTGCTCTACAGGTGTTTCCGAAGGTACTTGTTGAGTTGGCGATTTGAGATTAGGATTTGTCACTCCGAATGTCGGAGAGGTATCTCTGGCCCTCTCGGTAATGCACATCACTTAAGCCTTGCAAGCATTTCAACTAATGAGTTAGTTGTGAGATGATGTATTACGGAACGAGTAAAGAGACTTGCTGGTAACGAGATTGAACTAGGTATTGGATACCGACAATCGATTCTCGGGCAAGTAACATACCGATGACAAAGGGAACAACGTATGTTGTTGTGCGGTTTGACCGATAAAGATCTTCGTAGAATATGTAGGAACCAATATGGGCATCCAGGTCCCACTATTGGTTATTGATCGGAGACATGTCTCGGTCATGTCTACATTATTCTCGAACCGTAGGGTCCGCACGCTTAAGGTTTCGATGATGCTTATATTATGAGTTTATGTATTTTGATGTACCAAGGTTGTTCGAGTCCGGATATGATCACGGACATGACGAGGAGTCTCGAAATGGTCGAGACATAAAGATTGATATATTGGACGGATATATTTGGACACCGGAAAGGTTCCGGAGAAGTTTGGAGCTCCGGAGGTTACCGAACCCCGGGAGGTATATGGGCCTTATTGGGCCCATATAGGAGGAAGGAGAAGGAACAAGGGAGGCGCGCCCCAATCCCAATCCGACTGGGGGAGGGGCGGCCCCCCTTCCTTTCTCCTTCCCCTCTTCCTATTACTACTACTAGTACTACTTCCTAATACTAGTACTCTTTCCTTCCCTCCAAATAAGATAAGGAAAGAGAGGAAACCTACTTGGAGTAGGTTTCCCCCCCTATGGCGCGCCCCCCTTGTGGCCGGCCACCTCCTCCCTCCCTCCTTTATATACGGGGGTAGGGGGCACCCTAGGACACACAAGTTGATCATTGATCGTTCCTTAGCCGTGTGCGGTGCCCCCCTCCACGATATTACACCTCGATCATATTGTAGCGGTGCTTAGGCAAAGCCCTGCGACAGGAGAACATCAAGATCGTCACCATGCCGTCGTGCTGACAGAACTCCCCCTCGGAGCCTCTACTGGATTGGAGATCGAGGGTGCGTCATCGAGCTATACGCGTGTCAAGAACTCGGAGGTGCCGGAGTAACGGTGCTTGGATCGGTTGGACCGAGAGGACGTATGACTACTTCCTCTACGTTGTGTCAACGCTTCCGCTTCGGTCTACGAGGGTACGTAGGCAATACTCTCCCCTCTCGTTGCTATGCATCACCATGATCTTGCGTGTGCGTAGGAATTTTTTTGAAATTACTACGTTCCCCAACAGTGGCATCCGAGCCTAGGTTTTATGCGTTGATGTTATATGCACGAGTAGAACACAAGTGAGTTGTGGACGATATAAGTCATACTGCCTACCAGCATGTCATACTTTGGTTCAGCGGTATTGTTGGATGAAGTGGCCCGGACCGACATTACGCGTACGCTTACGCGAGACTGGTTCTATCAGCGTGCTTTGCACACAGGTGGCTGGCGGGTGTCAGTTTCTCCAACTTTAGTTGAACCGAGTGTGGCTATGCCCGGTCCTTGTGAAGGTTAAAACGAGTCTATTTGACAAACTATCGTTGTGGTTTTGATGCGAGGTAAGAACGGTTCTTGCTAAGCCCGTAGCAGCCACGTAAAATTTGTAACAACAAAGTAGAGGACGCCTAACTTGTTTTTGCAGGCATGTTGTGATGTGATATGGTCAAGACGTGATGCTATATTTTTTATTGTATGAGATGATCATGTTTTGTAACAGAAGTTATCGGCAACTGGCAGGAGCCATATGGTTGTCGCTTTATTGTATGAAATGCAAACGCCTTGTAATTGCTTTACTTTATCACTAAGCGGTAGCGATAGTCGTAGAAGCAATAGATGGCGTAACGACAACGATGCTGCGATGGAGATCAAGGTGTCGCGCCGGTGATGATGGTGATCACGATGGTGCTTCGGAGATGGAGATCACAAGCACAAGATGATGATGGCCATATCATATCACTTATATTGATTGCATGTGATGTTTATCCTTTATGCATCTTATCTTGCTTTGATTGACGGTAGCATTTTAAGATGATCTCTCACTAATTATCAAGAAGTGTTCTCCCTGAGTATGCACCGTTGCCAAAGTTCGTCGTGCCTGACACCACGTGATGATCGGGTGTGATAAGCTCACGTCCATCTACAATGGGTGCAAGCCAGTTTTGCACACGCAGAATACTCGAGTTAAACTTGACGAGCCTAGTATATGCAGATATGGCCTCGAACACGGAGACCGAAAGGTCGGCGTGAATCATATAGTAGATATGATCAACATAAGATGTTCACCATTGAAAACTACTCCATCTCACGTGATGATCGGTTATGGTTTAGTTGATTTGGATCACGTGATCACTTAGATGACTAGAGAGATGTCTGTCTAAGTGGGAGTTCTTAAGTAATATGATTAATTGAACTTAAATTTATCATGAACTTAGTCCTGGTAGAATTTTGCAAATTATGTTGTAAGATCAATAGCTTGCGTTGTTGCTTTCATATGTTTATTTTAATATGTTCCTAGAGAAAACTGTGTTGAAAAATGTTAGTAGCAATGTTGCGGATTTGATCCGTGATCTGAGGTTAATCCTCATTGCTGCACAGAAGAATTATGTCCTTAATGCACTGCTAGGTGACGGACCTATTGCAGGAGCGGATGCAACGTTATGAACGCTTTGGCTAGCTCAAAAGGATGACTACTTGATAGTTTAGTGCACCATGCTTAAACGGCTTAGAATCGGGACTTCAAAGACGTTTTGAACATCATGGACCATATGAGATGTTCCAGAATTGAAGTTAATATTTCAAGCAAATACCCGAGTTGAGAGATATGAAGTCTCCAACAAGTTCTATAGCTAAAAGATGGAGGAGAATCGCTCAACTAGTGAGCATGTGCTCAGATTGTCCGGTACTACAATCGCTTGAATCAAGTGGGAGTTAATCTTCCGTATAAGATAGTGATTGATGAATTCTCTAGTCACCATCACCAAGTTGGTAGAACTTCGAGATGAACTATAGTATGCAAGGGATGACGAAAACGATTCCCGAGTTTTTCATGATGATGAAATCGATGAAGGTAGAAATCAAGAAAGAACATCAAGTGTTGATGGTTAACAAGACCACTAGTTTCAAGAAAAGGGCAAAGGGATAGAAGGGAACTTCAAGAAGAATGGCAAACAAGTTGTTGCTCAAGTGAAGAAGCCCAAGTCTGGACCTAAGCCTGAGACTAAGTGCTTCTACTGCAAAGGGACTGGTCACTGGAAGCAGAACTACCCCAAGTATTTGGTGGATAAGAAGGATGGCAAAGTGAACAAGGGTATATTTGATATACAGATTATTGATGTGTGCCTTACTAGTGTTTATAGTAGCCCCTGAGTATTTGATACTTGTTTGGTTGCTAAGATTAGTAACTCGAAACAGGAGTTACAGAATAAACAGAGACTAGTTGAAGGGGAAGTGACGATGAGTGTTGGAAGTAGTTTCAAGATTGATATGATCATCATCGCACACTCCCTATACTTTCGGGATTAGTGTTGAACCTAAATAAATGTTATTTGGTGTTTGCGTTGAGCATGAATATGATTTGATCGTGTTTATTGCAAAACGGTTATTCATTTAAGTAAGAGAATAAACTGTTGTTCTGTTTACATGAATAAAACCTTATATGGTTACACATCCAATGAAAATGGTTCATTGGATCTCAATCGTAGTGATACACATATTCATAATATTGAAACCAAAAGATGCAAAGTTAATAATGATAGTGCAACTTATTTGTGGCACTCGCCGTTTAGGTCATATTGGTGTAAAGCGATGAAGAAACTCCATGCTGATGGGATTTTGGAATCACTTGATTATGAATCACTTGATGCTTGCGAACCATGCCTCATGGGCAAGATGACTAAGACTCCGTTCTCCGAACAAAGGAGCGAGCAACCGACTTATTGGAAATAATACATACCGATGTATGCGATCCAATGAGTGTTAAGGCTCACGGCGGGTATCGTTATTTTCTGACCTTCACAGATGATTTGAGCAGATATGGGTATATCTACTTGATGAAACATAAGTCTGAAATAGTTGAAAAGTTTAAGGAATTTCAGAGTGAAGTTGAAAAATCATCGTGACAAGAAAATAAGGTTTCTACGATCTGATCGCGGAGACAAATATTTGAGTTACGAGTTTGGTCTTCAATTAAAACAATGTGGAATAGTTTCACAAATTCATGCCACCTGGAACACCACATCATAATGGTGTGACCGAACGTCATAACCGTACTTTATTGGATATAGTACAATCTATGATGTTTCTTACCGATTTACCAATATCATTTTGGGATCATGCATTAGAGACAACTGCATTCACGTTAAATAGGGCACCATCTAAATCCATTGAGACGACACTATATGAACTGTGGTTTAGCAAGAAACCAAAGTTGTCGTTTCTTAAAGTTTGGGGCTGCGATGCTTATGTGAAAAAGTTTCATCCTGATAAGCTCAAACCCAAATCAGAGAAGTGCGTCTTCATAGAATACCCAAAGGAAATTGTTGGGTACACCTTCTATCACAGATCCGAAGGCAAAACATTCGTTGCTAATAAATGGATCATTTCTAGAGAAGGAGTTTCTCTCGAAAGAAGTGAGTGGGAGAAAAGTAAAACTTGATGAGGTGACTGTACCTTCTCCCGAATTGGAAAATTGTTCATCACTGAAATTAGTTCCAGTGATTTCTACACCAATTAGTGAAGAAGCTAATGATGATGATCATGAAACTTCAGATCAAGTTACTACAGAACCTCGTAGGTCTTCCAGAGTACGGTCCGCACCAGAGTGGTACGGTAATCCTGTTCTGGAAGTCATGTTACTAGACCATGATGAACCTACGAACTATGAGGAAGCGATGATGAGCCCAGATTCCGCAAAATGGTTTAAGGCCATGAAATCTGAGATATGATCCATGTATGAGAACAAAGTATGGACTTTGATGGATTTGCCCGATGATCGGCAAACCAGAGAAAATAAATGGATCTTCTAGAGGAAGACGGACGCTGATAGTAGTGTTACTATCTACAAAGCTAGACTTGTCGAAAAAGGTTTTTGACAAAGTTCAAGATGTTGAATACAATGAGATTTTCTCACTCGTATCGATGCTTAAAAGTCTATCCGAATCATGTTAGCAATTGCCACATTTTATGAAATCTGGCAAATGGATAAAAAAACTACATTCCTTAATGGATTTAAAGAAGAGTTGTATATGATGCAACCAGAAGGTTTTGTCAATCCTAAAGGTGCTGACAAAATACGCAAGCTCCAGCGATCCATCTATGGACTGGTGCAAGTATCTCGGAGTTGAAATATACGCTTTGATAAGTTGATCAAAGCATATAGTTTTATACAGACTTGCGGTGAAGCCTGTATTTACTAGAAAGTGAGTGGGAGCACTACAACATTTCTGATAAGTATATGTGAATGACATATTGTAGATCGGAAATAATGTAGAATTATTCTGCAAAGCATAAATGAGTGTTTGAAAGGAGTTTTTCAAAGAAAGACCTCGGTGAAGCTGCTTACATATTGAGCATCAGAATCTATAGAGATAGATCAAGACGCTTGATAAGTTTTTTCAATGAGTACATACCTTGACAAGATTTTGAAGTAGTTCAAAATGGAACAGTCAAAGAAAGAGTTCTTGCCTGTGTTACAAGGTGTGAAATTGAGTAAGACTCAAAACCCGACCACGGTAGAAGATAGAAAGAGAATGAAAGTCATTCCCTATGCCTTGGCCATAGGTTCTATAAAGTATGCTATGTTGTGTACCAGATCTATTGTATACCCTGCATTGAGTTTGGCAAGGGAGTACAATAGTGATCTAGGAGTAGATCACTGGACAGCGGTCAAAATTATCCTTAGTGGAATAAGGATATGTTTCTCGATTATGGAAGTGACAAAAGGTTCGTCGTAAAGGGTTACGCCGATGCAAGTTTTGACACCGATCTGGATGACTCTAAGTCTCGATCTAGATACATATTGAAAGTGGGAGCAATTAGCTAGAGTAGCTCCGTGCAGAGCATTGTATAGACATAATTTTTTTTGCAAAATACATAACGGATCTGAATGTGAAAGACCAGTTGACTAAGATTCTCTCACAAGCAAAACATGATCACACCTAAGTACTCTTTGGGTGTTAATCACATAGCGATGTGAACTAGATTACTGAATCTAGTAAACCCTTTGGATGTTGGTCACATGGCGGTGTGAACTATGGGTGTTAATCACATGATGATGTGAACTATCGATGTGAATCACATGGTGATGTGATCTAGATTATTGACTCAAGTGCAAGTGGGAGACTGAAGGAAATATGCCCTAGAGGCAATAATAAAGTTATTATTTATTTCCTTATATCATGATAAATGTTTATTATTCATGCTAGAATTGTATTAACCGGAAACATAATACATGTGTGAATATATAGACAAACAGAGTGTCACTAGTATGCCTCTACTTGACTAGCTTGTTAATCAAAGATGGTTATGTTTCCTAACCATGGACAAGGAGTTGTTATTTGATTAACGGGATCACATCATTAGTTGAATGATCTGATTGACATGACCCATTCCGTTAGCTTAGCACACGATCGTTTAGTATGTTGCTATTGCTTCCTTCATGACTTATACATGTTCCTATGACTATGAGATTATGCAACTCCCGTTTACCGGAGGAACACTTTGTGTGCTACCAAACGTCACAACGTAACTAGGTGATTATAAAGGTGCTCTACAGGTGTTTCCGAAGGTACTTGTTGAGTTGGCGTATTTCGAGATTAGGATTTGTCACTCCGAATGTCGGAGAGGTATCTCTGGGCCCTCTCGGTAATGCACATCACTTAAGCCTTGCAAGCATTTCAACTAATGAGTTAGTTGTGAGATGATGTATTACGGAACGAGTAAAGAGACTTGCCGGTAACGAGATTGAACTAGGTATTGGATACCGACGATCGAATCTCGGGCAAGTAACATACCGATGACAAAGGGAACAACGTATGTTGTTGTGCGGTTTGACCGATAAAGATCTTCGTAGAATATGTAGGAACCAATATGGGCATCCAGGTCCCGCTATTGGTTATTGACCGGAGACATGTCTCGGTCATGTCTACATTATTCTCGAACCGTAGGGTCCGCACGCTTAAGGTTTCGATGACAGTTATATTATGAGTTTATGTATTTTGATGTACCGAAGGTTGTTCGGAGTCCCGGATATGATCACGGACATGACGAGGAGTCTCGAAATGGTCGAGACATAAAGATTGATATATTGGACGGATATATTTGGACACCGGAAAGGTTCCGGAGAAGTTTGGAGCTCCGGGAGGTTACCGGAACCCCCCGGGAGGTATATGGGCCTTATTGGGCCCATATAGGAGGAAGGGAGAAGGAACAAGGGAGGCGCGCCCCAAGCCCAATCCGAATTGGGGAGGGGGCCGGCCCCCCCTTTCCTTTCTCCTTCCCCTCTTCCTATTACTACTACTAGTACTACTTCCTAATACTAGTACTCTTTCCTTCCCTCCAAATAAGATAAGGAAAGAGAGGAAACCTACTTGGAGTAGATTTCCCCCCCTATGGCGCGCCCCCCTTGTGGCCGGCCACCTCCTCCCTCCCTCCTTTATATACGGGGGTAGGGGGGCACCCTAGGACACACAAGTTGATCATTGATCGTTCCTTAGCCGTGTGCGGTGCCCCCCTCCACGATATTACACCTCGATCATATTGTAGCGGTGCTTAGGCGAAGCCCTGCGACAGAGAACATCAAGATCGTCACCACGCCGTCGTCTTGACGAACTCCCCTCGGAGCCTCTCTTGGATTGGAGATCGAGGTGCGTCATCGAGCTGTACGCGTGTCAAGAACTCGGAGGTGCCGGAGTAACGGTGCTTGGATCGGTTGGACCGGAGGACGACGACTACTTCCTCTACGTTGTGTCAACGCTTCGCTTCGGTCTCACGAGGGCGTGAGGCAACACTCTCCCTCTCGTTGCTATGCATCACCATGATCTTGCGTGTGCGCACGATTTTTTGAAATTACTACGTTCCCCAACACCGCGATCCCCGCCCAGGGGTGGATTCGGCGACCCGCGGGTGGTGGTGTGGCGACCAGCGCGTGACGGTGCTGGGACCAGCGTCCGCCGATGCTGGAACCATTGACGCCAGAAGCTACATCCAGCGACTCGGCGCGCTGCAACGGCGATGACCAGCAATTGCGGTGATGGTGCCCCCGTGCTACATCCGTCAACGACAGAAGCTACATCCGGCTACGACGGAAGCTATATGCGTTGACGGCAAAGCTACATTCGGCTCAGCTACGACTAGCCCTTGCAAAAGCTGCAACCGCAAGTCGACGGGCTGCGACCGACGGCTGGGAAAGCTTCAACCGTTGCATGCGGAAGCTACAACAGCGCCCATAGAAGCTACAACCGGCGAGGCAACAACGGCGACTGGCGGCTTAGAAAGCTACAACCGGTGGTGGGAAAGCTGCAACTGGCGCCTCAGAAGTTGTGACCCAGCGGCCTGAAATGCTGGAACCGGTGGCACGGCGTGCTACAACCAGCAAGGCAGCGTTCTACGACGGCAATGTTTTCTTTGCTGGAACCCTTTGTAAGTTTTGCAGGAACCGACATTTGTTTTTGCTGGAACCAGATAGATTTTTTCTATGACGAGCAGCTACTCATTTTTTTTGTTGGAACCAGTGATTTATTTTGCTGGAACAGACGATTTTTGCTGCTACTCGGTTTTTTTTGGAATTTTTGTTGCTGACTTTTGTGATTGTTGAGAGATGGTGATGCAAGCCGATGACGGCGGCGAGCCAGAGGCGGTGACCATGGGATGTTGCAACCACGGTCACCCCATCCTGGGACCGGCCATTGGAGAGCTGCAGTCGAAGTAGGGAACCCACCGGTGCTCGTGCTGCAATCTCGCGGTTGACGACGGTGAGGGCTTGGAACAGGACAGCGCGGTGGCACGAGCACCGGCAAGGTCGAGTGGCGTGGGTGGCCGTAATACATGGGATGCAGAGGACCTGTCCAGGCGGTCAGCGAGACAATTTTCAACGTGTTTGACTTTTATTCAGGGTGTTTAGCAATACATATGGACGGTTTAAGTGTGCTGTATCCTACGGTCATGGGGCGACCGGCCCATTTCGGGCCGGCACACCGGCGCCTATCAGTACCCCCCAAAAAAATCCCAGCTTCTTAATCCGATTCAAATTGAATGACTGGAGCAGTACCGTAGGGATTGCAATGAGTATAAATAAGCTACGTCCTAGGCTAGCTACAGTAGAAGTATACTAATTGTTAAATTTGTCTATATATAGCAAATCCTGTTAGTTTCTTTCGTGTTTGATGATGTGTGCTGCATCTGGACGTGTCCGAGTTAGCCTAGGTTATTGTGAGAACAGTTAGTTCGGTAACCTGATCGGATTACAATTACGGGAGGGGGGTCAAAACTGAAACAGGCACGGTCACGGAGACCACCAGCCAGCATATATACGCTCCATATATAGATATGACAAGAGCCAGCACGTTGGTTGGAGGAGAACCGTGCCGTCAATGGCAATGAACGACGAGACAGCAGCACCAGCTGCCAAGAGGAGGAGGAAGATGCCAGCCGCCAAGCGGAGAAAGACAACCAAGGAGAAGGTGCCGGACATGCCGTACGAGCTCCTGTCCGACATCCTCCTCCGTCTGCCGATCAAGTCCCTGAGGCGGTTAAAATGTGTTTGCAAGGCATGACGCAACATCATCTCCGAGGACTCCTCCTTCCTTCACGCGCACCTCTCCATCCAACGCCGGCAGAGGCCGCACGTGCTCATCGCACCCCAGGGCAAAGGCCCCAATAGGGAGCGCCTCTATGACACCGTCAGTCTCAACAAGGTCACCACCATCGGCTTGTACCGGTGGGAGGCATACCTGGGATGGGCAACCCTATTGAACGACTTGGAGTCATTCCCTGCAGCGGTGACACATGAATTCGCACATTGCGACGGGTTGGTGCTCGTTCCTACCGACGACACCGTGCGTCTGATCAACCCGGCCACGCGACGTGTCCTGCCACTGCCCTCGAGTCCTCGCAGCGCGTGTCCGCGTAAACTCCCCTGCCGCTTGGCCAGCCACCAAGCGTTTGGCCTCGGGCTCGACCCTCGTTCCAACAAGTACAAGGTTGCTCGCTTCTTCTACGCGTCCATTAGAGAGTATGGGGCTGTCTACCGGTACACCATCAGGATGGAGGTGTTCACCATTGGTCAGCTGGGGTGGCATGAGACGGCGACACAACCACCATATCCTGTCATAGTACGAAGAACTGCAGCTTTTGTCAAGGGGTCCTTGTTCTGGACCGTCGATGAGCGCATCCTTGGGCATGCCGCGCCAGGTTACCTCCGCTTGAGGTTGGACAACGAGGTGTTCAGCATCATGCCGCCGCCTCTTTGCTGCCCGAGCATCAATTATCTGACATCCAACCTATCAGAATTGCACCAAGAGCTATGTGTAGCACGAACAGGACGCGGCAATGACACACTTGAGATATGGATGTGTGGGGACATTGACGGTGCCGACCCGCCACAATGGGATCACCGCTACACTCTAATGGTCTCGAGCAACTTTCCCCGATCAATCCGTCCTATCATCGCATTTCCTAATGGCGTACTGGTGTTGCACGTGTCGCCAAAATTCCTCCGTCGCTATAAACTGCAAAGTCCAGAAGCATATGCCGTGGATGAGACGGACATGCTTGGATTGATGTATCAAGACACAGAGGAACTCGGATACCTGACGGAAGCTATCATAGACTTTGATGTAATCCCCTACATTTCAACGATAGTTCCAATCTAGTTCCAAGGTTTTGCTTGATCATCTTGTATGGAAGATGCAAGTGTGTGCAAATCGAGAGCAGCACCACAACTCATCTCTGTGGAGACCTGTCAAAAAATGCATGAACTGTTACAGAGATTGAACTTATAGTAATAAGACTAGTAGAGATTGAACAGAGGGAAAATGAGAGACTTGAAAAGAGTGGAATATTTCTTTCCATAAGTTGAGTTGTACAACCAACCAAACTTAACTTATTTTTACTACAAAAGAATCTTAATTTTTGTTTTTCAAGAACGCATGTGTATTAAGAAGAATAGCAACCGACTGCTCAGCATCAGCGGTTAGTAATCTCGAAATGTACAAAAAAGAAGAAGAATAACAACCACAATTTACACACACGCCACAAGCATGGAACTCCAAAATTTGATAACAAACCACTTTGAATGCTTGGAAGAAACTAAACATGAGCTTACTGAAACATGATGGATAATTTTCTTTCAAAGTTCCAGTGTAACTTTTCTCTTTATTTCTCGCTCCTTTCATAACTTAAAAACAATTGCATTTATGTTGATTTGAAGAAGGCATGAGTTTCAACATCATCTATCTCATTTTCCCGTAGGGCTAACAAGCCATCAAATCTCCCACAAGAAAAAAAAACAAGTCAATAAGTCTTGCTCTTTTATGTATTCCATCAAAAGACTAAAAATGGCGGTAGTTGTCATTGAGTTTGGCATATTTTACATAGTTTTTTTTTAGAAAAGGAGGATGACCCCCGGCCTCTGCATCTGGGAGATGCATACGGCCACTTTATTGATTATTCTCGAGGACCGTACAAAGTATTACAACAGTGTGCATGAATCCACCACCTTGGCAACATATACCGGTACTCCTATCCTATATGATGAAGGGGTGCTAGCTGGGCCACTACCCAAACCACTCACCTAAGCCTAACATCAAAAGCCAGAAGCCGAAACTCATTCGGAAGCCCCAGCAGAGCCACATACCGGGTCTGGGGCACAATCCGGTCAGACGCACTCGTGTGTCGTCGCCGCCATCTTTCACAGGTCTTCAGATCATATTGAGGCTTCTACCTTGTTTGGCCACTCTGCCATCGACGTCACCATGCTATTCTTAACCTTCGGACGTTTGAAGCCATTGTGAAACAGTAGCCAAGTCATGTGAAGAATGCTAACTTGTATATTTTTGGTCTACTGTAGTACAATTGATTAAGACGCTCTGCGGTTGGTGGCTCTTTCGTTGCCCACATCAGCACAGTATATGATATAGGCTATATGACAAAACTTGCCAACAAAAGAAGAAATCCAAAACTGAAGCATATTTATACGCCTTCTCAGCATATGTGCTAAGAATTTAAAATTTTTCTCAGAGATTTCCATATAGAACTAAATTACCATTATTATTATTATTTTCCAGCATGAACAACCCAAATCTATTAGTGAACAGAGCTCAGTTGGTTAGGTTATTACTTTGTATCGAAACCTACTTACCCGGGTTCAAGTTCTAGATATGGCATCGGTGCTTAAATTTAACTGAACTTATTCCCAAATTTCCAATGCTATTGGTCCAGGAGAACGTGTTCGTAGACCACGAGGTGTGTATGACGACTTTGTCAATCTCAAATTTTACAAGATCGGCCTCTTGGGCGTACTCATAGAAATAGGGTGTGCTTTTGTCGTCAATATAGGGTGAGTGTATGCACCATGTATATGTAAGTGTCTACATGTGAATGTGTTTCTAATAAGAACCCAAATGCATTACCTTTGTTAACCTCTATTGGTGTGGGAATGTTCACCCTCGCAAGACAAAGGGTGAAACAGAAATAGACCTTAACACCGCGGAATAAAAAGATGTGATCAAATGCTTACTTCTCACCTCTTTCAAAGTTAAAAGTAGAATCAAACATGTTAGGGCCAATATCATTATCAACTCATAATGACTAGAGCAGGCATTCAAAGCAGTTTCCACGTAGGGGGTAAATGCACGACTTGTGCTTGATCAAGCGGAGAACCTCGCCGCGACGCTCGACCTCCATGCCGGTGAGCATGACCACTTTGGAGTAGTAGTTGGCGACACAGAAGCGGCCACCATCTAGGTGCACGAGGCACGAGCAATCGTGTCGCTCCGTGCGCCCCTCGGGTGCCACGATGCCCATGTCCAGCTCATGGCTACCAAGGCGCGGCAGCGGCTGCTCGCCCATGGTGACGAGGCTGCTGAGGTCCGCCGCACAGAGAACGCCCTTGTCTCTGGCCGAGAATCCGTACCAGAGGCCGTGCTCCGGGGCATGCTGCACCTGTCCCTGGAACGGCAGGTCCCAGTCGGCGGCCTTCCTCCATGTGCGGGTCTCCGTATCCAGGAAGAAGGTGCCCTGGCCCTTGGAGGAGACCCAGATGTGGGATTCGCCGACCACCGCGGCGGTGCTGACTATGTCGCAGGGATAGCCGTGCGGCGGCGGTGGCACGTAAGGAGGCGCGGGGAGGAGATGCCATGCCCGGTCCATGGGATTTTTTCCCGCCTGGACGAGCGCCTCCATGGGGTTCTTTGACGACGCGTCGTCTTCCCGCTCCCACCACAACGGAGCATCCTCCATGACATATAAATCGTCGCCGACGGCGAGCCACAGGGATCCGCACTTGGGCACACTCATGGCGGGCAGGCTGCACGAGGTCCGCGAGGCGAGGTCGTAGAGTACGGGTTTATGTTCCGGAGACTTCAAGCGTGGTGCGGCGAGGATCTTGTCCCTGGCGCGGCCGAAGAGCATGAACTCCATCGTCCGCCCGTTGAAGCCAATTACGGGATGGTCAAAGGTCGTGATGGGGGGAGGCAGGCGAGTCTTCTCCGTCGCCGGCGCCGCCTGCGGTTGATCCTCGCGGTGGAAGAGGGTCGACGGGTCGATGCGGCGCACCGAGTACACGCAGGCCTTCTGCTCTTCGAGTTCGCCATAGAATCCCAGCTTGGATCGGGGTTTGGGCCATCTGTAGTGGTTGACCACCATGTAGAGGAAGGAACGAGCACGGCTCATGATCGGCCTGGATTGGCGGCGGCGGCGGCGGCCGGCGGGAGCACGCGTATATGCAATCTGGCTGGTCACACCCTTGTGCCGTGTCATGTGTTGTTTCTATTGAACTACCGCATAAGGTACGCATGGTGGGCTGAAATAGCGAAGATGTAAAAAAAACAAAAACTAGGGCATGCTCCAATAGTCTGATAGGCATCTTAATAAAACATTGGTAGCACTAAAAAAAACATGGGTTGTTGCTTTTTTTTTTTTGAGGGGAAAACTGGCACTTTATTTAGGAATTAAAACAAGTCTGGGATCTCCATGGAGACCACCGAAATCACAAACTCCGGGGGAACCATAAGCCAAACTTTACAAAGTTCATCTCGTACTCCTACTTTTGCTAACTTATGCGTGGCAGAATTCGCAGAACGACCCACCCATGATACTTTCACCTCATCGAAGAACCTGAACATATCCTTGATCTCCTGCACCCTTGGTCCCACGGCAGCCATGCTTTTCTCCTTGGCTTGAAGCATCAACGCCACTGTCTGGTTATCGGTCTCCAGGTGGAGTTTCCTGACGTTGATCTCGGCAGCGAGTTGGACGGCGCGTCTGCACGCTAGCAACTCCACACTTTCAGGATCAGCCTCATGATGATAAACGTGGCATGCTGCTGCACGGAAGTCACCCTCGTGGCCACGCAGGATGACTCCTGTCCTCCCTTGTTGCCGAACTTGGAGACCGCAGCATCAGCGTTGGCTTTGATCCATCCTTGGTCCGGTGGTGACCACTTGAATGCTTCCTTGGTGGCTTTTGCTTGGGTGTCCTTCGTATGAACAGCATTCCACTCGGCCATATACGCGCAAACACATGTCAGTATTTCATGTGGTGGTGCAATCCTCTTTCCTTCCCTTGCCTCATTCCTTGCTAGCCACAGCCCATAACATGCCTGGATCATCGCCTCTCTCTCCTGCTCTCCTGCTTCCGCAAACCACGCAAGCAACCATGATGATAGTGCACTCGAGGAGTCGATCTGACTTGGTGGGGCTGCCACCAAAGCTCCTTTTTCCGAGCGCATCATCCTCCAGAACAGAGCTGAGTGCGGGCATGTCCAAAACCGATGGAGCAGATCCTCTTCCTGTCCACATGCCACGTAAAACACCCCTGGCTTAATATGCCGGCGATGAAGTTCTTTCCCAACAGCTAGTCCATTTCTCATAAGTCTCCACATATGAATCTTTGCCTTACGTGGGGCAGAAGCATCCCAGAGCGCGAGCCAGCCCTTGTGTGCATTGACCAAGGAGGAAGGCCCCGGTCGTCCGGACTTCACTCCATTCAAAGCCATTCTCAGATGGTAGGCTGATCTTACCGTGAAAAGCCTGTTCTTCGTAAAGTTCCAAGCCATATAGTCCTCCATGTTCAGTCCACCAATAGCTATCTGCTTAATATCTCGCGCATCATCTGGTGAGAACATTGTTGGGGAATGTAGTAATTTCAAAAATTTTCCTACGCACACGCAAGATCATGGTGATGCATAGCAACGAGAGGGAGAGTGTTGTCTCGTACCCACTCGTAGACCCGGCGAAGCGATCACAACGTAGAGGAAGTAGTCGACGTTCTCCTCGCGATCCGACCGATCCGGCGCCGTTACTCCAGCGCCCCGAGTTCTTGACACACGTACAGCTCGATGGCGTCCCTCGTACTCGATCCAGCCGAGTGTCGAGGAGAGTTCCACAAGACGACGGCGTGGTGACGATCTTGATGTTTCACGGCGCAGGGCTTCGCTAAGCTTCATGACGGTATAACCGAGGTGGAATATGGTGGAGGGGGCACCGCTGCGGCTAAGGAACGATCCGTAGATCAAACTTGTGTGTCTAGGGTGCCCCCTGCCCCGTATATAAAGGAGGGAGGGGGAGGCCAGCCGGCCTAGAGGAGGCGCTGGGAGGAGTCCTACTCCCACCGAGTAGGACTCCCCCTTCCTAGTTGGAATAGGATTGGGGAGGAAAGAGAAAGGGGGCGCCGCCTCCTTGTCCTATTCGGACTGGGGGGGGGCGCGCCACCCCTGGCCGGCCCTTCCTCTTCTCCCTCGAGGCCCACCGAGGCCCATTTACCCCGGGGTTCCGTAACCTCCGGTACTCCAGTAAATTCCTGTTTTCACCCGAACCATTCGAACTCCAAACATAGGCTTCCAATATATCAATCTTTATGTCTCGACCATTTCGAGACTCCTCGTCATGTCCGTGATCACATCCGGGACTCGAACTTCTTCGGTACATCAAAATACATAAACTCATAATAACCGCCATCGAAACCTTAAGCGTGCACGGACCCTACGGTTCGAGAACAATGTAGACATGACCTAGAACTATTCTTGGTCAATAACCAACAGCGGACCTGGATGCCCATATTGGTTCCTACATATTCTACGAAGATCTTTGTCGGTCGGACCGCATAACAACATACGTTGTTCCTTTGTCATCGGTATGTTACTTGCCCGAGATTCGATCGTCGGTATCCAATACCTAGTTCAATCTCGTTACCGCAAGTCTCTTTACTCGTTCCGTAATACATCATCTCACAACTAACTCATTAGTTGTAGTGCTTGCAAGGCTTCAGTGATGTGCATTACCGAGAGGGCCCAGAGATACCTCTCCGACAATCGGAGTGACAAAACCTAATCTCGAAATACGTCAACCCAACATCTGCCTTTGGAGACACCTGTAGTACTCCTTTATAATCACCCAGTTACGTTGTGACGTTTGGTAGCACCCAAAGTGTTCCTCCGGTAAACGGGAGTTGCATAATCTCATAGTTACAGGAACATGTATATGTCATGGATAAAAGCAGTAGCAACATACTAAACGATCGTGTGCTAAGCTAATGGATTGGGTCATGTCAATCAGATCATTCTACTAATGATGTGACCTTGTTAATCAAATAACAACCTTTTGTTCATGGTCAGGAAACATAACCATCTTTGATTAACAAGCTAGTCTAGTAGAGGCATACTAGTGACATATTGTTTTGTCTATGCATTCACACATGTATCATGTTTCCGGTTAATACAATTCTAGCATGAATGATAAACATTTATCATGAAATAAGGAAATAAATAATAACTTTATTATTGCCTCTAGGGCATATTTCCTTCAAACATGTTATCCACAAGCTCCTCGTTCCACCCCTTACCATCCGGTGTCATTAGGTTCTGCACTTTAATGGCCCCTGGAATAAAAGTTTGCCCTAACGGCTTCATACTGCCATACCTCGGGATCCAATTATCATGATGAACATTGATCTTTGACCCATCTCCTATGCGCCAGATCATGCCTTCTCGTAGCAGGTCCCATCCATAGATCATACTCCGGAAGGTATATGACGCCCCCGATGGGCAGGTGGCGTTCATAATAGAGCCGTCTCTATAATACCGAGCCTTCAAAACTCTAGCGCAGAGGGATTCCGGGCATTGCAACACTCGCCACGCTTGCTTAGCTAGCAAAGCCTGGTTAAACGCTACTGGGTCTCTGAACCCCATCCCCCCGTCCCTCTTCACCATGCACATCTTCTCCCATGCTATCCAATGCACCTTCTTTTCTCCATTTGCTTCTCCCCACCAGAAATTTGACGAAATTGACTTCAGGTTCCCGCACATCTTCTTGGTAAGTTGGAAGCAGCTCATGGTGAAAGTTGGTGTAGATTGCAAGCCCGATTTGACAAGTACCTCTCGTGCTGCTTTAGATAGGCCTTGCCCTTTCCATCCTGAGACCTTGCCCTTCGAACACTCCGTAACATACTTAAACGTTCCATCTTTAGATTTGCCCACCACTGTTGGTAAGCCCAAATATCTCTCGCCAAGAGCTTCGGTTTAGATTCCTATTGCTTGCATCAACGGCCCCTTCTCCTCATTGGCGCATCCCTTCCCGAAAAAGATAGTGGATTTCTGCAGGTTAACTTTTTGTCCAGAGGCTGCCTCATATTTGATGAGAATCCCTTTAAGCACCGCTAAATTATCCTGTGATCCTTCCAAGAACACTATGCTATCATCTGCAAATAGTAGGTGTGTGATGTGGGGGCCAGTGCTCCCAAACGAAACACCCCTAATATCTTTGTTCTACTGCGCCTTCTTTTGTAGAGCTGAAAAACCTTCTACACCAAAGAGAAATAGGTAGGGCGACAGAGGGTCACCTTGCCGTAGCCCCCTCGATGGCAAGAAGTTCCTAGAGCAGCCTCCATTTAGCTTGACAGCAAAACTAGCTGATGTGACACACCTCATGATCATGGCAATCCACCTCTGGTTGAAACCAAAACGTTCTAGCATTTGCTGCAAAAAAAATCCATTCAACTCTATCATACGCCTTCATCATGTCCAGCTTCACAGCACACAACAGTTTCTTCCTCTTTCTAGTCTGTATCGCATGGACACTCTCATATGCAATCAACACATTATCCGTTATGAGTCGTCCAGGTACAAAGGCACTTTGTTCTTCAGAGATCAACACCGGAAGAATGCCTTTTAACCTATTGGCAAGCACCTTGGAAGCTATTTTGTACAGCACATTACAAAAACTAATTGGTCTGAACTGTGAAAGTAACTCCGGTGAGTTTACTTTAGGGATCATCACAATGACAGTGTCATTAAAATTGTCAGGTGCTGCCTCGCCTCCCAAGAAATCTCGTACAGCTCTGCACACATCTTCCTTTACCAGAGACCAGTGTCTCTGGTAAAACATTGCACGTAAACCGTCAGGTCCCTGCGCCTTGGTCGGCCCCATCTGGAACAACGCCCTCTCTATCTCCAAGTCTGTGATAGCCGACGTGAGTTTATCATTCATCGAATCAGTGACCAAGGGCATAATGTTCTCTAAAAGCAGCTCAGCATCCGCCGATCCCTCCGACCGAACAATTTCTCATAGAAAGTTGCCGCCAACTCCCTCATGCCCTCATCTGAAGTACATTTTGATCCATCATCTCTCATTAGGGCCTTGACTGTATTCTTTCTCTTGCGATGTGAGCACCTATTTTGAAAGTACTTAGTGTTTTGGTCACCAGCCGCAAGCCAGTCGACCCTTGATCGCTGCTTATAAAGGATCTCCTCCTTCTCGAAAATATCTCGCAGCTGACCCTCGATATCCCGGACCTCCAGTGAGCATCCAGTAACCAGGGCTCTCCTTTTGGCATCTTCAAGTTGTGTTTTTAGCTTACTTATCTGTTTTCTGATAGACCCAAACACTTGTCGCCCCCATTGTTGCATATCCCTGGTGACCATCTCCAGCTTGGCCCACACCACCGCTATTCCTCTGTCGCCGTTGCTCGCCGCTTGCCACGCCGTCGTGACCATAGCTTCATATTCAAGATGTTTCACCCAAGCTTCCTCCCACTTAAACTGGCGCGGTCCTTTGTTCGTGCTGCATGGAGCTGTCTCCATCGCACGAATGACAAGAGTCACATGATCGGACTCCTCCGTCACAACGTGCTCGACGGTAGTTTCTGGGAATATATTTGCAAACCCATCATTGCTCGTGGCCCGGTCGAGCCTAACTTGGATATTATCATCCCCCTCGCGCCTATTGTCCCAAGTGTACGGATACCCTGTGTATCCAAGATCCACCACGCCACAATCAGCCAAGCAAACCCTGAAATCCTCCATTTGACTAAAACTCCGGGTGTTTCCTCCAAACTGGTCAGCTTGAAACATAGCTTCATTAAAATCGCCTGCACAAAGCCACGGCAAGTTATCTTGGGCTCTAAGAAACCGGATTGCATCCCAAGATTTCTTCCTCAGCTCCGTTCAGGGTTCCCCGTAGAAACCAGTGAATCTACAGGTCTTGCCCTCCAGCTGTATCTCTGCGTCGATAAAGTACTGACACCACGGTCTAACTGTAACCTGTAAATGATCTCTCCACCAGAGCGCAAGTCCACCACTAAGACCCACACAATCACTAGTAGAAAAAGGGTCAAACGTGCAGCACATTAGTGCCGGTTTGTATTAGAGCCGGCACTAATGTATACATTAGTGCCGGTTCCAACGGCTAGCCGGGCCGCTCTCATTAGTACCGGTTCATGGCTAACCTTTAGCACCGGTTCGTGCCACGAACCGGTACTAATGAGGGTGGTGGCAGGATGTTGTCAGTCTGGGCCCCCTCCAGCACCTTTAGTACCGGTTCGTGCCACGAACCGGTACTATAGGTCGACGTACATAAACCCTTCGTCCACCCGAGCCACTCTGTTCTTCCCCTTTCCCCTCACTTCTCCTCTGTTCTTCCCCTTTCCCCTCGAGCTCCTCACAAATTTTGCCCAAAATTTGTCAAGATTTGAAGGCCCCCATCCATTCAAATGATCACAAAGGTTAGCAACTTTGTCCTTTCAACTCTCATTGCTAGATTAGCTCTTCCCATGCTTTGTATAGTTACTAATTTGTGAGTTTAGTAATTTGGGAGGAAATATATATATGTGCTAGTATTTGATTTATATGCAATTTGAGGTCAAAAATAACACTTAGTTTGCATATGTAGGTGTGGTTTACTTAGTGCCTTCTAAATCTCCGTCGTAACCACCGTCGATCGCCCGCACCGTCCCGTCACCGGCACCACCTTGTGGTGAGCCTCTTGTTCATGAAATTTTATATAAAAAATTGATGTTTGTGTGATTTGGATATATAGTTAATCATGTAATAATTATCTTACCCGTACGTTGTTTGTTATACATAGTGCCATGGTTTTGATATCCGTCCCCGTCGGCCCTCGTCCTTGTTATGATTCGGATGTGGTATATTCTCTTTTAAAACTATTAGTTGCATTTCGTGTTTATGACAAATTATGCCCATCAAGTTGACATAGATATTTTTATCTAGGAGGTATGTGAACCAGAAATTCCAACCGACCCTATTGTCGAGAGGTTAAATTTAGTTAAAAGAGAAAACGAGTACTTGAAAGAAAAATTGAAAAGAATTGAGGGGGAGAAGATGGAATTGGAGTTGCATGTTGCCAATGTCGTCGATGATCACAAGATCAAGATGGAGAAAATGCGCTTGAAGAATAGAAAGATTAGAAAATATGCCATCAATAGTGAGGCTTGGTATCATTATGCTGTTGGATCAATTGTTACCTTAGTTGCGATCTTGATCGCATTTGTTGTTGCATTTAAATGCTTTAGCTAGAGAGTTATTTGTTTGTTGCATTTAAGTGTTGTATGAACTTTATGTATGAACCTGTATTAATTTGGTCTATTCGGTGTTGTGTAATGAAGATGAGCCGACAATGGATGTACGATGACCGATGCTCTCCCAGTTCGTTGAGGGCGTGCATACTTTTCTCGCTATGGCTGAGGCAAACAAGCGGGCGGATGGTTTTATGCCTTGTCCATGTGCTGGCTGTAAGAATGGTCGCAATTACTCTCGTCAAGAACCATTCACGTCCACTGTTTGAGTCGGTTTCATGCCCCACTATAATGTTTGGACCAAGCACGGAGAAAGAGGTGTTATGATGGAAGACAATGAAGAAGAAGAGGACGACGACAGCTATCCCGGCCATGGGTTCCTTGAATACGATGATACAACAATGGGGAAGAAGCTGAGCGGTAATGCGGGAAGAAGCTGAGTCGGCAATGCGGAAGAAGTGAAGAAGAGGCATCGATGAGCCCGTTGATGATCTAGGTCGGGCCATTGCCGATGCAAAGAGAAACTAGCGCAAGTGATTTGGAGAAGAAGAAGTTGCAGCGCATGTTAGAGGATCACAAAAATTGTTGTACCCGAATGCGTGGGTGACAAGAAAAAGCTGGGCACCACATCGGAATTGCTGCAATGAAAGGCGAGAATGGTGTATCGACAAGGGATTTGGAAAGTTGTTGGTAATGATAAAGGATATGCTTCCAAAGGACAACGAATTGCCCGAGAGTACGTCTGAAGCAAAGAAGGCTGTCGCCCTCTAGGGTTAGAGGTGCGAAGATACATGCATGCCCTAATGATTGCATCCTCTACCGCGGTGAGTACGAGGATTTGAGCGCTTGCCGGTATGTGGTGCATTGCCCTATAAGATCAGCGCGATGAGCTGGTGATGTCGAGGGCGGCGCCCAGAAGAAGATTCCTGCCAAGGTGATGTGGTATTCTCCTATAATACTACGGTTGAAACGTTTGTTCCAAAACAAAGAGCATGCCAAGGCGATGCGATGGCACGAAGAAGACCGTAAGAAAGACGAAAAGTTGAGAGTACCACGACGGGTCGCAGTGGAGAAAAATTGAAAGAAATACGGGAAGGAGTTTGCGATGGCGCAAGGAGCGTATGGTTTGGTCTAAGCGCAGATGGCATTAATCCTTTTGGGGAGCGAGTAGCAACCATAGCACCTGACACTGTGACTCTATGTTTGTATAACCTTCCTCCTTGGTTGTGCATGAAGCGGAAGTTCATTATGATGCGGTGCTCATCCAAGGCCCTAAGCAACCGGCAACGACATTGATGTGTACCTAAGGCCATTAGTTGAAGAACTCTTACAACTGTGGAATGGAATAGGTGTACGTGCATGGGATGAGCACATGGGGGAAGAATTTGACCTAAAGGCGTTGCTGTTCGTGACCATCAATGATTGGCCTGCTCTCAGTAACCTTTCAGGACAGACAAATAAGGGATACCGCGGATGCACGCACTGTTTGGATGATACCGACAGTATATATTTGAATAGTTGTAAGAAAAATGTGTACTTGGGACATCGTCGATTTCTTCCGAGCAGGCATCCCGTAAGAAAGAAAGGCAAGCATTTCAAAGGTGAGGCGGATCACGGACGAAGCCTCGCCACCGTCTTCGGTGCTGATGTACATGATAAGGTCAAGGATTTGAAGGTGATATTTGGAAAGGGTCTGGCGGACAACCTGTTCGAAGGACGCGACGGACGCGCACCCATGTGGAAGAAGAAATCTATATTTTGGGACCTGCCATATTGGAAAGACCTAGAGGTCCGCTCCGCAATCGACGTGATGCACGTGACGAAGAATCTTTGCGTGACCCTGCTTGGCTTCTTGGGCGTGTATGGGAAGACAAAAGATACACCTGAGGCACGGGAGGACCAGCAACGTATGCACGGAGAAGGCGACATACATCGAGGTCATGCAAGCTACGCTCTTACCAAAGAAGAGAAGGAAATCTTCTTTGAATGCCTTTCGATATTAAGGTAGCGTCGGCTTCGTCGAATATAAAGGGAATAATAAACATGGCAGAGAAAAAGTTCCAGAACCTAAAGTCTCATGACTGCCACGTGATTATGACGCAACTGCTTCCGGTTGCATTGAGGGGGCTTCTACCGGAAAACGTTCGATTAGCCATTGTGAAGCTATGTGCATTTCTCAATGCAATCTCGAAGGTAATCGATCCGAAATCATACCAAGGTTCTGAGAATGATTTGGTGCAATGTCTTGTCAGTTTTGAGTTGGTGTTCCCACCATCCTTCTTCAACATCATGGCGCACGTCCTAGTTCACCTATCTTGAAGAGATTAACGTTTTGGGTCCTGTATTTCTACACAATATGTTCCCCTTTGAGAGGTTCATGGGAGTCTTAAAGAAATATGTTCATAACCGTGCTAGGCCAGAAGGAAGCATCTCCAAGGGCCATCAAAATGAGGAGGTCATTGAGTTTTGTATTGACTTTATTCCTGACCTTAAGCCGATTGGTGTTCTGAACCGCGGCATAAGGGCGGACTGGATGGAAAAACGCACGCTAGGAGGGGAACAAATAATATGTATGGACGGACATTCTCTCCTTGAAGCACACTACAGTTCTCTGAATTCCACCTTGGTGGCTCCGTATATGGATGAACACAAGAATTTGCTACGCTCCAAACACCCGGAGCGGTCTGATGAGTGGATTACACGTGAACAAACCAGGAGTTTCGCCAACTGGTTGCAGACACGTACCATGCATGACACCTCTATTGAAGATGACCTGTACTTGCTGTTCCAGTTACCATCTTCGAATATAATGACTTTCAAAGGGTACGAGATAAATGGTAATACATTTTACACGACCGCCCAAGATAAGAAGAGCACCAACCAAAACAGTGGTGTCTGCTTTGATGCAGAAACCAAGACGGGAAAGGAAACATATTATGGTTATATACAGGACATATGGGAACTTGACTATCGACATGGTTTAAAGGTCCCTTTGTTTCGGTGCAAATGGGTCAATATGACACGAGGCGGGGTAACGGAAGACCCGCAGTACGGAATGACAACAGTGGATCTCAACAATCTTGCGTATGCAGATGAACCATTCGTCCTAGCCAATGATGTGGCACAGGTTTTCTATGTGAAGGACATGTCTACCAAGCCAAGAAAAAGAAAAGATAAGGAAGTGATGCATCGTACGATGAGCCAAAGCGGCACATAGTTCTTTCTGGGAAGAGAAACATCGTGGGAGTGGATGACAAGACAGACAAGTCAGAAGATTATGAAAAGTTTGATGAAATTGCTCCATTCACAGTGAATATTGACCCGAGCATCCCGTTAAATTATGAAGATTTTCCATGGTTACGGCGCAAAGGGATACACGCTGAAGAAAAAGTTTCACACCCAAAGATCAGGATGTGATCGGCTTCACTATCATCACTTTCTTCGTGTTTCACACCCAGGAGGAATGTATGTAATAGTTAGGGTAGCTATGTGTTTTGGCATTTGAAGCGAAGAAATTTTATGTGCAAACAAATTCTTTTCATGCATTTACTGATTTTTTTCCTGCTAAATGACCCTAAAATTGAAAAGCAATTCAAATGAACTCAGAAAAGGTTGAAAGTTGGCATGGTTCATAATTTCATACAAATAGCATGTGCAAGAAAGTAGAGAGGGTTACGGCAAAACTGGATGCACTTCGTAGAAAATGGACAATCTCTTTGAAGTATCGGGGTTTCAAGCGAAAACTGAACTGTTACAAAGGCATTTCATTTTTAAATAACCTAAGCATTACTAAATTGAATATAATGATAAAACACACTAATATTAAACATAAGAAAAAGAATCACTGAAAAACTATTTTCAAAGTTAAGTTATTCACAAACTAGTGATTCACACAAATTTCAAATAATTCAAAATTTAAACTATCCAAATTTGAAATCTACCGACACTAACAGAAAGTTTGTAATTTTTTGTACCTAAAGCAAAAATATTCACAAAGAAACTCTAAATATAGCAAAAAAACTCAAAAATAAATAAATCAAAAAATAAGAAAATAAAAAGCCCACCTCTCGCGCCATAGCGGCTGCATCGACTAGAAACCCAACCTGTAGTTGGGCCATGATGCAGAACACGCAAGCCAAGTAGGCCCCAGCAGCAGTAGGAGAGGTAGGCCTGAAGGCCTGCTATTGAGAGGAGTTCAATGCAGTGCCAGCCGGGCTTATAAACCGTCTGGCGCTCCTAAACTAGCGAGGTGGGACTAAACTTCTGCGCCCCTCGCATGGCAGCGCACACCCTTTAGTACCGGGTCGTGGCTCCAGCCGGTACTAAAGGGGGGCCTTTAGTACCGGTTTGTGCCACCACCGGTACTAAAGGGGTCGCTTCCCGCTTGGCCTGGCCAAAACAGACCTTTAGTACCGGTTGGAGGCTCCAACCGGTACAAAGGTGCCTTCTATATAAGAAAACACTTAAAAATTTCGTCAGTTTCTCATCTCTCCCTCTGCTTCTTCTCCTCTGCACCGTCGCCCGCCGCCCCCGCCATCTCCATATCCCTCGACGCCGCCCCGGCCCGTCGCCGCCCCGTCCCCGTCGTCGCCGCCCGTCGTCCCGTCCCGTCGTCCCGTCATCACCGCCGCCCGCCCGCCAGCGTCGTCACCGTCCCGTCGTCGTCGTGCGCCGCCGCCCAACCCAGACGTCCCGTCCCGTCGTCGCCGCCCGTCGTCGCCGCGCCGTCGCCGTCCCGCCGCCGCCCCGTCGCCTCTCGCCTCGCCGGCCGGTGAGTCTTGCACACACACACATACATTTTAGTTATAGATTTTTTGTTTTAAGAAATTGTTAGACATTTTCTGTTTTTATAAATAGTTAGAAATGTTAGAATTGTTAGAATTGTTAGAAATGTTAGAAATTGTTAGAAATTTTTCTGTTTTTAGTTATAGAAATAGTTATAAAAAGTTAGAATTGTTAGAAATTTTTCTGTTTTTAGTTATAGAAATAGTTATTAAAATGTTAGTTATATATATAGAAATGTTATATTTTTTTCTGTTTTTAGTTATAGAAATATTAGAAATGTTATAGAAATGTTAGTTATATATAGCATTGTTAGAAATGTTATAGAAATGTTAGTTATATAGAAATGTTAGAAATTTTAGTTATCAAAATCCAATCATTAAAAAATGTTACTTTTTGCGGGCATATAGCTAGTATTTGTTCTCGACGATGCCCGCCCGCATCCTCGCCGTCGACCCGTCATGACGACGTCCAGCCGACCCATGTCCGGACTGGGCACCGCTGGCTGGCACCGGAGGTGCTGCTTGGAGGGCGCGCCGCTTGACGAGAACCCGCCGCGGTCCCGTCGTCGACCCCGATCTCGTTTGGTGGCGTTCGCGTGGGCCAGCCGGTGCGGAGGGACCCGCCCCACCGGAGGTGGTACGTCGCCGTGTCGAGGAGGAGGACGAGCACGTCCATCGCTACATGGTTGCGTTAGAGGGCGGCAGGTTCTCCAATACGTGGCGATATCTTGAGGATCTCACTTCAGCTATGATCTGTGAGGTTCCTTCTCTTTGGGTGTCCACCGCCGCGCGGAGGAACCGCGAGTGTCCTAGATTCTTCAGTAGTATTCGATCTTTATTAGCTAATAGCCGTGATGTACTATTCAATATTATATATTATTCGAGATGATGTATTCGAGATTATATCTATTATTCTGACGATGTATTCTAGATTATATCTATTATTCGAGATTTGAATACTAAATTGTTTTATATTTCTTTTGGAATAGTTAAACAAAAGCTATGGCGAACAATACCGACAGAGAGGAGAACAGACCATGTTCGATATGATCTGCGAGGCGATGATAATCGAATGAAGAAGATTATGACGGCTCGAATTTCTAAACAACACGGAGAGGGTGATATGATATTCGATCGCGACATTTAAATTGATGAAGTCATGAACTATGATTATGACGATGACGAAGAACATGTTGATCCTGAAACAACAAACACCGGCGAGGTATATATATTTATATAAGCAGGCATCTGGTGATCATCACATGTTTTAAATGACTTGAAGATATATTAACGAATCGATCTTTGTTCTTTCAGCCATCCGGATCGAGCAAATCTTCAGGCAAAATGACAAAACGAGGCCCGAACAAAAAGTTGAAGCCGGGCGTAAAGTACAATATCGAGGCATGCGGCCCTACTGGCAAACCATTAGCGCCTAAGAAGATTGCGGACAAGTTCGTTCGTCAGTGCGGAGTTCTTGTGAAGGACCAACTCCCGATCAAACTTCAAGAATGGAGAGCGCCAGCAAAGCCACGTCCAGATGTTACTTTTGTCGACAAGAATCAAAAAGATCTGCTTTGGGATACTCTCATGGAACATTTCACCCTACCAGATCATTTCACAGAAGCAGATGTGCAGAAAGTCAAAGAGGCTGCTCTTAGGATGATGGCGACTGCATTCAAGAACTACAAGAATCGTGAATGGAACAAGTACGTCAAGGGAGGAAGGAAGACTCCGATATTCAAGGAACACCGGAGAACCAACGTGATCATTGGGACGATTTCGTGAAATTCAAGTATTCGGAATTAGCTAAGGAACGGTCGAGAATAAATAAGGAGAATGCGAAAAAAGGATAAGTTCCATAAGCTGGGGCGGTGGCTATCGGGTGGCAATGCCTAAGTGGGATAAGTCGAGAAAGAGATGGAGGATGCGGTGTCACTCCGGCTACTAAGAGCTGCCCCGAGTCGGGACTTGGTTTATCGCATGGGGGAGTTGGACGGGTGACGGGCAATGTTTCGACGAGGGCAAGTCTGAAGGGAGCCGACGATGCGATACTTGTTGCAATAGAAGAGGCACGAACGGGGTGTTCCAGCCCAACAGAGAGAACGACGAGCTTCTGCGTGCCACAGGAAATCTGAACACCGGGAAGAGCACGAGGCAAGGCGCTATGCCGTGGTATGAGGGTTTTCAGACTGGAACAACGACTACAGAACCCGTGCGAGAAAGAAGATTGCGGAGGAGAAGAAGAGGAAGATGGAGGAGGAGCAGAGGAAGCGGGACTATGAACGCCTTCAAGGCCTAGAAGCAAGTCAAGCGGAATTGGCAGTCAAATTCCAGCGGCAGCAGGAGCAGATCGACTCACTTACCCATCAAAGGGGGTCTCAGCAGCTGCAGCAGCTAGTGGATGATCCAGCATTGGATAGCACCGGCCCATCCATGCCGAGAAGCAGCGTGGGTTCCGTCCCGGACGACGCAATGCTGGGTAGATACCCCGTGGATGACATCACGGAGAACACTAACTGCGAGCTACACGTCAAAATGAAGAACATATCCATGAAGGTGGCGGACAGTTGTGCTTTCACAAATCCCCCCAAGGCAACCTTCCATTGCAACCCGATTCCAGCGGGCTATGCTCGTGTCTTGGTTGATGAGGTGGTGGACCCACCATATTCGGTGCTACAGCTTGACATTGCTGGAGGTGACGGCGAGCGCTTTCTCGGAGAGGCCAAACATCGTATCATCCTATGGAAAAAGGATTGTATCATCTTTCCAAGGCCACCGACACCGCGTCACCCGAGTCCTCGTCGAAGTCCGCCACCGAGTCAGCAGACTCCCGCTCCTCCAAGTCCGGCAAAGTGTCCGGCCACTCCTCCTCCTCCAAGTCCGGCAAAGTGTTAGGACAATCCTCCTCCTCCAAGTCCGCCACAGCGTCAGACGTCCACTCCTCCTCCAAGTCCGGCACAACCTCAGGCCACTCCTCCTCGTCCAACTCAGTCCCGTCAGCCGTCTCCGCCGCCTCAGCAATCGCAGAAGAGACACCCCGCAGCTATGGTGCGTAGCGGTACGAGTCGAGGTAGTACAGAAAATACAAAGCGGAGGCAAGCGATATAAGTATGGTCCAAGCCTCAAGCCTCTTCCGCAGAGGTCTTATGACAGGTCCGAGGAGGAAATCACAGCCATATCGAAGGCCGAGGTGGAAGCCCATTTTGCACCGAAACCGCCACCGCCGCCAAGGAGAAAGTGCACGAGGAAGCGATTGACCACTTCATTCGTATGGCTCAACCACCAGCTTCCAAGCCTGTTGACACGCACTATGAGCGCCACATCGGAAGTTAAATCGAGCACGTCTACAAAGGGAGGCGAGCACGTCTACATCGGGATCAAGCAAACAAGAAGCAGCTGCCAAAAAATGCGGGAAAACCATTCCCCAGCTGGGAGAACAGGCGGCGCAATCGATCCCCTCGCTTGTTGTGCCAACAACAGGTGACAGTACTGCCCCCAATATTATTGTGGGCAAACAGTGCATGTTCCCGAGGTGGGCAATGTGGTAATAACGGAGGAGCATATAATGCAGGCTGAAGTTCTCAACATCACTGTTGGACAACTCCTCGAGATCGAGCCCATGCCTTTGCTTAGAGAGGATGAAGTAAAACGGAAATATGTCCGGGGCCAACCTTTGGTCGCGCCAGACAAGGTCAAGAACCTCCCAACAAGAATGTATGAATTGCATCAATGATACATGAACATTACCAAGATTTCAGATCGATTGTCCCTCATGGTAATGTCAAGCAGGACCATTACTACCATGAGAAAGCTGGGTCCGTTGAGTATTCAGAACTGTTTCGGTTATACAATCAAGGCGACTCGACAAATCTACCGTCGGTTGCTATTGTGCGTAAGTGATTTCTTTCTATAATTTAAGTCTCAAGCTAGCTGTAGTGATCCTTTTGAGATCAATCATTACCTGTAATTATCCTCACTCTATATTCTTTTACGTGGTATTATGCGGGATGAAGATATATGAAATGAGAAAAGGTGGGCGCTTTGGCATTGGGTTCATTGACCCAAACACCGTTAATGAATACACATGGAAGATAAATGAACGTCTTGCAAAGGAAGTAGAGGACAGCATGCTATAGTTCTTGAAGCGCCTCAAATACAATGAAGATATACTACTTCCTTACCACTTTCAGTGAGTCACACTGTCTTGTACTACAAATTCTCTGTTTTTGCCTACTAGCTAACTACATGTTTTTGCTTATATATGCCCGCTTAATTAAGACATGTAAACGTGTGTGCATGCAGATTTCACTGGGTCTTGTGTATCATTAAAGTTGGCCTTGAACAGTTGAAATCTTGGACTCACTAATCTAAAAAACTGACTTTAACATCTTGTATGGGATAGTCAACAGGTAATTTCAATCATTATTAACTATATATCTCGGCCTATTTAGTTCGTCATTTCATGATATGAACTATTTAATAACCCCTTTATTCATTTTCTTTGTCGGCGGGCAGGGCTTGGGCAAGATTCATCAGCGTCACGGAAGGTGAATGGAAACAAAAGCTTCAATGGTTTCGACCCAAGGTAAGTAAGTAAGTAGTACTAGCTAGCTAGCTAGCTGCCATCTCTTTAATTATCATGTTTGATTAATTTTATCTGATCAAATTCCATTCTCGTAAAGGCCCTGAAGCGGCGCGCAGGGGACTGATCTGTGTGCATTCTGCGTTTGCGAGAACATTCGCATGATGGCGTCCGAAAGGAGCAGATCTCAAAGACAGCAATGGGTACGCTTGTCAGAACACTATTCACAATTTTTACACAATTATCGATATCTAGTCACACAACTAATACACATGCATATTGATCTCCTTCTTAACAGTTCAAAGAGGTGCGGGAGAAGCTCATAGAAAGGGAGCGCGTAGAAGCACTTCAAGAGGAAATAGCGGGATTTTTGCTCGACCAGGTTATAAATCCGAATGGAGAATTCTATTACCCGCTACCGCCCCCATGAAAACCACTTCCAATTGTCATCGTGCTCCGAAGGCACCAACTAGGCTAATGCCACTGGCTCCGAAGGCAACATTCATATGTAGGAGAAATTGTATATAGCTATACATGTGTGTATGTGTGAATTAATTAATATGGTGGTTTAATTTGTGAGACATTGATGTGATATATATATATGCATGAGTTCTACTAGAAATTATATATATATATATATATATATATATATATATATATATATAACGTGTACAATGTGTAGTATATATATATATATATATATATATATATATATATATATATATATATATATATGCATAACGTGTACAATGTGTAGTATCGTAAAATACCAGCAAACGAAAAAGAATTAAAATGGAAACACAAAATTAAATGAAAAGAAATCATAAAACTAAAACCCCCAAACCTTATAGTACGGTTGGTCTTACCAACCGGTACTAAAGGGCTCAGTCCCCGGAGCTGGCTCGTGCCACGTGGTTGCCCTTTAGCACCGGTTCATGCTGAACCGGTACTAAGGGGGGGGGCTTTAGTGACCACAAATTAGTGCCGGTTATGTAACCGGCACTATAGGGCCTTACAAACCGGTGCTAATGCCCGGTTCTGCACTAGTGAATCCACCGCCACTCCATTCCGAAAACCCAATCTCCACATTATTCGCTGCATTGCTCCTGCCCTCTTCTTTGTTTCACTCAAAAAGACCACCGCTGGGTTGTATGACCGTATCAGGTCCCTCAGTTCGCCCACTGTCGAGTCCAACCCCAGTCCTCGACAGTTCCAGGCCAAGAAATTCATTGGTCCCGGTGGCCCTGTGCCCCAGGGTCCGCCGATGAATCTTTCGAGTCGGCAATACGATCGAACACCGAGGAAGTTTTTTGCCTCGTTTCGCGAATGAATGTATCATTCTCAGCTATCTTCTCATGTTCTCCCTTAGCCACCCAATATTGTTTCGGGCCCCTTTTCCTGCTAGAGTTTCCAGTTCTCCCCTGTATACATGTTGATCCGGGTACCCATATTCCTCCGTGGCTTTCTTCGGTACGTTCCTCGCCTCCTGCCATGCATGCCATGCATATCGGGTCCCCCCAGTGGGTGACCCATGCCCGATCCATTATTACGCCCGTCTGCATGGTGCCCGTTAACAAACCTCCCTTCATCATGGCGCCCGAGTGGCCCATTCACTGAATATTTCCCCCTGCGGTCTCTCTCTGTCTCGACCAGGCCGCTCCCATATCGCTGCTGCTGCTGTTCTGTAAGCTTACTCCGCAGGTCTTGCTCCCATCTCTGTTCAAGCTTATCCCGCAGATCATGTTATTTCGGAGCCTCCTTTCTATCACGCATCTTATGTGGGCTGTCCACTTCTCCCTTGTCAGTATGAGCGCCTTCGCTAGTGCGAGCGCCTTTGGACTGGGAAAATTCAGTGTGCAAATTTCTCTTGGTGGGTAGGTCCCTTACCCTCGGGTGCTCCGACCTGGATCGAGAGCCCTCCCCAGAATGGGAGAAGCTCCTACTGTTTGAGCTACTTGTTGCCCCACCTGTAGAACCCTCCTTTGCCTGATTATTTCTTCCCGGAGAAGCTCGCAGCCACCCCCCCCCCCACTGAGAGGATGAATCGACAGGCGGGTCACAGACCCCACCCACGTGCACTAACCTACCACACTCAAAGCAGAAGTGTGGTACTTTCTCATAAAAGAAATCGAACCAAGTTTGCTCCTTATCCTCCTTGTTCTTCTTCAGATAGAAGCCTCGAACTAGAGGCTCATAGATAGATATTTTTGCCCTAAACCTCAAGTTCGCACCCCTAGCAATGCCCTCCTTGTCCACATCTACCTTCACAATCTCTCCCAACCAATTGCCCAGAGCCTTACCAAAGGTTTCTGTTCTCTTATCCGGTGGCAAATCGGTCACCCTCACCCAGACGTCTACCTTGTCAAAAACCATCTCCGAGGGTCTGGTGCTGCCCTCATACTCCTTCATGACTAAAACACTGAAATCATACTGCCAGGGGCCATTGTTTAGGACATGTTTATAGTCACCTTCACTTCCAAAGTGCACCTCGAAAGTGTTCGAACCCATCTCATTGAATTTCGCCTCTCGGTGCAAGCCCCAAGCCCTAGGCATTGTTCTCTCCAGCACTGACATCTTCAGCGGGCGAGGAGAGCACACCTTCCCCATTGCTGCCCATCGCGTCCTCGTGCTGGTTGCAGGATTTGGATCTTCAAACACAAAGCCCTTTACTTCCTTGTCCATGAGAACCATGCCGCCAAGTATCGCAGATAAGATGGCGGCCGGATCCGGGGTTTTGCACTCTACCGGAGATGCAGAAGATCCCCGGCCTGCAGAATCATCCCCCTTCCGCGATGGCGGCGTCTTCGCCGCCGCGGATGGGGGGGCCGTCGATTTCCCTGGAGTTGTCGTCGCCTTGGTCGCCGTTCCTCCCGTCATTAGCAGCGCTCCTTGACAGGGGTCACAGCCCTACCGACCCGAGTCCCTTCGAGCGCCGTCGCCCCTTGGGCTCCGCCGGAATCTCACCACCCCCGGCAAGCAAAACCCTAACCCTAGCGCCAAGACTCGATCGCCTCGCGATCGCCCTTAGCCGCCTTAGCGTTTTGCTCCGTGGTGGACCCGTATCAATTAATGTTCTCATATGTTGGTTGTTGCTTTCAAAATAATATGGGTTTGTCTAGATTTTTTTTCTAGATGGGCGGTGCGGCCCTTTGAGAAAAGGTACATCTTTCCCTTTTATATAAACTTTAAAAATAAATTTTTATCTCACTAATTCATACATAGTCAAAGTAATAAAAATACAATTTAAAATAGATTCGTGAGTCATGGACAACTTCGCACATACCCAACAATATAAAACGGATGTAGTACTATGGATACAAGGTTATGCACTTTTAAAATCTAATATTGTGTTTTGAAAAATGTGCATTCAGTACAAAAATAGTTTGATTATTGTTTACAATTTTTATGTAATTAGTACAATTATTTATGCATTTTAAAAAGTTTATATATATAATTTTTTTTACTGCTGGTGTTCTTTGTACTACCTTGACAGATGATGAATAGACCAGAAGTTTTCTCACAAAAAAGAGACACGCTCCTGGTCATACAACACCACCATGACGATATTGTTATTTTAGTAAACATGTCATCATATCTTAGCTAGTTAGTATTTGTTTCTGTTGCAAATGGTGCACTGGCACCCCCCATCCCCAACACACTTAGAGGTCCAACTGCACGGATAACACTGAGTCTGGTTGAAAAATGCGCCACATGTTGTCCTACAACTGGGGTCATCACACCGTGGCGGATAAGTAGTCCTTCCAAAGCATGCACCCTCTGTTGACGCAAAATAGTACCATAAAAAACGAAATTGCACATCAATATATGTGATCCTGGATGAGTTATTAAAGCAAGGTTCCACATGAGCAAATGAGTACCTGCTACCATCACGAGGAGGGCAAGGCTGAGGAAAACCATGATTCTGGTCCTCATCTTTGATATCTGGATGACGCTGCTAATTGCAAACGGGGTTGGTAGATGTTTGTGAGTTGTGAAGGTGAGCAAGAAAAATGGGCTACCCTCTTATAGCATTGGAGATGTGATATGTCTAGAACAGTATTAAGGGGGTGTTTGTTTCCAGGGACTTATTGGTTTAGGGACTTAAAAAAGTCCCTATAAGTCCCACCTAAACCAAACACAAGGGACTTATTGGGACTTATTGTGGTGATTTGGGACTTATCAAATAAGACTCTCAGGGAGGAGCTTATTGGGACTTATTAAGCTTCAGGCTCGTTCCCCGACGCCCGGTTGCCCGCCCGTCGCTGCCCGCCTCTCGCCCGTCGCCGCCCGCCTCGGTTCGCCGCCCGTCGCCGCCCGCCTCTCACCCGTCGCCGCCCGCCTTGGTTCGCCGCCCGCCGCCGCCCGTCAGCCCTGCCTCTCGCCCGTCGCCGCCCGCCTCGGTTCGCCGCCCTGCCTCGGTTCGTTGCAACGGTGCCTCCAATCGCCGGACAGGCCCTCTGCTGAGGCTCGTTGCAGCGGTGCAACATGGACTTATAAGTCCGTGTAAACAAACAGGTAGGGACTCGGGACTTATAAGTCCCTGTAAACAAACAGGTAGGGACTTATGACTTATAAGTTGGGACTTAAAAAAGTCCTAGAACTTATGAAACAAACAGGACCTAAAGCACCATACTGGATAAACATGTCCAAATTAATGGTAATCAAGTGCACTTGTTAGTATTTATAATGCTTTAATTTGTGGATGAGTACGTATTTATTAGAGAAATAATTAAAATTAATTATACTTGAAAAAAGTAAGTTGGCTCACAGAACGATCGTAGCAAGCCCCCTGCAGATAATTTGACCTAGGATTTTTTTTAGGTTTAAAATCAACAATTTAAGGGAAATAAAGTAAAAACCCCAAACAAAATGGAATTTCAATTGAAAACAAATAGGTTTAACGTTAATGAACGTCGGGAGTATGGTACTTACCATGGATTGAGAGAGATTCATTTCAGTGGGGCTGTCGGGGTGCCTTTACCTACTGGACTGATAGTCCGAAATTCGCTTGCATGGAAAATCATTGTGTGAATTCCTTTCATTTAGTTTTTATAAGGTAATTGGTGAGATACTTATCTCATCACAATCACCTCTTGCTGGACTCTTATAGTGACATTACTCAACCCTTAAGAAAAGGGGATGAGTTTAAACTTGACATTCCTAGAGTACCGTCTTAATAGTAAGCAACGTAGGATACAATGCATGCACTACAACATAAACATACATTGTAGTAACATCTTTTAAGCATCCGTGTCAAACGGGACAGGCTATGCATGCATCCACGGATACCAGCATTTGGAGAGTGTACATGTTCTGCCACATGCACAGTACTATTCCCTCCGTCCAGAAATACTTGTCGTTGAAATGAATGTATCTATATGTATTTTAATTTTAGATACATCCATCTTCGTACATTAAGCGACAAGTACTTCTGAACGGAGTGAGTATGTGCTATGCATGCCTGGCCGAGTAGCCGTACGTGTGGATGTGGTGGTCTTTCTGTTGGTTTGTTGCGTGCATGCATGGCAATTGGCAAAGACATGGATGGTCAAGCCCGTGTATCACGTTGTGGGTAGAGCCTACAAGAGCCGGACCACCTACGTCTAACAATGCCGTGTAGATCAGCACGACCCCCGCTTCGCCCCTGCTCGGGCCACTCAGGTGGTTCCCCAGCCCTAGTCGCCGCCGCGGCCGGACTCACCTACCTTCCCTCACCCCGTCGCCGCCAGAGGACGCCGCCGGGATGCGTCCAGGGGCTGACGGTGGTGGCGGGGATCCTCCTCTCTCTCGCTTCTCACGGGTGGTACGAAGCTCGTGCGCGTGTGGTGGTGCGGCAGATCCGGCTATGCGGCGGCGATGGCTGCGGTGGCGGGCAGCACGGTCACGGGCGGCTGTGGGCCTGGTTCGGGCGACGATGACTTATGCTGCGGCGATGCGTCATCTGGCTTCGGATCAGCGGCTGCGTGGAGGGCTTGATGGACTGCTTAACGGCACCTCCGATCAGATTTGTTCTGGCCGGTGCAGCCGGCGGTGATGGTCATCTCCTCCGTCGGTGGTGGTCGGCCTGAGGTTGGGCGGACAGATCTCGAGATCCGTCATCTAGTGTCGGCTGCAAGTCGGGGAGACATAGTTGCCGGTGAAAACTGAGATGACAGCAGGAGATGGCGGCGTTCTACGCCGTTACCTTGATGAAGGCATCGTCAAGTAACTACTGTCGACCCACTCGTGTTGCTCCGGGAGAAACCCTAAGATCTGGTGTTCCAGATCGGATGATGGCGGCGCAACGATGTCGTTTCTCTCTTGGGAGTGGGGAGCGGCGTTTGAAGGCAGAGGCAGGAGGTGGGGCGGCCTCGTCTTGAACAGAGCTTCGGTGGAGATGTCAAGTCATGCCTGGCCGACAGGTGCTACGCTTTGTCATGCCTGGTACGCAGGTGCTATGCACGACAGATCTTTTAGAGTCTCTGTATCGGGATAGACGAGCATAGGGATGTGACGTCATTGGGTGTCATGGTAGCGTCGACGGTTGGTCAGACTGGCAAGGATGATGTGCATCTCTCTCCTAAAGATTGGACAACGGTTCGATGATGATGGCGGCTTCTAAAACGTGTACATGTGGTGTACGCTTTAGGTCTACCGCATCGGTTGTTGGTTCCAGTACGTTATATGGATGGCTCGGCGACGGCATTAGTTATAGATATGAGGAGTGAGAGCAGTCCACATTATCAAGTTCATAGGTGTGAGTGGAGAATGGTGGCTTTGGATGGCTTGATGTATGTTTGTATCAGACCTTCATGGAATAATTAATAAAGATGGCCGAATGCATCGATTAATACACATGCCGGGGGTTCACCTCCTTTTCAGAAGAAAAAAAAGTATGTACGGAGTTTTATGTCACCATGACGAGGGGCGGAGCGAGGAAATCTAGCCAATGAGTTCACTCATTGACTCATTATGAGAACTGGTCTCAATAAGTTAATCGTGAACTCCAATTTTACACCATCTTACAACAAGAGTATAACACTCAAGGACTTCCATAGCAATAGATCGAATATGATAGAACTTGTCACATATTGTTGCTACATTGAAAAATATGAAAAGCTAAAAAGTGCAAGACATATCGGCTGGATGAAATTATAAAATAACATTTTGGAAATTATAGAACCACTTGTTTACATATAATATATATGCAGTATCAAAACCACTTCATAACTTCCAGTGCAACTTCTCTTTTTCTTTAAAAGACTGAATTATAGTTTTTACTCCATACTTTGACATTTCTTAATAAAAATTACCCCATTTAAGAGGTTTTCACCTGAATTACCCCATTTAGCGGGAAGTTTTGCCATTTTCCCCATTTAGTGAAAATTTCTCCACCTTTTATCCCATTAGTGATCTATCAAGTGAGCCCCACCCATCAGGTACATGTGGCTTGCCATGTTGTAATTTCCCTTCCGGTGTTTTATTTTTTGCGCCTAAAATGATAGAGGGGTTGTCCATAATCTAAAATACTTTAAAGGGGGCCGGGGGTGGGGTGGGGGAGGGGGGGGTAAAAATTAGCAAACCATTCGCTCACATGTAGTTCGAATGAAAATGAAATGGGGGTAATCAGCACAATAAACATCACAATAGAAGTTAACAATTAAAATGCACTCTTATGAAAATAATTTGCAAAAATGACATGTTGATTTGATTTGTTCAAAATAAGCATCATTAAAAAACATGTAGTGTCACTCACATTATTTGAATCCTGTGATCGATTTCTTAATAAGAAATGTCCCCCATAGCCTAGATCAACTGAAGTCCAGGGAAAAAGTATCTATAAACTTTGGGGAAAGTTCCGTGCTAGGATACTAGGTTAGATAAAAATTGCGGGATTGCTACAACTTAGCTAGGTGAGATTTACTTTGGTCTCATTCACAATTTCATCCGTTGGATTATAAATCACATTGCGATTCGTACATGGCCCGAGGCTGACCGAATTTGCTTTTCGCCTGCGGCATGTTGTGTCTCGTTTGTCAAAGTCGTTTGTATGTTTTGTTTGTAGCGTTGGACATTTTAGACCTTTTTATGTTGCCAGATCCTGGGTGGATTTGCGGTGTTGATGAGCCTTTTACTGGAGGGTTCTTATTATTTATGTCATTAGTTTTATTTCACTACTCAGTTTTTGCCACTAGGACTTCGAATTGCTAAAAAATGCCATCACTCCATTAGGTGCAAGCTCAAAAATGCCACTAGACACCACTACTGTTAGCTCAAAGCCCGTTTACTATGTTATATGACCAAAATACCCATCGACAAACATGTCTGCTCTCCCTTTATCTCACTACGATAAAGTGTGGGTCCCACTCGAGCCCCAACAACGTTCTTATTTTCATATAAAATCATTCACTTCTTACTCCTGATAAGTGGGCCCCACACTTAACATTGTGAGATGGAGAGAACTAACATGTGGGTCTAGGGCTGTTCTCATCATATAACATGGTCAACATGTTTGACCTGACAATAATGATGTTGAATGGCATTTTTGAGTAAACATCTAATGGGACGATGACATTTTTTAGGTGTCTAATGGCATTTTTGAGGAAGCATCTCATGAACCAATGGCTTGTTTTAGCAGTTTTAACTTCTAATGGCAGAACAGAGTGGTGGGTCACAACTAGTGGTATAAATGATAAGAACCCTTACTGGAAATATCTATTTGACGCATCTTGCGTCAAGAAGTCGACTAACTTCACATATAGAGCGACTGAGCAAGCGACTGGGCCGGCCCATCTATAGTATATAGGTACAACTTTCACGTTTCGGTTTTGGGGAACTTCTAGAGGGTTTCCAATGGTTTTTATCGGTTTTGGGAACCTTCTAGAACATTTGTGAACCAGATTTTTCATTTTTCTATTTGCTTTTCTGTATTTTTTGTTTCAGTTTCTTTTTCTTTTTGTTTCCTTTTTCTTTCCCTTTTATTTTTTCTTTTTCCTGTTTCTTTTGTTAAAAAATTTCAAATATTGTCTAGAATTTCAAAAAAAGTTATCATTTTCTAAATTCGTTCACAATTTAAAAGAAACATGTTTAGCAATTTTATCATTTTCCTAATTTTCAAAAAATTTCAAATTTTCAAAATTTGTTCACAATTTAAAAAAATAGTGACTCAATAAATCATGTTTTCTAAACTAGTTCAAAATTTCAGTTAATGTTGAAGAATTTGAAAAAATGTTCACGCTTTCAAAATTTCTTAAGAATCTAAAGAAATGTTCTTGTTTTCTAAAATTGTTAAAAATATCCAAAAATATTCTTGTTTTCAAAATTTGTCCACAATTCAGAATAATGTTCAGGAATTTCAAAAATTGTTCTCGTTTTTCAAAATTGTCATAATTTCAAAATGTTGATGTCTCAAAAACTGTTCGCGGTTTCAACATTTTGTTCGCAATTTCAAAAAAGTATTCTGATGTCCAGAAACAAAAAATAAAAATTTTGGTCGCATTTTAAAAATATTCATGTTATTATTTTTTTTGTCAATTCAAAAAATGTTCCCGTCGTCGATTTTTGTTCAAAAATTAAAACTGATTTTTATCTCAGAAAATAATTAGAAATGTCCAAAAAAAAGGATGATAAAAATTGATCACTATACCGAAAATAGTTTGTAATATCAGAATAACTGTGGCATTTCAAAACTGTTCAAACTTTGAACGAATGTTTTGCAAATCTCAACCTTTCTGTGTATTCTTATAGAGTTTTGCACATTTATGCACAACAACCATTGTCTGGTGTAGAGACTAATTGCTCGCGGTGAGGACTTTGCTGCGCGGGAGGTCGCAAAATAGAATCCTGTGGTGCGTCTGACCCTGTACGTCCAGCTTTTGTATGACGCTAAATGCGTCTTATAGGAGTTTCCCCTTTTACTCGTTCGATGAGTAGTGATTTTTTAACAGGAACCTGGCTCGCATCAGTGATGGTAGTCTTCACTAGGTGGTCTACGAATCTGGATGTAACTTCTATTTTTTCTGGTATTCGTTGTACTTCCATGATTGAAGATGAATAGATTGGAAACTTTATGGAACCTATGGCTGAGGCATAGGTAATGACTTTCATTATCTCTATATATTCTGTCGTGGTCGTGTTTTGAGCCTTACTCAACTTCACACCTTGTTACATAGGCAAGAGCCCTTTCTTTGACTAATCCATTTTTGAACTTTTTCAAAACTTTATCAAGGTATGTGCTTTGTGAAAGTCATATTAAGCATCTTGATATATCCCTATAGATCTTGATGCCCAATATATAAGCAGTTTCACTGAGGTCTTTCATTGATAAATTCTTATTCAAGTATCATTTCCAATCAACAATATGTCATCCACATATAATATCAGAAATGCTATAGAGCTCCCACTCACTTTCTTATAAATACAGGCTTCACCATAAATCTGTATAAAACCATATACTTTGATCACCTCATCAAAGCGTATATTCCAACTCTGAGATCCTTACACTAGTCCATAGATGGATCGCTGGAGTTTGCACACTTTGTTAGAACCTTTAGGATCAACAAAACCTTCTGGTTGCATCATATACAACTCTTCTTTAAGATATCCACTAAGGAATGCAGTTTTGAGGTCCATTTGTCAGATTTCATAATCATAAAATGCGGCAATTGCTAACATGATTCGGATAGACTTAAGCATTGCTATGGGTGAGAACGTCTCATCGTAGTCAACTCTTTGAACTTGTCGAAAAAACCTTTTAGGACAAGTCGAGCTTTAAAGACAGTAACATTCACTACAAGAAATATGTCAAATAGTGACCTTTTGTGAGTGACTCTGGAAGAATTGGTCATAGATCTATGACCATTTCAGACTAATTGGTCAAAAGTTGTTCGAGGGGCTCAAAACCCTAAACCATTGCGACCATTTTGGTCAGAAAGGTAGTAATTTCCTTACATGAAAAGGTCACAAAGCAAACAGTGCTAGTCCGCTGCCTTATTTCTAGTTGTTAATGACCAATATAGATGGTCATAGCCTTGTCATCTCATCAGTTTTGCCTATGTGTCATGTCCATGTGGCGGTTTTTGCCCTAGGTTGTGAAGCAACCTATATTTTTGTTATTCCCAAAATTCCCAAAAAAATCTCATAAATTCTTTGGGTCATATCTTCATCAAATATGTAAAAACCTTCCCTGCCTAGTTTAAAAATAATTCAAAAATATTCATTTTCCTATTCTGATCAGAGCAGCACTTTGTGAAGGAAGTACCACTTTGGCATGTCCAAATTGTATCCATTTTCTACAGTGCTTTCCTATGCCCAAATAACCATCCTCCACCAAATGCTAGCTCAATCCATTCATTATTTTGAGCCCAGCTTCAACATTCGTATTTATGTCCAATGTGGTACTTTGTAAAGCAAGTACCACCTAGGCTCCTCCTTTTGAGGTGAAAATTTGTGAAGACGGTCTTCTTAGCACCTGATCATCCTCAGCCAAAACTCACGCCCATTAGCCACGTGCATTTCCCGTACCGCAAATCAAACACTTGGCTGCTTATTCATGTTTGAGCATCGGTCGGTCTACTCGTGAGAATCTTATGTTGTGATTTTCTTCCTAGCACCTACCTGGGGAGTGCCCAACCCACTAGACATGCCTAGGCCGCCCAGAACACATGGCAACGCCACGGTCACGTGGCGGGCATGCTAGCTTACGCGCTCTAGAGTTGGGGCCCTCGGCCACCATCCAAACCTCGATGTCTCGCCATCAAACCATGTATTTCTGATTAAATAGATACTTATTTACCTAGAAATGATTTTTGTAAAAAATAAAGAGCAAACTATGAGGCAGCTGCAGTTCAAATTTGACCCGCTTCCAACTGAATCGACGAGAATTTGTCTTTTTCACCAGAGGTGGATCAAAACTTTTTTCACCAAGACATTTTGTCAATTGTGCATTATATACGGCCTAGTATTTTATAAAATTGGTTTGGTCCATTTTTGCAACAATAATTTGGTAGTTCCTTCACAAAAAAAACCTCCTTTTGGGCACTCGGAAAATGAAAAATGAAATTTCCGTACAAAGAAAATGAAAACTTCCTTAGGCAACATTGTTTGGAATTCCGATATACACCCTTGTGCACAATATGAGATCATTTGAACAAACTATGCCATGAATGTGGCCATAAGATTGATCATTTGGCTTGAAAGCCATGAATCTTCACGCATGATAGCTCATTTCTGAGAACACTTTTTTAAAATAATTACCGTATTACAAGTTTATTATTTTTCCTGGAAACTTGGTACCATATAATGACACAATGCGAAGGTTTTCCAATTTTTTGATTTTTTTTGAATTTTTTATGCCCGTTTCGAAATGCGGTCAAAACGGCGGGCTTGACCGCTCCTAGCTAGTTGTTGAATCTTGGATTTTTTTGGTGTTTCTATGATTAAATATATACTTATGTACCTAGAAATGATTTTTGGAAAAAATAAAGAGCAAACTATGAGGCAGCTGGAGTTCAAATTTGACCTGTTTCCAACTGAATCGACGACAATTTGTCTTTTTCACCAGAGGTGGATCAAAACTTTTTTCACCCAACCATTTGGTCAATTGTGCATTATATATGGCCTAGTATTTTATAAAATTGATTTGGTCCATTTTTGCAACAATTATTTGGTAGTTCCTTCACAAAAAAACCTCCTTTTGGGCACTCGGAAAATGAAAAATGAAATTTCCGTGCAAAAAAATGAAAACTTCCTTAGGCAACATTGTTTCGAATTCCAATATACACCCTTGTGCACAATATGAGATTGTTTGAACAAACTATGCCATGAATGTGGCCATAAGATTGATCATTTGGCTTGAAAGCCATGAATCTTCACGCATGATGGCTCATTTCTGAGAACACTTTTTAAAAATAATTACCGTATTACAAGTTTATTATTTTTCCTGGAAACTTGGTCACATATAATGACACAATGCGAAGGTTTTCCAATTTTTTGATTTTTTTGAATTTTTTATGTCCGTTTCAAAATGCGGTCAAAACGGCGGGCTTGACTGCTCCTAGCTAGTGGTTGAATCTTGGATTTTTTTTGGTGTTTCTATGATTAAATAGATACTTATGTACCTAGAAATGATTATTGGAAAAAATAAAGAGCAAACTATGAGGCAGCCGGAGTTCAAATTTGACCCGTTTCCAACTGAATCGACGACAATTTGTCTTTTTCACCAGAGGTGGATCAAAACTTTTTTCACCCAACCATTTGGTTAATTGTGCATTATATATGGCCTAGTATTTTATAAAATTGATTTGGTCCATTTTTTGGAATTGTGCATTATATATGGCCTAGTATTTTATAAAATTTCCGTGCAAAGAAAATGAAAACTTCCTTAGGCAACATTGTTTGGAATTCCAATATACACCCTTGTGCACAATATGAGATCATTTGAACAAACTATGCCATGAATGTGGCCATAAGATTGATCACTTAGCTTGAAAGCCATGAATCTTCACGCATGATAGCTCATTTCTGAGAACACTTTTTTAAAATAATTACCGTATTACAAGTTTATTATTTTTCCTGGAAACTTGGTCACATATAATGACACAATACGAAGGTTTTCCAATTTTTTGATTTTTTTGAATTTTTTATGCCCGTTTCAAAACGCGGTCAAAACGGCGGGCTTGACCGTTCCTAGCTAGTGGTTGAATCTTGGAATATTTTTTGTGTTTCTATGATCAAATAGATACTTATGTACCTAGAAATGATTTTTGGAAAAAATAAAGAGCAAACTATGAGGCAGCTGGAGTTCAAATTTGACCCGTTTCCAACTGAATCGGAATTTTTTGTCTTTTTCACGAAAGGTGGATCAAAGTTTTTGACACCCAACCATTTGGTCAATTGTGCATTAAATATGGCCTAATATTTTAGAAAAATTATTTGGTCCAATTTTGCAACAAATATATGGTAGCTCCTTCACAAAAAGACTCATTTTGGGCACTCGAAAAATGGAAATTGTTTTTTTCCAGAAGAGGTGGATTAAAAGCTTTTGACATGCAACTATTTGGTTAATATTACATAAAATATGGTCTAATATTTTTTTTTAAAATGGAGTGGTGCTATTTTGGAACAAATATTTTGTAGGTTTTAAAAAAAAGCATTTATGCACTCGGAAAATAGAAAAATATTTTTTATGCAATAAAAATTAAAGCTCTATTTGGCAACATTGTTTGCCATTTCAATATGCACACTTATGCAAATACGAGATCATTTTGACGAACTATGCCGTCGTTCTGTTTTTAAAAAGAATGAGAGATTTGAGTCCATATTTTTGAAATTCAAGCGCGAGACATCCGACCAATGAGAAGCGAGGAATCACCTTCACGCGGATCATCAGATTGGACGCAATATGAGCCGTCTATCGCGCACCCATCCAACGGTGGAGCTTCTCCCGAGTAACAAAAACCCTAACCCACCCACCCACCCTCCTCGATACCCGCCGCCGCCACCCCCACCCACCCACTCCTGACGCACCCATTCTCCGTCTTCCCTCCCTCCCTCCCGATGCGACCGCTCTCTTTCCCCCGACGCGCCGCCGTCCACAACTCCCGACGCGCCGCCGTCCTGCGCCTTCCCCCGCATTTCGCTCAGCCACCGCCGCCTCCTCCTCCCCGCCACCCTCCGCCGTGGCGAATCCACCTCCAGATCGAGAAGGGGAGGTAGCGTACATCGCATCCACGCACCAGATCGAGCAGCGGCGCTCCCAGATTGATCCATCTCCGTCGTCCTCGTGGTTGACGCCCATGTCCTCCTCAACGACGGCCGTCTCCGTGCTCCACCACCACCCTTTCCCTCCTCCCTCACCGCATCTCACATGGCGCTGGGATCTTCGGATCGGCGCCCGGCGAGGTAGGCGCCTCCGCCGCCCAAGTCCAAGACCCCGCCTCCGCCGCCGGCAGGGATCTTCCAGACCAGCGCAAGGTCTTCCGCGTCGCTGGACACGCCGGGGTCGCGCTCGCTGGCCTCACCGCGATCTTCCTCCACGAGCTGCAGCCCATCCTCGCCAACCACCTGCAAACCCAGACCGCCACCACCGGCAACGCATGCGTCATGGCCTGCGGCGCCGCCGCCGCCAAGGACCACCTCTTCAAGGTACGCACACAACGCGCCCACCATCCTTGCCATTTCAGAGAGACCATATGCATCAGTCAGTATGGACGCATCTGTAATTTTGATTGTCTGAACATTGTTCCTGCTCTCTGTCTGTCTGTCTCAGGGGTCGCAGGAGCAGCCGGGCCTGGTCACCATCGCCATGGAGGAGATCCTCCGGTTCGCGGCGTCCGTCGGCGGCGCCGTCAGGGTGTCATCGTACCAGGTTGTGCAGGAGGGCAGGAGGGCTAGTTCATGTAGCTTACTTCCTGTTTGTCATTTTGGTGGCTTGCCATTTTATTTACAGCATTGTGGATGATGCCATTATCCTAGTTTTCACATTTATATTAGTCACTTAAACAAGGCTGGGTTAAGTTGAGTCGTTCTGCTACTGATGGCAATACAAGCCAATAGATCTCACATGCAAAAATTCAACAGATTTTGCTAGGTTAATGTTGAGTTGGGGCTGTTGCCTGCATATGCAAAAATTCAACAGATTTACAGCATTGTGGATGATGCCATTATCCTTGTAATGAAGCAGAGATAAGATTGTGTTATATTAATTGATTGCATGCCCTCTTGGATTCTGTTTTTGCCTGCTGCATGTGTGCTGATAGTTTTTGCATAATGTTGCACCCTGTCATTTGTTCTCAAGAGGCCAAGTGGTTTTCTGCAAAAAGCATAGAGAAGTATTGTAAATTCACAGGAAATAACAAAATTGCTTAAAGTTTATTTGGGTTGGATCTGTATATACACTATTTTCTTAAAACACAAACCTGTACTAAAGAAACAACATATGTGCTCCTGAAACGTACTACGTTCTTGTCTGCTACATGTTCCCATTTAAGCTATGTGCCCGATTTAAATTTCAACAATGGTTTGTTTTGCATGCTTACCTGTTTAGTAAACTTGGTGCCATGCTTATTTCATGTAGCTAATAGTAACCTACAAAAAAATTGTAATTGCCAAGATTGATTTGTTCTGCTTGCCTGCTACAAACTTTTCAAATAACTACTACTCCATTCATTCCATATTACTCCTTACGATATAAAGTTGTACTAAATCAGCGACGAGTAATATTAAACGGAGGGAGTAGTTAATTAGTACCATGTAGGCTGGATTATTATTTTATCAACATTCTATTTCAGAGATATATACAAAAGCATGTGTTGTCCATCCCATGTAGCAATCACTGCTAGTCTGTATTGAGCAAACAGTGCACCACACTGTAGCTATCCTCATGCAGCAGCAGCCTCCCGGGACGCGGGTGTGCATCATGTGCAGTTTAGATTTTCCAGTCTTTCTTTCAAAATGTCAGGTGTTGTATTAGTATCATGATGTTAGCTTCTTAAATTCTGCTACTAGGACATCTATTCTTGAATAGTTTGCTTATAAAGTTTCCTAGTCATTTAGAACCAGCTTCAATATATTGATGGACATAGTACTCTGCTCATGCGTACATCTTTCTTTAAATGTCAGGCTAACATGGAAACTGCTATGGAACAAGAGGTACCAGAAGGTGGAGAACCAAAGAGTGATGTTGTTGTTGTTGTTGCTGACCTTTTCTCACTAAAGAATGGCCCTCTAGTAAATTCCCCCACTGGCTGTGTCGTTTTGGTTGGTGCCATCTTATGTTACAGGTTACTAGTGCACAATATGGACATCTGCCATCTTATGAACATGTGGTAATAATACTAAGCTACTGGTTGTGTTATATTGGCCGGTGCATCTTATGAACCTATGGTGTAATGATGGGCCTAACTTATTGAAATGCTGGAGAATTATATTATTATTATCATCATCATTATATTCTCATGTGTTGGCTGACTGCCAAATTGCCGAATGTATTTTTGTTTTTGAGATACTGTTGGTTCTTGTTGGTCACCCTTTAATAAGGGCTGGATTGAAGACACTAAATTGTGTGAGTGGGCTGGACCGTTTCAAGGCCAAATAGTTTTTTATGTAAAAAAATCAAAGTGTTTTTGTTGGGTAGATAAAAGGGCTGGCCCAGTTAATGATGGATTAAACAAATGGGTTGCACACGACAGCCCAAGAACTGATCTGTTGGGCATGGCCCATGCTTCTGGCCCAAAAGTAAATTTAAAAGTGGGCTGAATTATTGGGCTCAGCCCATTAAAACAACTGATTTGGACTGATCCAACATGGCATCCTTGTCATCGCATGTGCCAGCTTGGCTTGACCACATCAGATCCTACGTGGTCTAGGCTCATTAGTAGTGACCATAATTTTCGTCAAAGATTTAATGACCAAAATTTTGGTCAAGGGCGGCCATGACCAAAATTCCAGAGAAGGTCACGTTTTTCGTTCTTGACGGCCAACTGTTGACCTTTCAAATTTGGTCAAAAAATGTCAATAAACGAAAACAATGACAAATTAACGACCAAAATGGGGAGTCATAATTGTCCATATTTCTTGTAGTGATTATCATCAGCGTTTGTCTTCTTCTTGAAGATCCATTTATTTTCTATGTCTTGCCGATCATCGGGCAAGTCCACCACAGTCCATACTTTGTTCTCATACATGGATCATATCTCAGATTTCATGGCCTCAAGCCATTTTACGGAATCTAGGCTCATCATAGCTTCTTCATTATTCGCAGATTCATCATGGTCTAGTAACATGACTTCCAGGAAAGGATTTCCGTACCACTCTGGTGCGGAACGTACGTATTCTGTTTGATCTACGCGGTTCAGTAGTGACTTGATCTGAAGTTTCATGATCATCATCATTTGCTTCCTCTCTTGTTGGTGTAGGCATCACGAGAATTGTTTTTTGTGATGTGTTACATTCCAATTCGAGTGGAGGTACAATTACCTCATCAAGTTCTACTTTCCTCCCACTCACTTCTTTCGAGAGAAACTCCTTATCCAGAAATGTTCCATTCTTGCTAACAAAATGTATTGGAGCTAACGATTTTTTTTTCAATTTTTCAAATGTTTTTTAAAAACACAAACATTTTTAAAAATACGAAATGTATTAGAAGTACAAACCTTTTTGGATTTGCAAAAAAAATTCAATGCGAACCTTTTTATGAAATTACAAACATTTTTTGAGTTTGTTGACATTTCTCACATTTATGTTTTTTTAGAATTGTGAACATTTCTTTCGACAGGTAAATATTTTCTTAGATACATGTCAAAATTGTTTAGAATACCAAAAATCATCTTGTTCTCAAATATTGTTTACAATTTTAAAAATGTTCTGGAATTTCATAAGATGTTCTCGTTTCAATTTTAAAAAAAAATTAAGAAATGTTTACGTTTCAAAAAAGGTTGATAAATTTTTAAAAAGTACATGGTTTGCAATTTTTGTTCATTATTTTCAACAATCGTTGGGAATTTGTTAATGTTTTTTTAAGAAGTATTGAAGTTTCTAAATTTTTTGTATACAATTTGAAATTTCAAAATTATTGACAAATTTGAAATGGTTAGTATATCAGAAAATGTTCATGTTGATTGTAATGATGGAAATTGAAATAACAGAAGCAAGCAAATTATGGAAAACTACATGCTATGGATGCACCTGTCTAGCCTAGTGTGGCACACTTCTCTCAAATGGTGTTTTTTTTCGATTATGGGTAAATAACCCTAACTTCCTCCAGCGGGCATCCATGCCAGGTTTGCACAACTTCCAACATTGTTTGCATGTTGCGACACGTCCGACCATTTATCGGCCATTTTCCACCGAAAAACTCCAGAAACACAAAACTTGTTAAAAGTCCAAACAATTTGAGATGATAGCTTGAATTGGTCATAGAAGCTAACGGAAAATTTTTGGGGCCAATTTGACTGACATCGAAATACATCGTGCTTTCAAATGGACCCTTCTGGCCTTTACCCGAACAATCTTCGTTGAACATGATTTATTTTTGGACAACTTTAAAATAACCCCAAATTTTGCAAGGTGGGAATGCCCATGGTAGAGATTCATGCCTGGTTTGAATGATTTTTGGCATGATATGCAAGTTGCGACATGTCTGGCCATGTATCAGCCTTTTTAACCGATAAAACTCCAGAAAATGCAAAAACAAAAATAAAAAACCAAAATAACTTGGCATGGTGCCTTGAATTGGTCATGCAATCACACAAAGAAATTGGGTCATTTCAAGTATGTCGAGAAACAATGTGCTCTTAGGCTGAACCTTCTCGCACCCGAACACCCTCCGTTGAACGTCGTATAATTTTGGACATTCTTTAAATGACCCCAACTTTTTCCAACAGGTGGGCATAGTTATTATAGGCATCCATGTCAGGTTTGAACAAATTCCGACAACGTATGCAAGTTGGGTCACGTCTGACCATTTATCAGTCATTTTTCACTAAGAAAACTCCAGAAAATACAAGAATAGTTGAAAACTCAAAAACTTGGCATGGTGCTTTGAATTGGTCATATAAGCTTATGAAAAAAATTGGGATCATTCGACGATGCTGAAAAATGTACTCTCATACGATCCTTCTCGCCTAGCCGAATAGCCTCCGTTGAACATGCATGAAATGACCCAAAACTTTTTCCAGCGGGTACGTACCATAGTAGGCATTCATGCCATGTTTGAACGATTTCCGACACCGTATGTAAGTTGGGCCGTTCGGCCATTTATCCGCCTTTTTCACCAAGAAAACTCCAGAAAATGATAGAATTGTGAAAAAATCAAACAACTTGCCATGATGCCTTGAATTGGTCATGTAATCTCATGGAAAAAACTTAGGGTCATTTGACGATGAAGAAAAAAGTGCCCTCGTCCGGACTCTTCTCGCCTACTCGAACACGCTGTGTTGAACATGCTCTATTTATGGACATGCATGAAATGAATCCAACTTTTGCCAGCAAGTGGGCATGCCCATGATAGGCATCTACGCCAGGTTTGAACAATTTCTGACATAGTATGCAAGTTGCGTCACATCTGGCCATTTATTGGCCATTTTTCACCGAGAGAACTCCAGAAAATGCAAGAACCATAAAAAAATTCAAATAACTTAGCATGGTGCCTTGAATTGGTCATATAAACTCATGAAAATAATTTAGGATCATTTGACAATGCTGGAGAAAAACATGCTCTCGTAGAGACCCTTATGGCAAGAAAAACGTGCTCTCGTACGGACTCTTCTCGCCTACCTAAACAGCCTCTTTGAATATGATCTATTTTTGGACATGCATGAAATGACCCAACTTTTGCAAGTACTGGGCATGCCCATGGTAGTGATCCATGCCAGGTTTGAGCGATTTCCAGGATTGTATGGATGTTGCGTCACGTCCGGCCATTTATCGGCCATTTTTCACTGAGAAAACTCCGGGGAATGCAAATACTGTAAAAAATTCAAATAACTTCGCATGGCTCCTTGAATTGGTCATATGAACCCTTCTGGCCTACCCAAGCATCCTCAGTTGAAATTTTTCTATTTTTTTACATGCATTTAATGACACCAACGTTGCCAGCAGTGGGCATGTCCATGGTCGGCATCCATGCCATATTTGAGTGATTACAGACAGTCATTTACCGATCATTTTTCACCGAGAAAATTTAGAAAATGCAAATATTGTCAAAATCTCAAACAACTTGGCATGGTGCCTTGAATTGGTCATATAAGATCGTGTAAAAATTTAGGATCATTTGACTACGCCAAAAAAGTGCTATTTTTTAAATAATACATTTTTTTATTAATTTTCAGAAATAATACATCGTTTTGATATTTTTGACAAATAATAGGGCATCATCTTGCTGGAGGACGACTAGACCTAATCGTCTTCCTGGAGGACGTTTAGTGTCCAGTCAGCTCACATCTGGTCGACTGGGCAGTCGTCTGATGGTGGGCCTGCAGTCGTCCTCCAGGAAAACGATTAGCTCCAGTCATCCACCAGGAAGGTGATTAGTTCCAGTCGTCCACCAGGAAGATGATTAGTTCCAGCCGTCCACCAGGAAGATGATTAGTTCCTGTTGGGGAACGTAGTAATTTCAAAAATTTCCTCGCACACGCAAGATCATGGTGATGTATAGCAACGAGGGAGAGTGTTGTCTACATACCCTTGTAGACCCGGCGGAAGCGATCACAACGTAGAGGAAGTAGTCGACGTTCTCCTCGCGATCCGACCGATCCGGCGCCGTTACTCCGACGCCCCGAGTTCTTGACACACGTACAGCTCGATGGCGTCCCTCGACTCCGATCCAGCCGAGTGTCGAGGAAGAGTTCCACAAGACGACGGCGTGGTGGCGATCTTGATGTTTCACGGCGCGGGCCGCCTAAGCTTCATGACGGTATAACCGAGGTGGAATATGGTGGAGGGGCACCGCACACGGCTAAGGAACGATCTAAAGATCAACTTGTGTGTTCAAGGTGCCCCCTGCCCCGTATATAAAGGAGCAAGGGGAGGGGCCGCGCCAAGGGAGGCGCGCCAGGAGTCTTACTCCCTCCGGGAGTAGGATTCCCCAATCCTAGTTGGACTAGGATTCCTGGAGGGAAAGAGAGAGAGGGGGCGGCCCTTCTCCTAGTCCTAGTAGGACTAGGGAAGGGGAGGCGCGCCCCACCTAGGGCTGGCCCTTCTCCTTTCCACTAAGGCCCATCGAGGCCCAATTACCTCCCGGGGTTCCGTAACCTCCGGTACTCCAGAAATTCCGTTTTACCGGAATCATTCGAACTCCAAACATAGGCTTCCAATATATCAATCTTTATGTCTCGACCATTTCGAGACTCCTCGTCATGTCCGTGATCACATCCGGGACTCAACTCCTTCGGTACATCAAAATACATAAACTCATAATAATCGCCGAAACCTTAAGCGTGCGGACCCTACGGTTCGAGAACAATGTAGACATGACCTAGAACTATTCACGGTCAATAACCAACAGCGGGACCTGGATGCCCATATTGGTTCCTACATATTCTACGAAGATCTTTATCGGTCGGACCGCATAACAACATACGTTGTTCCCTTTGTCATCGGTATGTTACTTGCCCGAGATTCGATCGTCGGTATCCAATACCTAGTTCAATCTCGTTACCGCAAGTCTCTTTACTCGTTCCGTAATACATCATCTCACAACTAACTCATTAGTTGTAGTGCTTGCAAGGCTTCATGATGTGCATTACCGAGAGGGCCAGAGATACCTCTCCGACAATCGGAGTGACAAAACCTAATCTCGAAATACGCCAACCCAACATTTGCCTTTGGAGACACCTGTAGTACTCCTTTATAATCACCCGATTACGTTGTGACGTTTGGTAGCACCAAAGTGTTCCTCCGTAAACGGAGTTGCATAATCTCATAGTTACAGGAACATGTATATGTCATGGATAAAAGCAGTAGCAACATACTAAACGATCGTGTGCTAAGCTAAGGAATGGGTCATGTCAATCAGATCATTCTACTAATGATGTGACCTCATTAATCAAATAACAACTCCTTGTTCATGGTTAGGAAACATAACCATCTTTGATCAACAAGCTAGTCTAGTAGAGGCATACTAGTGACATGTTGTTTTGTCTATGCATTCACACATGTATCATGTTTCCGGTTAATACAATTCTAGCATGAATGATAAACATTTATCATGAAATAAGGAAATAAATAATAACTTTATTATTGCCTCTAGGGCATATTTCCTTCAGTCTCCCACTTGCACTAGAGTCAATAATCTAGATTACATAGTAATGATTCTAACACCCATGGAGTCTTGGTGCTGATCATGTTTTGCTCGTGGAAGAGGCTTAGTCAATGGGTCTGCAACATTCAGATCCGTATGTATCTTGCAAATCTCTATGTCTCCGTCTGGACTAAGTCCGGATGGAATTGAAGCGTCTCTTGATGTGCTTGGTCCTCTTGTGAAATCTGGATTCCTTCGCTAAGGCTATAGCTCCATATTGTCACGAAGATTTTCATTGGACCCGATGCACTAGGTATGACACCTAGATCGGATATGAACTCCTTCATCCGCACTCCTTCATTAGCTGCTTCCGAAGCTGCTATGTATTCCGCTTCACATGTAGATCCCGCCACGACGCTTTGTTTAGAACTGCACCAACCGACAGCTCCTCCGTTTAGTGTAAATACGATCCGGTCTGCGATTTAGAATCGTCCGGATCGGTGTCAAAGCTTGCATCAACGTAACTGCCACGATGAGCTCTTTGTCACCTCCATATACGAGAAACATATCCTTAGTCCTTTTCGGTATTTCAGATGTTCTTGACCGCTGTCGATGATGCACTCTGGATTACTTTGGTACCTTCCTGCTAGGCTTATAGCAAGGCACACGTCAGTCTGGTACACAGATTGCATACATGATAGAGCCTATGGCTGAAGCATAGGAACATCTTTCATTTTCTCTCTATCTTCTGCAGTGGTCGGGCATTGAGTCGACTCAACTTCACACCTTGTAACACGTGCAAGAACCCTTTCTTTGCTTGATCCATTTTGAACTTCTTCAAAACTTTGTCAAGGTATGTGCTTTGTGAAAGTCCAATTAAGCGCCTTGATCTATCTCTATAGATCTTAATGCCCAATATGTAAGCAGCTTCACCGAGGTCTTTCATCGAAAAACTCTTATTCAAGTATCCCTTTATGCTATCCAGAATTCTATATCATTTCCGATCAGTAATATGTCATCCACATATAATATCGAAATGCTACTGAGCTCCCACTCACTTTCTTGTAAATACAAAGCTTCTCCAAAAGTCTGTACAAACCCAAATGCTTTGATCACACTATCAAAGTGTTTATTCCAACTCGAGATGCTTGCACCAGTCCATATATGGATCGCTGGAGCTTGCACACTTTGTTAGCTCCTTTGGATCGATAAAACCTTCGGTTGCATCATATACAACTCTTCTTCCGTAAATCCATTCAGAATGCAGTCTTTACATCCATTTGCCAAATTTCATAATCATAAAATGCGGCAATTGCTAACATGATTCGGACGGACTTAAGCATCGCTTCGGTGAGAAGGTCTCATCGTAGTCAATCCCTTGAACTTGTCGAAAACCTTTTGCGACAAGTCGAGCTTTATAGACGATAACATTACCGTCGGCGTCGGTCTTCTTCTTGAAGATCCACTTGTTTTCTATTGCTTGCCTACCCTCGGGCAAGTCAACCAAAGTCCACACTTTGTTTTCATACATGGATCCCATCTCAGATTTCATGGCCTCAAGCCATTTTGCGGAATCTGGGCTCACCATCGCTTCTTCATAGTTCGTGAGGTTCATCATGATCTAGTAGCATGACTTCGAATAGGATTACCGTACCACTCAGTGCGGATCTTACTCTGTTGATCTACGAGGTTCTGCGATAACTTGATCTGAAGTTTCATGATCAACATCATCAACTTCCTCGCTACTTGGTGTAGATGTCTCGAAACCGTTTTCTGCGATTTAACTACTTTCAAGTAAGGGAGAAGGTACTATTACCTCATCAAGTTCTACTTTCCTCCCACTCACTTCTTTCGAGAGAAACTCCTTCTCTAGAAAGGATCCATTCTTAGCAACGAATGTTTTGCCTTCGGATCTGTGATAGAAGGTGTACCCAACTGTTTCCTTTGGGTATCCTATGAAGACACATTTCTCGATTTGGGTTCGAGCTTATCGAGGTTGAAGCTTTTTCACATAAGCATCGCATCCCCAAACTTTAAGAAACGACAACTTTGGTTTCTTGCCAAACCACAGTTCATAAGGTGTCGTCTCAACGGATTTCGACGGTGTTCTATTCAGTGTGAATGCGGCCGTCTCTAGAGCATAACCCCAAAACGATAGCGGTAAATCTGAAGAGACATCATAGATCGTACCATATCTAGTAAAGTACGATTCGACGTTCGGACACACCATTACGTTGTGGTGTTCCGGTGGCGTGAGTTGCTAAACTATTCCGCATTGTTTCAAATGTAGACCAAACTCGTAACTCAAATATTCACCTCCACGATCAGATCGTAGAAACTTGATTTTCTTGTTACGATGATTTTCAACTTCACTCTGAAATTCTTTGAACTTTTCAAACGTTTCAGACTTATGTTTCATTAAGTAGATATACCCATATCTGCTTAAGTCATCTGTGAAGGTGAGAAAATAACGATATCCGCCACGAGCCTCAACATTCATCGGACCACATACATCTGTATGTATGATTTCCAACAAATCCGTTGCTCTCTCCATTGTACCGGAGAACGGTGTTCTAGTCATCTTGCCCATAAGGCACGGTTCGCAAGTGCCAAGTGATTCATAATCAAGTGACTCCAAAAGTCCATCAAGATGGAGTTTCTTCATGCGCTTTACACCGATATGACCTAAACGGCAAGCCACAAATAAGTTGCACTTTCGTTATCAACTCTGCATCTTTTGGTTTCAACATTATGAATATGTGTATCACTACTATCGAGATTCATCAAAATAGACCATTCCTCAAGGGTGCATGACCATAAAAGATATTACTCATATAAATAGAACAACCATTATTCTCTCGATTTAAATGAATAACCGTCTCGCATCAAACAAGATCCAGATATAATGTTCATGCTCAACGCAGCACCAAATAACAATTATTTAGGTCTAAAACTAATCCCAAAGGTAGATGTAGAGGTAGCGTGCCGACCGCGATCACATCGACTTTGGAACCATTTCCCACGCGCATCGTCACCTCGCCCTTTGCCGTGTTAAGCAATCCGTAGTCCTGCTTGAGTTGCAAATATTAGCAATGAACCAAGATCAAATACCAGTGCTACTGCGAGCTCTAGTAAGGTACACATCAATAACATGTATATCACATATACCTTTGTTCACCTTGCCATCCTTCTTATCCGCCAAATACTTGGGGCAGTTCCGCTTCAAAGGACTAGTCGCTTGCGGAGAAGCACTCAGTTTCAGGTTTAGGGCCGACTTGGGTTTCTTCTCCCGAGCAGCAACTTGCTTGCTGTTCTTCTTGAAGTTCCTTCTTCTTCCCTTTGCCTTTCTTCTTGAAACTAGTGGTCTTATTGACCATCAACACTTGATGCTCCTTCTTGATTTCTACCTCCGCAGCCTTTAGCATTGCGAAGAGCTCGGTATAGTTTTCACTAACCCTTGCATATTATAGTTCATCACGAAGCTTTTGTAGCTTGGTGGCGTGATTGAGAATTCATCAATGACACAATCATCCGGAAGATTAACTCCCAATTGTGTCAAGTGATTGTAGTACCCGGACATTCGAGTATATGCTCACTAATGTAACTGTTCTCCTCCATCTTGCAGCTATAGAACTTATTGGAGACTTCATATCTCTCAATCCGGGCATTCTGTTGGAATATCAACTTCAACTCTGGAACATCTCATATGCTCCATGACGCTCAAAACGTCGTTGAAGTCCCGGTTCTAAGCCGTAAAGCATGGCGCACCGAACTATAGAGTAGTCATCAGCTTTGCTCGCCAGACGTTCTTAACGTCGCTGGCCAGATCTCGCATCGAGCCTGTCACCTAGCGATGCATCCAGACGTAACTCTTCGTGCAGCAATGAGGATGATCCTCAAATTACGGACCCAGTCCGTGTAATTGCTACCATCATCTTTCAACTTTGCTTTCTCAAGGAACGCATTAAAATTCAACGGAACAACAAAGACGAGCCATCTATCTACAATCAAACATAAACAAGCAAGATACTATCGGTACTAAGTTCATGATAAATTTAAGTTCGATTAATCATATTACTAAAGAACTCCCACTTAGAAAGACATCCTCTAGTCATCTAAGTGATCACGTGATCCAAATCAACTAAACCATAACCGATCATCACGTGAAATGGAGTAGCTTTCAATGGTGAACATCTTATGTTGATCATATCTACTATATGATTCACGCCGACCTTTCGGTCTCCGTGTTCCGAGGCCATATCTGCATATGCTAGGCTCGTCAAGTATAACCCGAGTATTCTGCGTGTGCAAAACTGGCTTGCACCGTTGTAGATGGACGTGAGCTTATCACACCCGATCATCACGTGGTGTCCGGGCACGACGAACTTTGGCAACGGTGCATACTCGGGAGAACACTTCTTGATAATTTAGTGAGAGATCATCTTATAATGCTACCGTCAATCAAAGCAAGATAAGATGCATAAAGGATAAACATCACATGCAAATCAATATAAGTGATATGATATGGTCATCATCATCTTGTGCTTCGTGATCTTCATCTCCGCAGCACCACCATGATCACCATCGCCACCGGCGCGACACCTTGATCTCCATCGTAGCATCGTTGTCGTCTCGCCAAACTTATGCTTCTACGACTATCGCTACCGCTTAGTGATAAAGTAAAGCATTACGAGCGATTGCATTGCATACAATAAAGCGACAACCATATGGCTCCAGCCGATTGCCGATAACCGGTTACAAAACATGATCATCTCATACAATAAAATATAGCATCACGTCTTGACCATATCACATCACAACATGCCCTGCAAAAACAAGTTAGACGTCCTCTACTTTGTTGTTGCAAGTTTTACGTGGCTGCTACGGGCTTAAGCAAGAACCAATCTCACCTCGCATCAAAACCACAACGATATTTCGTCAAATAGACTCGCTTTAACCTTCTCAAGGACCGGGCGTAGCCACACTCAGTTCAACTAAAGTGAGAGAGACAGGCACCCACCAGTCACCTTTAAGCAACGAGTGCTTGTAGCGGTGAAACCAGTCTCGCGTAAGCGTCTGGCGTAATGTCGGTCAGGCGCTTCATCTCACAATACCGCTGAACCAAAGTATGACATGCTGGTAGGTAGTATGACTTGTATCGCCCACAACTCACTTGTGTTCTACTCGTGCAAAACATCAAACCATAGAAAAAACCTGGCTCGATACCATTTGTTGGGGAACGTAGTAATTTCAAAAATTTCCTACGCACACGCAAGATCATGGTGATGTATAGCAACGAGAGGGGAGAGTGTTGTCTACATACCCTTGTAGACCCGGCGAAGCGATCACAACGTAGAGGAAGTAGTCGACGTTCTCCTCGCGATCCGACCGATCCGGCGCCGTTACTCGACGCCCCGAGTTCTTGACACACGTACAGCTCGATGGCGTCCCTCGTACTCGATCCAGCCGAGTGTCGAGGAAGAGTTCCGTCGAGACGACGGCGTGGTGACGATCTTGATGTTTCACCGCGAGGGCTTCGCCTAAGCTTCGACAGTATAACCGAGGTGGAATATGGTGGAGGGGCACCGCTGCGGCTAAGGAACGATCTAAAGATCAACTTGTGTGTTCAAGGTGCCCCCTGCCCCGTATATAAAGGAGCAAGGGGAGGGGCCGGCCAAGGGAGGCGCGCCAGGAGTCTTACTCCTCTCGGGAGTAGGATTCCCCCAATCCTAGTTGGACTAGGATTCGGAGGGAAAGAGAGAGAGGGGCGGCCCTTCTCCTAGTCCTAGTAGGACTAGGGAAGGGGAGGCGCCGCCCACCTAGGGCTGGCCCTTCTCCTTTCCACTAAGGCCCATCGAGGCCCATTTACCTCCGGGGTTCCGTAACCTCCGGTACTCGATAAATTCCGTTTTACCGGAATCATTCGAACTCCAAACATAGGCTTCCAATATATCAATCTTTATGTCTCGACCATTTCGAGACTCCTCGTCATGTCCGTGATCACATCCGGACTCGAACTCCTTGGTACATCAAAATACATAAACTCATAATAAGCATCATCGAAACCTTAAGCGTGCGGACCCTACGGTTCGAGAACAATGTAGACATGACCTAGAACTATTCACGGTCAATAACCAACAGCGGGACCTGGATGCCCATATTGGTTCCTACATATTCTCGAAGATCTTTATCGGTCGGACCGCATAACAACATCGTTGTTCCCTTTGTCATCGGTATGTTACTTGCCCGAGATTCGATCGTCGGTATCCAATACCTAGTTCAATCTCGTTACAGCAAGTCTCTTTACTCGTTCCGTAATACATCATCTCACAACTAACTCATTAGTTGTAGTGCTTGCAAGGCTTCATGATGTGCATTACCGAGAGGGCCGAAGATACCTCTCCGACAATCGGAGTGACAAAACCTAATCTCGAAATCGCCAACCCAACATTTGCCTTTGGAGACACCTGTAGTACTCCTTTATAATCACCCAGATTACGTTGTGACGTTTGGTAGCACCAAAGTGTTCCTCCGTAAACGGAGTTGCATAATCTCATAGTTATAGGAACATGTATATGTCATGGATAAAAGCAGTAGCAACATACTAAGCGATCGTGTGCTAAGCTAAGGGAATGGGTCATGTCAATCAGATCATTCTACTAATGATGTGACCTCATTAATCAAATAACAACTCCTTGTTCATGGTTAGGAAACATAACCATCTTTGATCAACAAGCTAGTCTAGTAGAGGCATACTAGTGACATGTTGTTTTGTCTATGCATTCACACATGTATCATGTTTCCGGTTAATACAATTCTAGCATGAATGATAAACATTTATCATGAAATAAGGAAATAAATAATAACTTTATTATTGCCTCTAGGGCATATTTCCTTCAGTTCCTTGCCTGGACTTTTGTCTATCTCGAAATTGCTGGCTAACCTCAGAAGACATTGCGACATACTTGGGTGGAAACTACGATCAAAAGGATAATGAGGATGGGACATCTTGACGAGACTACAATGCACTGCTTACCAACCCTTTCTATATGGGAGGGGGGAGGTTTATATGTCGAGAAGAGAAATATGGCAGGAACTGAAGGGGTGGCGGGAAAGAAGTTGGCGGGAAAGACGATGGTGGGAACACCAGGGTTCACGGGAAAGAAGATGGCGGGAAAGGCAGGTTGGGCGGGAAAGGCAGGTTTGGCGGGAGAGAAGATGGCGACAAAGGGTTCCCGGGAACAAGATTATGAAAAATTCCAGGTCAGGAACTAATCATCTACATGGAGGACGATGGAACTAATCATCTTCCTGGTGGACGTCTGGAACTAATCTCCTGGAGGATGACTGGAGGTGACACTAATCGTCCTCCAGGAAGACGATTAGTTCCAGCCATCCTCCAGGAAGATGATGCCGTATTATTTGTCAAAAATATCAAAACGGTGTATTATTTCTGAAAATTAATAAAAATATATTATTTAAAAAAATTAGCAAAAAAAGTGTTTTCATACGAACCCTTCCAGTCTATCCCAGCACCCTCCGTTGAACATGGTCAACCCAAGCCAAGTTTTTTCATTATTTGACGGATGTCGAGAAACATTGTGCTCTCAAATAAAGTCTTGTGGCCTAATCGGACACCCTACGTTGAACATGGTGTTTTTTACGATACTCTTGAAATGACCATAACTTGTGTCAGCAGGTGGACATACCCCATGATAAGCATCCATGCGCTGTCTGAACGATTTCTGATACCGTAAGCATCAAACCGCCATGGCTTCCCTGAAACGAAGCGAGCGACCGACAAGGGACGAGCCAATTCGAGCGAGCAACCCATTTTGGAAACCTTTAGAAAGTTCCCTGTGCTTTTTATTGTTTTACTTTCTTTTACAGGGTTTTCCTATTTTCTTCATGTTTTTTATTTATTTTTGCTTCCGTTTTTCTTTTTTGCTTATTTCTGCCTTTTCTTTTTATTTTTTACCTTATTTTTCTTTAAAAAATCCATAAATTAAGAAAATTCAGAAAATGTTCAGAATTTTTAAATATTATTTTAATTTTCAGAAAATGTTTGAAATTCCAAATTTAGTTCATGCTTTAAAGAATTTCTCATGTTATCAAAATTTATTCATGTTTTGGAAAGAGTTTATAATTCCATATTCCATTAAAGTTCACAATTCTAATTTTGTTTCATTTTCCAAAAAAATGTTCATGTTTAAAAAAAAACACCATATTGAAGGAAAAGGGTCACCGTATATTGGAAAAGATGTTTATTGTGTATAAAAAATGTTCCTCGTGTTTACAAACTTTGCTCAGCGTGCATTTCCAAAATGCTCAACATATATTTTAAAAGATGTTGAATGTGTATTTGAATAATGTTCACCGTATACTAATAAAACATTCAGTGTGTATCTTAAATTCAGTTTTCCAAAAATTGTTCAGATTTTAAAATTCGTTCTCAATTTTAAAAAAACTATTCACATTTTTTAATATTGTTCACATCTATAAAAAATATTCGATTTTTTTACGATTTCGAAATATTGTTCGGATTTTGCAAGAAATTTTGTTCATAATTTTCCCTAGAAATATTGAAAAAATAAGAAACTCCGGATCTGCTGCTTTAATTACTTTAAAGATAACGCTGCATTTATGACAGAGTCAGTTGGTAGGTTGCCTGGCTAACTTGCCTCCATGGTGAGGTCGGGAATTCGGTTCCGGTCGCCCTCATGTTTATTTTTGGGTGAAACTCACGCATTGGCTTAGCTCAGCATTAGCGAATTGGGCCGGATCATATGCTCGCCACCACGACATATACGACCGACCCACACCATACGTAAGTACATAGGTATAATCCGTCAAAAGTCTTCTGAGGGGGGTTGTACCGGAGCGGGACTCTTTCTATCTAGGTATTTGTAATCTCTACTCCTAAAGAGGTGTTAGTAGTCCCATATCCAAGTTTATTTTTGCTTGGCTTTTTCGCATCACCTTCCACCACACCCACGCTGGTTTTTACCCTCCACTTAAACACCCACCCCACGCCAAAACCCCAGCAATACCACCTAATCTTGCCCTCGCCCCACCCAGATTCCCCTCGTCCCGTTCTTTCTTCTGTCGCCAAGAGAAATCCCAGCCTAAGGTTCAATTTGTTGCCGTCAGGAGGGGGCCTCGTGCCCGATGCAGCTAGGCGGCTGCTCTAACCTCCCACCCCCGGTTTCAGGCCAATGAGCCACCATCAACAGGGCCTCCTCCAGCCTCGCAAACTTGTGGCTGCCACTGGTAAGCCTATGGCAGTGGCGGGCTGGTTTTTTGCGTCCGTCGCCGAGCGGTGGAGTAAATATAGGTGCTGGGTAAGCGGTGGAGAAAAATATATTCTCCTCCCCTATAGGTTTTAGGGGTTCGGCTAGGTCCCAGTTTGAGGAGTAAAACTGAATTTTTACTCCTCTAACCGGTTACAGGGGATCGGTTAGATCTGGCTTAAGGTTGCCAGCACAGAATAAAAGAGAAGAGTAATTCAACATAAGAAAAAGAGAGAAAAAACATAAAAAAAAATACACTGGCCTCCACCATTCGGGTAGCCCCCAACAACGTCCAACAACCGAGTAGATAGAAAGAGCGACGACCAAGTGGCGTACCCCACCCCCACACACAAACGCGTGAGATGGTGCGCACATGGCTGACGTAAAAGCCTCCACACCAGTGGACCGTCATGCGGACACGGCTCACAGGTCATTGATCTCCGGATCAATCGTGGCGGTGAGGAACGGACTAACGTGATCGGATGGCGTGCAGGCCACTAGGCACGTAGAGGAGGGTGCCACAAATAGATCGAACGATAGATGGGCTGTGCGTCCCCACAGATGATCTGAGGAGGCGGGTACTCTAACCTTCTTTATTTAAATTTAAATGTGTAATACTCGGTCAGCTTTGGAGTATCAGTACGTCAAGCAAAATATTAGAAACTAGACGGCCGTTGTCCCCTGTTTTATCGGCCGGCCTGAGGCTTAAAGTTATTCTAGTGATTCCTTGACTGCTTCATGAAGTCGCCAGCAAGTAACTAGCCATGCGCATAAACTATGTATAAATCCAGTAATTGGTGTAGCCTTTCTTGTGCAGAGACAATGAAAGACGATAGGAACAAATTATTATCAGGCATTCGGACAACAGACTTGACAGGCTTGCAGTTCCTCATACATAGAATGCAAGACGAGAGCTACCGCATGCATTAATCTTTTTATTAATTAGCTACCGCCATATGACAAGACGAGAGCTTGAAGTTTCTTTCATACTATAAAGGCTATATATACACACCAAACAAAGGGATAGTTAGCACTTGTGTGTGGCTGAGCTGCATACAACTGCATCACACAAATGAGTGTGGTAGGTATAGCAGCCCTGCTGCACCTTCTGCAGCTTCTGGCCACCATGTTAGTGTTAGTCTCGGCTAACGTTGCGGTGCCCAACTGCACCAGCAGATGCGGCAATATAAACATACCTTATCCATTCGGCATCAGCGCTGGGTGCCACCGTGAGGGCTTCAAGCTTGCCTGCAACGAGACATATCATCCCCCAAAGCTCTTCATGGACAGTTCCGGAGTCGAAGTGCTTGAAATATCATCGCCAAACAGCACACTGTACATTGACAGTGGGATCCTCACCTTGGCGGGGGATGAGTCGGACGACGGTTTCATCTATATGAATTTGTCAGTCCCCCTTGACGACACCTTGTATAGGGTAGCAGCAGGTAAGAATGAAATCATTGTTCTGGGGTGTGGAATCAATTTGATGGTTCAATGGCCTGATGCTGGCAAATGGCCTTATCCTGGCGATGAATCTACTCCAATCAGCAATTGTGAAACGGAATGCATGCCGGGTCATTCCGTGATAGCAACTAATGGCACATGTGGCATTGGTTGCTGCAGTCTATACATGCATTCTGAGTCAAATAGGTTTCCCATCAAGTACACCATCAAAAAAGAGAACTTGCCGCCGGTCAACGCAAGTCTTGCTTTGGTGGAGAGTAGATGGTGGAGGAAGGAGAAGAATGTTATGATGCTGCAGAAGGCGGCATCGTCTGACACCAGCCTTGGCGCCTCCAAAGGCGTACTACACCCCATACCAGGGGTACCAATTAGAACGGCTATCAGGTGGATGTTCAGTAACTTGTCATGTGCCGAGGCTAGCAATTCAAGTGACTTTGGGTGCCTTAGCGACAAGAGTGAGTGCCTTGAGAACCCTAGAGATGATTCAACTGGAGGTTACACATGCCAGTGTTTGCATGGCTACCAAGGAAACCCTTATGTGCAACATGGATGCCAAGGTATGCTATGTACTCCCTGCGTTCACAAATATAATATGTTTTTAACTTTTTTGTGAATCAGATGTATATAGACACGTTTTAGTGTGTTTGTTCACTCAATTTTGTCCGTACGAAGTCCAATTGAAATATATCCGGAACATCTACATAATATTTATGAACAGGGGAGCACAAGACTGCCTGTATAATAAGTACCATTACTTCAGTAGTGCACAAAGCTGGAAACTACTTAGCTTCATTACTACTGCAGATATCGACGAGTGTACAAGTGATGGCAAGTACCCCTGCTTTGGCCAGTGCATCAATCTGATAGGGTCATATACCTGTACCTGTCCGCATGGCACCACTGGTAATCCCCGAAAACAAAATGGATGTTCTTCAACCAAATCCGCCAAAGCAAAATTTCCAGGTAATGAACAAGGATTGGAAGATGCTGATCTTTGTTAATAACTTGTAATGCAAGTCAAAATAACTGGATCGTTAATATTCATGACTCTTTTATAGATTTGATTATTTACTCATAATCTAGATGGAAGTGAATTGATTATGTACTCTCCAGGATTTGCACCTGCGCTAGGAATTGGCAGCAGTGTAGGCACTCTTCTGATTATTCTGAGTGTTCTCATTGCAAGACGAAAGCTCGTAGTTTGGAAAGCAAGGAAGTCAAGAGAATTTTTCTTCAAAAAGAACAGAGGGTTGTTGCTACAGCGGCTTGTAGACAAGGATATTGCTGAAAGGATGTTGTTCAGTTTACAAGAGCTTGAGAAGGCAACAAATAAGTTTGACGAGGCTCGAAAACTTGGAGGTGGAGGCCACGGTACTGTTTACAAAGGGATTTTATCTGACAAACATGTTGTTGCCATCAAGAAGTCAAAAGTTGTAATCCAGAGAGAAACAGATGATTTCATCAATGAGGTTGCCATCCTTTCTCAGGTGAACCACAGGAACGTAGTGAAGCTTTTCGGATGTTGTCTCGAGACAGAAGTTCCGTTGTTGGTCTACGAATTCATTTCAAATGGAACTCTCTCTGACCATCTTCATGTCGGCACACCACTATCAATGCCATGGAAAGACCGGCTCAGAATAGCGATTGAAACCTCAAGGTGCCTTGCTTATCTGCACTCAGCTGCCTCTGTATCAATAGTCCATAGAGATGTCAAGTCAGCAAATGTTCTACTTGATGATCGCCTCACAGCAAAAGTATCAGATTTTGGAGCTTCTCGAGGCATCCCCATTGACCAAACTGGAGTTACAACTGCCATTCAAGGAACTTTCGGATATTTGGATCCGGAATACTACCACACACGGCGACTCACCGAGAAAAGTGATGTATATAGCTTTGGTGTCATGCTTGTGGAACTATTAACCAGGAAGAAGCCATGTGTCAACCTATCAACACCAGGAGCCAGTCTAATTGCTGAATTCATCTTGCGAGTGAAGCAAGACAAAATCTTTGAGATGCTAGACCAGCAAGTCATCGAGGAAGGGGCTGAAGAAGCCAAACAAGTTGCAGCAGTAGCACTGATGTGCTTAAACTTAAAGGGTGAAGATAGGCCCACAATGAGGCAAGTTGAGACAAAACTTGAAGTGATGCAAGCTGTAGAAAGCAATATGCCAGTGGAACAGAACAACGCCAATGCTGATGATGACAACTTCAGTAGGCGATATAGTATGGAGGAAGAATGCATGTCATCTATGAGTTTCCCTAGGTAGACTTGATTGATATGCCTTTTGTTCATTTCAATTTTTGAAGTTAGCAGGTGCCCCATCCTGCCTCAGAAATTTTTCTGTCATCTTTTTGGTTCTTCAGTAAATTGTCACGTCCTATTTTAATATGCTTAGACAACAAACTTGCTGTGCTCTGAAGGACCAAGACAAGAATTAGAAGGAAAATCTTGTGGAGTTTACAGATCCTTGATAATCCAGTTTTGTAGAGGACACCGGCGTCGGCGTGTAACACCGTAGTAACAACTAACAACACAAGTATTATGTAAGTGCACACTTTGAGGTTACCAAGATAATATATGCAGCACCGGAAATTCAGAACCATTTACCTTGGCAGAAAAAAAACATATCTATTCCAAAATTTCATCCATGTAACGGTTTAAGCTTGGCTGTAGCTATAGCGTATTAGTTGGGTGTTCTGTTCCTACAATTTTTGTTTACTCGAATTTTCAGGCTATATATCGGTGGTGAGAGAAAGAGAACGAGCGAGCCTTTTGGAGATATACCTCCATATGCAACATGATGTTGAGCGGCGGCACGACTCTCTGTCGAGCTCACCCACTGGGCAGAATCTCCGTCTTAGGGGTGATCCAGCAGTGGAAGACACGCGCGGCTGTGAGAACCGGAGACAGGGACGGCGGCTGTTGGCCCAGACCCGACGCCGAGTACTTTCCGATGACGGTGATATGACCGACGACGAACGACGATGAAGCGAAGCAACGCTGGTTGAACTTGGTTCCTGCCCCAAGCGGCCAGACCTTCGAGCAATCAATTAGCAACACCGAGATAAGACTCACACGTACACAACCTGCTGAACGATCTTTGCTTTGATCGTTACAGCGCTACTAGTAGTAACGTACGCGTAGGCTGATTGCCACAGGAGCGTATCGCTCCTGGTTTGATTTGTATTACTTCACAAATCCAAGGTACAGGTTACAAGGGTGCTGGCTCCAAGTATATATACACGCTAGGATCATTGCAATACTACTCGGTCATGACTTCTAATACTACACGGACATGACTCCTAGTACTACTCGGACACATGCATGTATACTTACGTGTTTATTTCCAACAATCACCCCCCCAAACACGACGTCGTCACGTTATAGCTCCGACGCCGATCCTTCTTCGCATCTCGAAGAACTTCTCTCGATCCAAAGCCTTGGTTAGCATATCCGCCAGTTGATCACCGGTGCGAACGTAGTTGACCTTCATCCTACCTTCTTCCACGCAATCCTTTATGTATTGATACACCGTATCAATGTGCTTGCTCCTTTCATGCCGCACTGGATCCTCGTGTAGAAAAGTTATAGACTCGCCGTCAACATTGAGCACCGCTTGTTCCGGATCTCGATCCATGAGATCACCGTGTAGCCTCCCTAGCCACACACCTTGACACACCGCAATGGCAGCTGCAATATACTCTATTGCATCAACTGCAGGTGCTTTGCTCTTCTTGCCTAGCTCAAGACGAGGTTTCATTGAAGCGTCAACTGGATTGCAATCTCTCATGAGAGGGATTTCAAGTACCTTCTCTGTGTATGCCTCCTGGCATAGTGTGATCCCCTCTGTCTTTTGATGTACCTCTATCCCGGGGTAGTAACTCAAAAGACCTAGATCATCCATCTTGAAAAGCTCTTTCATCTGTAGCTTGAACATTGCAATCACCTCTTCATCTGCTCCAGTAATTAATAGATCGCCGACGTAGATGCCAACTAGTAGACGATCCCTTCCTTCACCTCTCTTGTACATTGCATGCTCTAGTGGGGCTTTCTCAAATCCAAGAGAAATAAATGTCCGATCAAGTTTGATGTTCCACTCCTGAGGTCCTTGCTGTAGCCCATACAAGATTTTGTGTAACTTCAGTACCTTGTGCTCTTCTCCATAGTGGTTTTACTAAAAAAAAGGCACTAGCACTTCAGCCTTCTCCGCTCGCCAGAAGGTGGCCACCGGCGCTTCGGCCATGTCTATCTCGACGAGCTGCTCCACAGCAGGAGATAGGAGGAAGATGATGACGACAGCCTCACATGAGGCGAGCTTCGCGAGGAAGAAGATGAACACTACAGCCTCGTGGGAGGCGAGCTCTGCGAGGAGGAAGAGAGCCACCTCCCACAACTGCGTGTGGACAGATAAGAGGAGTGCTTCGATCCATGGGAAGGAGCTGAATGAGGGGCGACCGCGGAGATCCCCAGCCGGGCAATCACTTATGGGCCCTCGCCGGATCTGACTCTGACGAGTCTGAGGATGAAGATGGGTGGACTGCCGTTGGATCGGCGTCGGAGGCGGCTTCACCGACGCCGTCGAATTTCGTCCGCGAGTCTCTCCGGGTAGGGTATACTAAAGAAGACGTTGCTGGATTCATTGATGGGATCATGCTGGCGAGTGACAGGGCATGGGACGGACTTGGGCACGCGAACAACATTATTAGGAAAAGGGCTATAGGCAGATTCTTTGTAGTAGCGCGGGGTTAAAAACACACGCTGCTGTTAAGTAGTAGTAGCGCCGTGGCTGAACAGGCGCTACAGGTAGACCGTAACAGTAGCGTCGGGGGCCAGACACGCGTTGCTGCTAAGTGGGCTCCGCAGCGCCCCCATGAGCTGGCCACAGTAGCAGCATGGGTGGCCGGACCACGCTACTTCTGGGCTTAGCAGTAGCACGGTCCGGCCACCCATGTTGCTACTGTGTCCATGCTCTTGTTGAGTTGGTTCTTTGGCAGGTATGTCTCTTTTTATGGTTTTGTGTCAGATTTTGTGGCGATCGTCATTTAGAGGTGTACGGTTCATATCGGCTAGCTAGCAAAGCATCTGATTTGTTATTTTCTTGTCATTTGTGGGGTGACTCTTATGACTCCAGTACAAGGGTAATCGTACATAGGTGTATTTAGTCTTTATGTTCCATGTATGTATGCAACTGATGGTCTGCATCTCCTATTGTGACGGGAAAAATAAATAAAAGGGTGGCTCCATTGTTGCTTTTCGTGTAAGTTATCCTCTCATTTGAAAGTGCCTTCAAGATGGTGTGGGCTGCTAGGAAGGGCCTATATAGGGAGAGTGTTTAACCAAGATAAGAGGGTATGGTTTTGCTGAGGTTTAACTCAGCTCAAAACACATTTCTGGTTGGGTCTAGCGTCGTTTCCTGGAAGGAGAATTTGCATGTGCACATTTTCCTTAATTGTTCTCCTTTGCTTATAATCCAGATATCTCCATGTTATGCTAGGGGCAGCAGTATTGAAGGACTTTGTGTTTTTCCCTACACTAGTAGAAAAACGACCTTATGTTCACATCATTAGTCCCGGTTCAATTACGAACCGGCACTAATGTGCCCATTAGTGCCGGTTCCAACAGCTAGGCGGGCGGCACTCATTAGTTCCGGTTCGTGTTGAACCTCTAGTACCGATTCGTGCCATAATCGGGACTAAAGAGGTGGTTGCAGACTGGTGTCAGGCTGGGTCCCACCAACACCTTTATTCCCGGTTCGTGGCACGAACCGATACTAGAGGCTCACCTTTAGTCCCGGTTTGTATCATGAACCGGGACTAAAGATGTTCCTATATAAACCCTTCGTCAAGCCCGACCTCTCCGTTTTCCCCTTTCCTCTCCTCTCTGTTCTTCCTCTCTTGCTCGAGCTCATCCTTCTTTTACCCCAAAATTTGTCAAGATTTGAAGGCCTCCCATCCATCCAAGTGATCACAAAGGTTAGCAAGTTGTCCTTTCATCTCTTATTGCTAGATTAGCTCTTGCCACGCTCTATAAGTATAGTGATTTGTGGGTTTTAGTTTGGGAGTAATTATTATATGTGGTAGTTTATTTGATTTATACGCAATTTGAGCTCAGATTAACTCTTACTTTGCATATGTAGGTGTGGTTTATTTAGTGCCTTCCCGTCCTAACCGTCGTCGATCGCCCGCACCGTCCCGTCGCCGGCACCACCTTGGTGAGCCTCTTGTTCTTATCTTTTTTATACAAAAAAATCATGTTTGTGTGATTTAGGTATATAGTTTCTTGTATAATTTTCTTACCCGTACGTTATTTGTTATACACGGTGCCATGGTTTTGATATTCGTCCCCGTCGGCGCTCATCCGGTTTATGATTTGGATGTGATATATTCTTTTTTATAACTATTTGTTGCATTTCGTGTTTATGACAAATTATGCCCATCAAGTTGACACAGATAGTTTTATCTAGGAGGTATGTGAACCGGAAATTCCAACCGACCCTCTTGTCGAGAGGTTAAATTTAGTTGAAAAAGAAAACGAGTATCTGAAAGAAAAATTGAAAAGAATTGAAGAAGAGAAGATGAAACTGGAGTTGTATGTTGCCGATGTCGTCGATGATCACAAGATCAAGATGGAGAAAATGCGCTTGAAAATTAGAAAGATTAGAAAATATGCCATTGATAGTGAAGCTTGGTATCATTATGCTGTTGGATCAATTTTTACCTTAGTTGTGATTTTGATCGCATTTGTTGTTGCATTTAAATGCTTTAACTAGAGAGTTTGTATGCTGTTTTATGAGAATAAGTGAGCCGGCAATGGATCTACGATGACCGATGTTCTCCCCGGTTCGTTAATGGCGTGCGTACTTTTCTTCTTGCGGGCGGATGGTTTTTGTGTTGTCCATGTGCTGGCTGTAAGAATGATCAGAATTACTCTAAGTCAAAAACCATTCACGTCCACCTGTTTGAGTCAGGTTTCATGCCCCACTATAATGTTTGTACCAAGCACGGAGAAATAGGGGTTATGATGGAAGACAATGAAGAAGAAGAGGACGACGACAGCTATCCTGGCCAAGGGTTCCCTGAATACGATGGTACAACAATGGGGGGGGGGAAGCTGAGCCGACAATGCGGAAAAAAGCTGAAGAAGAGGCATCAGATGAGCCCACTGATGATCTTGGTCGGGCCATTGCCGATGCAAAGAGAAACTGCGCAAGTGAAAAGGAGAGGCTGAAGTTGCAGTTCATGTTAGAGGATCACAAGAAATCATTGTACCCAAATTGCGAAGCTGACAAGAAAAAGTTGGGCACCACACTGGAAATGCTGCAATGGAAGGCAGAGAATGGTGTATCTGACAAGGGATTTGGAAAGTTGTTGATAATGTTAAAGAAGATGCTTCCAAAGGATAATGAATTGCCCGAGAATACGTACGAAGCAAAGAAGGTTGTCTACCCTCTAGGATTAGAGGTGCAGAAAATACATGCATGCCCTAATGACTGCATCCTCTACCACGATGAGTGCGAGGATTTGAATGCATGCCCGGTATGCGGTGCATTGCGCTATAAGATCAGCCGCTATGACCCTGGTGATGTCGAGGGAGAGCGCCCCAGGAAGAAGATTCCTGCTAAGGTGATGTGTTATGCTCGTATAATACCACAGTTGAAACGTTTGTTCCAAAACAAAGAGCATACCAAATTGATGCGATCGCACAGAGATGACCGTAAGAAAGACGGGAAGTTGAGAGTACTCGCTGACGGGTCGCAGTGAAGAAAAATCAAGAGAAAGTGGAGGGACTTTGCAGATGACGTAAGGAACATATACTTTGGTCTAAGCGCAGATGACATTAATCCTTTTGGCGAGCAGAGCAGCAATCATAGCACCTGCCCTGTGACTCTATGTATGTATAACCTTCCTCCTTGGTTGTGCATTATGATGCCAATGCTCATCCAAGGCCCTAAGCAACCCGGCAACGACATTTGATGTGTACCTAAAGCCATTATTTGAAGAACTCTTATAGTTGTGCAATGAAAAAGGTGTACGTGCGTGGGATGAGGACAATCAAATGAAAAAGGTGTACGTGCGTGGGATGAGGACAATCAGGAAGAATTTGACCTACATGCGTTGCTGTTTGTGACCATCAATGATTGTTTTGCTCTCAGTAACCTTTCAGGATAGATAAACAAGGGATACCATGCATGCACACGCTGTTTGGATGATACCGACAGTACATATTGGAATAATTGTAAGAAGAATGTGTACCTGGGACATTGTCGATTTCTTCCGAGCAGGCATCCCGTAAGAAGAAAGGCAAGCATTTCAAAGGTGAGGTGATACATCTCCAACGTATCTATAATTTTTTATTGTTCCATGCTGTTATATTATCATTCTTGGATGTTTTACAATCATTTTATAGTCATTTTATATTATTTTTGGTACTAACCTATTGACATAGTGCCCAGTGCCAGTTGCTGTTTTCTACATGTTTTTTACATTGCAGGAAATCAATATCAAACGGAGTCCAAACGCAGCGAAACTCCGGGAGGATTTTTTGGGCCAGAAGACATCTAGTGGGCCAAGGAAGCACCTGGGGGTGGCTTGAGGGGAGCAGCACCCACCAGGGCGTGCCAGGAGGCCCAGGCGCGCCCTGGTGGGTTGTGCCCACCTCGGGTGCCCCTAAACCACCTCTTTGCTCTATAACTACTCCAATATTCCAGAAACCCTAGGGGAGTCGACGAAAATCAATTCCATCAGCCGCAGAGTCCAAAACCACCAGACCTAATCTAGACACCATCATGGAGTGGTTCACCACTTCCATTGGTGCCTCTCCGATGATGTGTGAGTAGTTTTTTGTAGACCAACGGGTCTGTAGTTAGTAGCTAGATGGCTTCCTCTCTCTCTTGATTATCAATACAATGGTTTCTTGGAGATCCATATGATGTAAGTCTTTTTGTGGTGTGTTTGTTGCGAACCGATGAACTTTGAGTTTATGATCAGCTCTATATTTTTGTCCATGAAAGTTATTTGAGTCTTCTTTGATCTCTTATATGCATGATTGCTTATAGCCTCGTCGCTTCACTGCAACCTCGTCGGAGCTTCATTGCAACCTCGTCGGAGCTTCCAACGACCGCCGTGGCGCTTCACTGCGACCTCACCGGAGCTTCATTGCGACCTCGGCGATGTTTCGTTGCAGCGCCAACACAGACACGGTGGTGCTCCATCGTAGCACCCCGATGGCCGTCGGCGAAGCTTCATTGCAGCATCACCACAACTGACGGTCGTGCCCCATCGCAGCACCGCTGCCCCCCCCCCCTCGTCAAAGCTCCACCGCAGCACTATACAAGCGCCGGCAAAGCTTCACTGCAGCGCAACACGACGGCATCAAGGTGCGCGCGACGAATCAGGCATCCGCGATGGCGGATGTTGTGCCGTAACACGGCAGCGACGGCGATGCTGCGACGCAGCACGCAGTGGCAACGGAGCTCTGGCGGCCCGATGTTGTGATGCTCCTCTCCTCAGCCTCCCGACTGTAGCATGTGCGGAGACCGGAGAGTGGCGACTCGCCTCCGACACCATCGTCGTCTGCAGCTCCGGTGGCCACACCGAACCCTTGTCCCCCCTTTGCAGCGGCGATGCCCTGCGATGGATCTCTCATATGGGTGCTGGGATTTGTGTTGGAGCTTCGCCGGAGGGAGAGAAGGTGAGTGGGAGGGTTGTTGGCGCCGGCGGCAAGGCCCCGACGGTGGGTTGGACGGGATTGAGGGGTGAAAGAGGGAGGAGAGATGGAACAGAGAAGAGATGGGGATGGAGATAAGCGCTCCAGGGAAGACGAGACCCTTCGGCTAAGAGATAAGGAGGAGGCGCGTGGGCATGTGGGCTTGTGGGGCATGTGGGCCTGTGGGGCACGTGGCGTGCTGTGAAGGAGGTTTACCAGAGATAGAAATCAACCGGTTGATTGTAAACGTTTTCCTATTATATTTCGGGAAACGTTTTGCGTCAAACGACCGGCCGAACGAAGCGCCGGTCGCGTCGCTAGCATTGGATTTAAAGAGATCGTGCGGTCGACCCAGCCTTATCCTCTCCCCCTCCAGAAGCATCTCACACCATAGTAACCTTATCTTCTTCCCCCCCAGCGCAACACACTATTCCTAGCCTCCATCAACGATGGGAAGCTCCCTGTCTCCAGCTCGTCGGGCTACAGCTGAAGGCTGATGTGAATCAAATCCCCTGCCTCCCAACTTCCGTCCCATCCTTCTGCTTGGGACACCGGCTGACACTGTAATCAGAGGAGCGCCATGCCAAGATGCAGGCGGGGCAGCGAGCGCGAGTCCGCCAATGGCGAGGGGGCTGCAGCAAGGGCTAGCTGCAACCACGAACATCAGAAGCTGCATCGTGGTTGCGTGAAGCTGGAACCGTGAGGCCGCGAGCTGCAACTCGCCGGATGTCGGGTGGTCTCGCGCGAAGGGATGCTACAACCTACATATACATAAGCTAGAACCGCCCGTTGGTGGATTTGCAACCATGGTTGGTGGAGCTGGAGGCAACGGTCACCGCCGGCGTTAGAGCTGCAACCGTATGCATATGGAGCTACAACCAGCCACGGGAGAAGCTGCAACCAATTTGCGGCGGTGCTTCTTTTCTTTTCTGAATGGCGGAGCTGCAAACCTTGTCAATGGAGCTGCAACCGGCGAACGCGGGAGCTTCAACCGCGGTCTGAAATGCTGGAAGCGGTCTTCAAGGATGCTACGACCACGACCGAAATATGCTGGAGCCAGCTGGATGTGCTACAAGCCTACAACCACGGCCTGAAAAAGCTGGAACCGGCCTGTGGGTCAGCCTGGACGGCACGAGCGGGCTTTCCGGCCCGCTCGTGGCCCGTTTAGGACCGGCCCGTACGGTCCAGGCCCGATAGAAAAGTGTGCCGGTCCGAGCCCAGAAAAGCAGACCGAAAAAAGTTCGGTCCGGTCCGGTTTTTAACCGGGCCGACCGAGCGGACCGATGGCGCAAGGCCCAGCCTATCTAATGTAACAGATCGATAGAGGCCCTGCCGAGCACCCCATCCCCTCGTTCCATCCCCTCCCTCCTCGCTCGATTCCTCCCCCTCCTCACAAACAGAGGCGCCTCCTCCTTTGCTCTATCCCTAACCCTAACCCAAGGCGACGGCGCCGTTGCCCGCGGCTCTCCCTTCACCGACGGCGTCATCTCTTCCGAGTCCGAGCTGGAGGAGCACATCTACGTCGTGATTATAAGGAAGCCTTGACCTCTCATGCTGGTTCCAATGCCAACTATGCTTGGGCGCCGACAAACGCAGAGTGGGACATGTATGACCTTATCTCTCCATTACTTGAGAGTTTGGCTGAGGTGACAAATGCATTTTCAGGAAGTTTATATCCCACTTCGAACATCTTCTATCCATACATTGTTGGTGTCAAGCTTGCAATCAAACGTGCAATGACTAGTGATAGTGATCACTACAAGGAAATGGGTGAAGCAATGTTGGAGAAGTTTGACAAATATTGGGAAGAAAAGAACAATGCCATGGTGATCGCAACCGTCTTTGATCCACGGTACATATGCTTGCTGTTTTCACTCTAATGTTTTTCTATTCATGTGCTTGCTGTTTTTTTATTCTTGTGCTTGCTGTTTTTTTATTCATGTGCTTGCTAATTCACTCCAATGCTATCATCTTTCATCCTAGGTACAAGATGAATTACATAGAGTGGGCCTTTGGAGAACTATATGGAGTAGGAAGTACGAGGTGTAGGACTGAGATGAAAATCGTGGAGAAAGAGTTGGCGACCTTGTATGACAAATGTGTTTCCCAAGATAAGCGAGCTGGAAATGGAGAAAGTGTATCTTCCTCTACAAACATTCCTAGTATCCCGGTTCAAGCTGGGTACGAGTCCTTCTTATCGTCCCGTTCAACAAGAATATCAAAGAGTGAGTTGAGGAACTACTTAGAGGATGCGTTGAACCTCGCAACAAGGCTCTTGATCTTCTTGGTTGGTGAAAAGTCAATACTCCTAGGTACCCAATTATGGCCAAGATAGCCAGGAGGTTCCTTACTATCCCGGCTACCTCCGTGTCTTCAGAATCTACCTTCAGCACGACCGGAAGGATTTTAGGTATGCCAACTAGTACTAATGAACTTTGGATATAAACTTTGTCAAGTTCTCATCCTCAAACTAGTTTGTCTACTTGTGTGTATTAGATGACTACAGGAGTTCGTTAAAACCGGTTATGGTGGAGGCATTAGTTTGTGGTGCAAGTTATATCAAGGGTGCTCACGTTGACTTGAAGCTGGTGGTATGTTTGCCATCTTTTCCTTACCTTTTTCTTTCTTTCTTTTTTGGTCTTGTTGTGATGTGAGCATTTGTCGAACTTCCACACTTGTAGCCGAGGGATGAGAATGAAGAGGATGATGTTGAAACCATCAAGTTACCCATCGTGGAGGAGATCAACGATTGGTAACAATTCTTCCTACATGTTTCACTTGGCATACGATACCAAACATTATTTATGTGAATGTTGCTTATCTTGTAGACGCTCATCATGTGGATGTTGATCTTGATCTTGCTATTTTGGAGATGAATGTCAAAGTGATCTTTCTCATGGGAAGGCTACTTTTGCATTTGGGTTATGTTCGAACTTGTCAAGTCATGAACTGTGAAATGTCACAACTAGCTTGGAGAAGAACCTCTCATTTGTGTTATGTTCAATTTGCCAATTGACATGGACTTGAAATTGTCATTATGTTCAATGATGATAAGACATTATGTTTGTGGATGTGGTATTTGTGTTGCTTAACCTGATTTGTGCTATGTTTGCTGTCAAAATCAGTTGTTTTGATGTCCAAAAAACAACAGCTAAATACACTTTGCATACAACAGATGCCTAAACTGATGACTAGTCTGTTGCATGTTCTAGCATACACTTTGCCTAAACTGATGCCTAAACTGATGACTAGTCTGTTGCATGTTCTAGCATACACTTTGCTCCTTCTCTGAATAATAGGACCGGCACATGCATATGTCCACGTACAGTCAGTAGCTCAGCTAGTTTCGCTCAAGACCAGGTCATGGGATGGATCGTGCGATCGGCAGCTACCTGCAACTGCATAAACAACAGCTAAATATGACGTATACGCAGCAAAATACAGTCTGCCAGGCAAGGTGACTGGCCGGTCCACTCGGTCCTCTCGGGCTTGACCGAGCTGACCCCCAAACGGTCCGGTCCCAGAAAAGGGGCTCGTTGGAGAGCTCGGTCCGGTCCGGACCGGACCGCCGGCGGCCGGTCCAAGTGGCGGCTCGGACCGGGACCGGACCGGCCCGGACCGTGTCCACCCTGACCTGTGGGGATGCTACAACCCTGGCCGTGTTTTGCTGGAGCGGCTGCAAGAGATGCTTCAACCATGGCTGAAAGGTGGACGGACGTGCTCATCACGGATGATTTTGAAGCTCGCCGATGGCGTGCTTGGAGCGCGCTGATAGCGGGGGCCGGGGGATGAGCGCGAGAGACACGTGAGACGTACGCGAGCGGAGAAAGGGAGCAGGAACATGCGAGAGAGAGGGACGAGGCCGGTCGAAGCTTTCTAATCTGACAGCTATCGGTAATTGGATGGCCATGTCCAGCCCATGAGTACCAAGGCACGGCAGCGGCTGGTGGCCCGTGGAGACGAGGCTTGCCAGGTCCGCCGCACAGAGAACACCCTTATCCCTTGCCGAGAGTACCAGAGGCCGTGCTCCGGGGCGTGCTGCACCTGTCCCTGGAATGGCAGGTCCCAGTCGGCGGCCTTGCTCCATGCGCGTGTCTCCGTGTCCAGGAAGAAGGTGCCCTGGCCCTTGGAGGAGACCCAGATGCGGGAGTCGCCGACCACTGCGGCGGTGCCGACTATGTCACCGGAATAGCCGTGCCGCGGCGGTGGCACGTAAGAAGTTGCGGGGAGGAGATGCCATGCTCGGTCCATGGGATTTTTTCCCGCCTGGACGAGCGCCTCCATGGGGTTCTTTGACGGCGACGAGTCGTCTTCACGCTCCCACCGCAACGGAGCATCCTCAATGACATACAGATCGTCGCGGACGGCGAGCCACAGGGAACTGCACTTGGGCACACTCATGCCGGGCAGGCTGCACGAGGTTCGCGAGACGGCGTCGTAGAGGACGGGTTTATAGTCCGGAGAGTCCAAGCGTGGTGCGGCGAGGATCTTGTCCCTGGCACGGCCGAAGAGCATGAACTCCATCGTCCGGGCATTGAAGCCTGTTTCGGGATGGTCGAAGGTAGTGATGGGGGGAGGCAGGCGAGCCTTCTCCGGCGCTGGCGCCGCCTGCGGTTGATCCTCACGGTGGAAGAGGGTCGAATTAATACTTCATGATCTCTATCCGATCATTGATCTGCTGATGTAATAAAATCCAATGTATATGCTTACAAAGTGAAACCAACTATACTCTGTACAAACCTTGCTTGTTACAGCCGAACACTAAGACTGCTGATGGTATCCTATTCGTTGTTGTCTGCTGTTGCTGCTTATTTCCAACCTGGCAATGATTGTTTATAGGTGTCTCTGTTTATTATTACTTGAGAGTAAATTGTCATTTTTTCAACTGAATCTTGGCTTATTATTTCTTGAGAGCGTATTTGAATATTGTGTCATATGGCATCTTTGTATTGTGATATGTTGTGTTGAATAGATAGAGGCCTGACTCGATGATTTGAATATTACATACAGGAGAGCATATCTATGTAGTCAGACAACAACAACAAACAACAGCCCAGCCAACCAGGGGAATCGGGATGGCGATTGTCCACACAACAACGGGCTCTGAAAGAAAACACTGATGTAAGCTGATGTCAGTTGAATGGACCAAACTATATCTCATCTAAATGAGTTATAGCCACTTCCTAAAAATTACGCACAAGAGAGATGTGATGTGATTTCACTACCTTGAATTTGGACCTTTAATTACCTGCTTACCGCTGCCTCTCCTTGCCATCCTGCCGCTAGCAACCGGCCGAACAGGAGAGACGAGAGACATGCCGTCTGGAGAGTTGTGGAGTTGAGGAAGCAAACCAGAGAAAATAATTAGAAATTCCAGAAAATGCTTTAAACTTCAAAAATTCATAGAAATTTAACCATAACTCACTACTAGAGAAAACCCTAGTAGTAGCGCGGGTTTTAAGGCTAGCAGCAGCGCGGGTGGCCGCGCTACTAATAAGGCGCTACAGCTAACTTATAGTAGTAGCGCGGTCCGTACACGCGCTACTACTGTCGACGATATCAGCAGCGTTTTTGCCGAACGCGCTACTATTAGTTAGCTGTAGCGATTTCGCAGTCTCTCGCTACTGCTATATCTTTCATCATTTTCCCCCGTACCCCTTTCCCTTTCAGATACTACATACTAGGTACTGCTACTAGATATCAAATCATAAACCATTATAAGTACTGGGTAGTACTCCCTTCGTTCCAAATGACTCGCCACCAGCACCGCCCGCGCACGAGCGTGTGGAGGAGCCATGGCCGCTGCTTGGGCAATCATGCTCGTGGACGAGCATGTTGCCATCGTATATCGTACACGCCTGTGTGGGTTGGCACCAATGTTGAGGATATCGCTTATCGTTATCATTTCGGTCAGCTAGGGATTAGAGATTAATCGAAAATCGGCCGATTAATGAATTTTATCGGTCGACAATTAATCGGATATTTTTTGCAAATATCAGGTTCCCAACACTAAAATACGCTATATTCGATAGAAGAGTTACCTTGATTTCTAGCCTTTGAATCCTCGTATAACGGAAAACAAAATTAGACAATAGTACATATTTCGTAACAAGGACCACAAAACATAAATAAACATAGTTTTTGCAACCATCGTGCTATGAATAGGTCTAATTTATCTGTAGATTCCCGGTAAATCGCTTGTCAGAACGATAAATCGGTCGAAAAGATAAATAGCAAAGATAAGGCATAATCTTATCGGCCACCCCCGATTAGCGATAAATCGAAAGATTAATCAGTGAATGGGAAGATTTCTTAAACAGTGGTGGGCACAATAGACGAGGAGGCCGAGCGGCAGGCTGCAAAGCACGCGATGAAGGCCGAGCGGCAGGAGAAGCAGCAGCTGGTGGCGCAACAAGCGGCGACGCTGCCCACCCTCCAGCAGGCGTTCCCATGGATGAAGATGCTGGTCTATGTTGACCTGACCAAGGAGGAGGTGACAACGACCATGCCTTGATGTCTACCCACCGCTGAGCGTTTTTTTATATTTCCATTTAATTTTTTAGTTTTAATTAATGTAAATTGGACTTCTGTTGGCTGTTTTATTTAAAAAAAATCCTAAAATCTAGCGAAATATGAAATGTGTTCATCCGTGTTGCTCGCATCTTCGGACCGGCGGACAAAAACAGACATTGACGTCTGCCTGACCAATCCCAAAGAACAAAGAATGAACAAAATATGCGTCAATTTGGGTCGCCGTCGGAGTTGCCTTAGGTCGGACGAAGGCCAGGACTTTTCTAGGCCAGGTTGAAGCAAATACCGGACGCCGCTAAGAACAGCGTCCAAGTGTGGACGTGGTTTGCAATAGCGACCAGGCCTAGACGCTATTATTGATGGTGGAGCTGCAAACCTTGTCAATGGAACTGCAACCGGCGAACGCGGGAGCTTCAACCGCGGTCTGAAATGCTGGAAGCGGTCTTCAAGGATGCTACGACCACGACCGAAATATGCTGGAGCCAGCTGGATGTGCTAGAAGCCTACAACCACGGCCTGAAAAAGCTGGAACCGGCCTGTGGGGATGCTACAACCCTGGCCGTGTTTTGCTGGAGCGGCTGCAAGAGATGCTTCAACCATGGCTGAAAGGTGGACGGACGTGCTCATCACGGATGATTTTGAAGCTCGCTGATGGCATGCTTGGAGCGTGCTGATAGCGGGGGCCGGGGGATGAGCGCGAGAGACACGTGAGACGTACGCGAGCGGAGAAAGGGAGCAGGAACATGCGAGAGAGAGGGACGAGGCCGGTCGAAGCTTTCTAATCTGACAGCTATCGTTAATTGGATCAGAGGGCTACACGGCGACTGGGCCGGTCGACCGGCGCCTAGCACTCGCCTTATATTTCACCTAGAACCATGGTAACTCGGAACCAGGACGGTCAGGAATAGATACATATGGTATGAGAAATTGAAAGATATACTGAACTACTGCTCAAGTGCTCTTGCTGCATACCTCTATCAAATATCATAGGGATTACTTATGATTATCATGTGAACGAGCTCCTGCTTTGATTGATAGATAAGAAAGAGGTGTCAAATGTGCTAGGAAAGAATTTGAGATAATATATGTTCTCCTTCTACTTTCTCTGCAAAAGACGCAAGCATGATAATATACTTCAGTTAACAAACAAGCAAATTAATATAAAGCTATTTACATATTGCGGGAGGGAGCTTGGAAGAAAGCGGAGAGAATTGTCGACGTTATCAATAGCAGTCAGTAGATTGGTTCTTTTATTGGGTAGATGCCGGCCGCCCAGTCAACTGAACTCGTCGAAGTGGCGGTTGATGTACTTCCATCTCTCCTTACCCTCGACTGCATCCGCGGCAACGACCAGCCGCCAGGCCCGATGCAAGTCATCCCCTGTGGCACCTTCATGGATACCCGGGGCACGAACTGACGCACCCCCTAGGCCAGGCGGGAAGCTCGTTTCATCAAACTTGTAAAACCAGGCGGCCCCGGCAGCCTCGTCGGCTGCTGCAGCACCCTGCAATCCCCTCAACATATGGATGTAAGGTGGAGGCGGCAGGCGCACAAGAAGAAGTCGGCAGCGGCGTCAAGCATGAGGAAGAGACCGCAGGAGAAATGGTGGTGGGTCCGAGGAAGAGAAAGCAAGGGGAGGCGGCTGCGGGCGCGTGGAGGGGAGGAGTATGAAAGGTGCTGTGGGAGGCGGCCAATGGTGAGGACCTGGGCTTTTGATAGGGAGGTTCACTACAGGAACAGGGCTCTAAGCCGACAGCCAAATGTATGCCGACGGCCCCCGTCGCCCTAATCCGAGCTATGCCGACAGCTAGGTCCTGGCCGTCGGCGTACAATGGCCGTCGGGCTATCCCCGTCTACGCTGACAGCCGCCGTCGGCACATCTCAGCCGTCGGCTTATCCCACACTACGCCTACAGCTGCCGTCGGCATATACAGGCCGTCGGCATAGATGCGGGCCCGCTAACAACGCTCATCACGGCCGGCTAACGAAGTCGTATCTATGCCGACGGCCGAGACGGGTGACCGTCGACATAGATACGGGTGACACGTCACCGATCTAGAGCGCACCGACCAGGACTTATTCCGACGGCAGCCGTCGGCATAGATGACACATCATCGATCCGCGGCGCGCCGTCCATCTGGCCTGGCCGCAGCTATGCCGACGGCTTTGCCGTCGGCTTAGTTTTTTTTTCTTTTTTTTCATAGCTATATTTTATGTTTTCTTAAATATTATTATTTGACTAACCTACATATAGTATGTGTTAATAAGCATACATATATTATTTTTTGGTTCTGTACAGAGCGGTGCGACCCCCCTCATGAACGGTGCCGCCGCCAGCCGGCACCTGAAATGGGGAACAACCGCATCGGGTCTATATGAAGGGGACTTTGCTCCCAAGTGTTTATATATATATCGGATGACCTACCACAACCGGGTGGTGTTATGGCATGTCCGAAGAGGCGGCACGCATCTCCGGGGTGTGGCCCCCGTCACGGACGGCGGCGACGCCGGCACCTGGACGGGGGAAACGGACGCGTCGGGTCTACACGGAGTGGATTTAGCTGTGGGTTTGGCCCGGATGTTGCTCCCGGGTGTCCCTATGGGCCGAACTGACACAACCGGGTGGAGAGGTCCACTGGTCAAAGCCCGTCACCGGGAAGTCAAAGAGCTAGATCTCATGGTCAACCGCTCCAGGGTTAGGCGGGACGGGGGCCATGGGGGTACTAATGCCACCGGAGCGTCGTACCGGGCCCTCATATATGCGGGGTGGTGTTGTGGCATGTCCGAAGAGGCGGCACGCATCTCCGGGGTGTGGCCCCTGTCACGGACGGCGCCGCCGCCGGCACCTGGAGGGGCGAAACGGATGCGTCGGGTCAACACGGAGGGGATGTAGCTGTGGGTTTGGCCCGGATGTTGCTCCCAGGTGTCCCTTTGTGCTGACCTGATTTAACTAGGTGGAGAGGTCCACTGTTCGATGCCCGTCCGTTGAAAGTCAAAGGGCTAGATCTCGTGGTCAACCGCTCCAGGGTTAGGCGGGACGGGGGCCCTGGGCGTAGCAACGCCACCGGAGTGTCGTACCGGGCCCTCATACATGCGGGGTGGTGTTGTGGCATGTGCAAAGAGGCGGCACGCGTCTCCGGTGCGTGGCTCCCCTCACGGATGGCGCCGCCGGCGGCACCTGGACGGGGGAAACGGATGCGTCGGGTCTACACGGAGTGGATGTAGCTGTGGGATTGGCCCGGATGTCCCTATGGGCCGAACTGACACAACCGGGTGGAGAGGTATACTGGTCAAAGCCCGTCAGCGAGAAGTCAAAGAGCTAGATCTCGTGGTCAACCGCTCCAGGGTTAGGCGGGACGGGGGCCCTGGGGGGTAGCAATGCCACCGGAGCGTCGTACCGGCCCCTCATACATGCGGGGTGGTGTTGTGCCATGTCCAAAGAGGCGGCACGCGTCTCCGGTGCTTGGCCCCACTCACGGACGGCGCCGCCGCCGGTACCTGGAGGGGGGAAACGGAGGCGTCGGGTCTACACGGAGTGGATGTAGCTATGGGTTTGGCCCAAATGTTGCTTCCGGGTGTCCCTATGGGCCGAACTGACACAATCGGGTGGAGAGGTCCACTGGTCAAAGCCCGTCCGTGGAAAGTCAAAGGACCAATGGTAATTTTTCATAATTTTTGGCGATGAGAAGTATCCGAACACTTCCCTCTACGCGGATTTCCCTTCGCATGTCTACGACTATGGCCGGCGGCCTCCGTGGGCTAGCATGCCGCCAATCTTGCGTGTGTGGCTTCTCACATGTCTGAGAGTGTTGTGGCGGTTGCAAACGCCCGGCACGCGTCTCCGGGGCGTGGCCCCCCTCACGAACGGCGCCGCCGCCAGCACCTGGAGGGGGGAAACTGACGCGTCGGGTCAACACGGAGGGGATGTAGCTGTGGGTTTGGCCCGGATGTTGCTTCCAGGTGTCCCTTTGTGCTGACCTGATATAACCGGGTGGAGAGGTCCACTGTTCGAAGCCCATCTGTTGAAAGTCAAAGGGCTAGATCTCGTAGTCAACCGCTCAAGGGTTTGGCGGGACGGGGGCCCTGGGGGGGTAGCAATGCCACCGGAGCGTCGCACCGGGCCCTCATACATGCGGGGTGGTGTGGTGGCATGTCCGAAGAGGCGGCACGCGTCTCCGGGGTGTGGCCCCCCTCACAGACGGTGATGACGCGGTAGTAGGCGTTCTGCGGTAACGATGCGGCGTGAATATTATTAAATACTCGGCGCGCGATAAAATCATGAGTTTTTTACACGACATGGGCACATGTGCTATAGGACCGATGGTAATTTTTCATAATTTTTCGTGATGGAGAAGTATCTGATCACTTCCTTCTACGCGGATTGCTCTTCTCGCGTCTACGACTGTGGCCGGCGGTCTCCGGGGGCTAGCATGCTGCCAAATCTTGTGTAGGCGGCCTCTCACAAGTCTAGAAGTGTTGTGGCAGTTGCAAACTCCCGGTACGCGTCTCCGGGGTGTGCCCCCCCTCGCGGATGGCGCCGCCGCCGGCACCTGGAGGGGGAAACGGACGCGTCGGGTCTACACGGAGGGGATCTTGCTGTGGGTCTAGCCCGGATGTTGCTCCAAAGTGTTCCTATGGGCTGACCTAACACAACCGGGTGGAGAGGTCCACTGGTCAAAGCCCGTCCGTGCAAAGTCAAAGGGCTAGATCACGTGGTCAAACGCTATAGGGTTAGGCGGGACGGGGGCCCTGGGGGGTAGCAATGCCACCGGAGCGTCGCACCGGGCCCTCATACATGCGGGGTGGTGTGGTGGCATGTCCGAAGAGGCGGCACGCGTCTCCGGGGATGTGGCCCCCCTCACGGACGGTGATGACGCGGTAGTAGACGTTCTACGGTAACGATGCGGCGTGAATATTATTAAATACTCGGTGCGTGATAAAATCATGAGTTTTTTACACGACGTGGGCACATGTGCTATAGGACCGATGGTAATTTTTCATAATTTTTCATGATGGAGAAGTATCTGAACACTTCCTTCTACGCGGATTGCTCTTCTCGTGTCTACGACTGTGGCCGGCGGCCTCCGGGGGCTAGCATGCTGCCAAATCTTGTGTAGGCGGCCTCTCACAAGTCTGGAAGTGTTGTGGCGGTTGCAAACTCCCGGTACGCGTCTCCGGGGTGTGCCCCCCCTCGCGGATGGCGCCGCCGCCGGCACCTGGAGGGGGGAAACAGACGCGTCGGGTCTACACGGAGGGGATCTTGTTGTGGGTCTGGCCCGGATGTTGCTCCAAAGTGTTTCTATGGGCTGACCTAACACAACCGGGTGGAGAGGTCCACTGGTCAAAGCCCATCCGTGCAAAGTCAAAGGGCTAGATCCCGTGGTCAAACACTATAGGGTTAGGCGGGACGGGGGCCCTGGGGGGTAGCAATTCCACCGGAGCGTCGCACCGGGCCCTCATACATGCGGGGTGGTGTGGTGGCATGTCCGAAGAGGCGGCACGTGTCTCCGGGGTGTGCCCCCTCACGGACGGTGATGACACGGTAGTAGACGTTTTGCGGTAACGATGTGGCGTGAATATTATTAAATACTCGGAGCGCGATAAAATCATGAGTTTTTTACACGACATGGGAACATGTGCTATAGGACCGATGGTAATTTTTCATAATTTTTCGTGATGGAGAAGTATTTGAACACTTCCCTCTACGCGGATTGCTCTTCGCGCGTCTACGACTGTGGCCGGCGGCCTCTGGGGGCTAGCATGCCGCCAAATCTTGCGTAGGCGGCCTCTCACAAGTCTGGCAGTGTTGTGGCGGTTGCAAACGCCCGGCACGCGTCTCCGGGGTGCCCCCCCCCTTAAGGACGGCGCCGCCGCCGGCACTTGGAGGGGGGAAACGGACGCGTCGGGTCTACACGGAGGGGATGTAGCTGTGGGCCTGGCCCGGATGTTGCTCCCACGTGTCCCTCCATGCTGACCTGACACAACCGGGTGGAGAGGTCCACTGGTCAAAGCCCGTCCGTGGGATGTCAAAGGGCTAGATCTCATGGTCAACCGGTCCAGGGTTAGGCCGGACGGGGGCCCTGGGGGGTAGCAATGCCACCAGAGCATCGTACCGGGCCCTCATACATGCGGAGTGATGTAGTAGCATGTCCAAAGAGGCGGCACGCGTCTCCGGTGCGTGGCCCCCCTCACGGATGGCGCCGGCGGCGGCACCTGGACGGGGGAAACGGACGCGTCGGGTCTACACGGAGTGGATGTAGCTGTGGGTTTGGCCCGGATGTTGCTCCCGAGTGTCCCTATGGGCCGAACTGACACAACCGGGTGGAGAGGTCCACTGGTCAAAGCCCGTCAGCGGGAAGTCAAAGAGCTAGATCTCGTGGTCAATCGCTCCAGGGTTAGGCGGGACGGGGGCCCTGGGTGGGGGTAGTGTCGGTGTCAAAACCGGCGGATCTCGGGTAGGGGGTCCCGAACTGTGCGTCTAGGCGGATGGTAACAGGAGACAAGGGACACAATGTTTTACCCAGGTTCGGGCCCTCTCGATGGAGGTAAAACCCTACGTCCTGCTTGATTAATATTGATGATATGGGTAGTACAAGATTAGATCTACCACGACATCAAGGAGGCTAAACCCTAGAAGCTAGCCTATGGTATGATTGTTGTAATGTATGTTGTCCTACGGTCTAAAGCCCTCCGGTTTATATAGACAACGGGGGAGGCTAGGGTTACACAGAGTCGGTTACAATGGTAGGAGATCTACATATCCGTATTGCCAAGCTTGCCTTCCACGCCAAGGAAAGTCCCATCCGGACACGGGACGGAGTCTTCAATCTTGTATCTTCGTAGTCTTGGAGTCCGCGGATAATGATAGTCCGCTGTCCGGACACCCCTAGTACAGACTCCTCGCTTGCCCCGAACCAGGCTTCAATGACGATAAGTCCAGTAGCGTTTATAGTCTTCGGCGTTGCAAGGCGGGTTCTCCTTCAAATTCCATGTACCGCGAACAAAGTCCGCTTCATCTTGAATATTGTGTTCCTCGGCTTCTACGCCAAATAATGGCCCTCTTCCACGCGTCGCACGAATGCGAAAAGCCGGTGTCTTTACATTCCACCCCTCATTGTGCGAAGTCGTCCGCCTATAAAAGAGGCAAGAATCCAGATCCAAACCGCACTGCCTTCCTCCAGCGAATACTCCATCAAGCGCTTTGACCTAAAAATCCATTCCACCATGGATCGCCGACGCGCTCTTCTTCACGCTCCCCAGCCCACCGCCGAATTGGAGGAGGTGCTCTGTTTCACAACGAGCTAGTGAAGCTCCAAACGGGGGATTTCTCCTCCGCCTTCATGGTCCCAGTCCGGGCCGGACTGGTTACTTATCAAGGTGGGAGGCAGGCGGAGGACACTCCAAGCCCCAATAAGGAGAGCGTGTATGCTTCGCCCCCACCGATAAGGGGACTCGGATTCCCAATACATCCGCTCCTCCACGGGCTCTTGGAGTTCTACGGACTCCAGCTCCACCACCTTACGCCTGCCTCATCCCCGCACATCGCGGGCTACGAGCTCTTTGTGAGCTATTCCCGGCATCGAGCCCCATTTTGCATTGTGGAAGAGGTTGTTCGCCTCGCACTCGCTTCTACGAGGGGTCCATATATCAAGTGGGCGGCGCCGAAATATGGCGCATCGCCGGGACCGGATACCTATCCGGTACTCCCAAGAAGGCGTCCGAAGACTGGCCCTCGGAGTGGTTTTATATAGGAGACGCTCCGCTACCAGACCCAGTCCGGATCGGCCTCCCGGAGTTTAGTGCTGCTCCCTTGAAGAAACGCCTCAGCTGGCGCCCGCGGAGCCCCCGATTGGAGGAAGACAAGAGCGTCCATTACTTGATGGGCCAAATAAGATTATTGGCCCATTCTGGCTTGACCATGATCGGAGTTATGGCGACGTGCATCAAGCGGGGGGTACAGCCATTGCAATACAGAGGCCACCCCATGTGGGATTTCAACGGGGAGGATGATGCCAGCCGGCATGGCCGCAAAGGGCCGGATTCGACCGAGGATCTCGTGGAGATCCTGTCCAGCCTGTATAAGGGGGAGAAGGAGGACTTCCTTCGGACGAACCCTTTGAATGGGTTTTCCATGACCAACCCTAGGGTATGGGTAAGCAAACACCTTGAAGGGCTCAACCCGTGCTTTCGAAGTTTAAGCTTCTTACATTATGTCTTCGGCGCAGGATCTACGCCGGACTGTGGAGGACATGGTGAGTCCTGCTCCGCAACCCGAGGATCCAGAAAGATCCCTGGACCCGGCCTCCGAAGAGGACCCAGACATCGAGGTAGAGCTGATCGACGGGGTGTTTCACTAGCTCAGCATAGACAATGCTTTGGTCGCCATTACGGCGGACTACCCCGGACTAAGTTCGGCTTCCCAGGTGACCGCGACCGAAGTCTGGACACCATTATCTCATCCCTGCCCATTTCTAACCTTCGCGAACGATGGTATTTTGTAGGAAGCGCCTTTACGGCCGGAAGCCGAGCCCGCGGTGGCTGACCAACAGAGGCCAGTCCGGACCAGCAGGCGGAAAAGGAGCGCGGTGCGAGCGGAAACGTCACCGCAAAGGTATAGCTCGTATTTGAATTTTCAGAGCAACGTTCCGAGAAAACACCGAGTGCTCATAATCTTTGTAGGAGAAAAAGCGCCACGGACTGCGGGCGCAGGTTGCCGATCCAACCTATACCGCCAGGCTCCAGCCCGCCCGAGGGGGAGGCAAGCGAAGACGCTGGCCGGATCCTCCTCCAACGGAGGACACCGGCAGATCGTCCGCCACCAAGTCTCGAGGTGGAGAGCGCCATGAACCATAGGCGCCACGACAGATTTCGTGAAGCGTGCTTTTCCCCGGAGGCATTGGATGCCTTTAACGCAGGGGACGCGCATCTCCGTGCCGCTCAAGATGGTTTTACCAGAGCCACGAAGAAGTATGTGAAAGACATACTGGTAAGGGAATTTTAATGGTTGTATATACCAGTAGCCCCCGATACTTAAAGTAGTTATGCTAACTGATTTAAGGATCATTTGGAAACGCAGGTTCTTATCGAGAAGAACTCCCAGCTGTCTCGGGAGCTGCAAGATTGCAAGGCCCAACTGGAGGCCGCACTTGCTACCGCAGGAGGAGATGCAAAGACCTCTCCTGGTAACACAATTTTATTAATAGATATAAGCGCTGTGCGGCGTGCGCGCGAGTCTGATAATGACATTGCAGGCACCGCCGGACAAGATCCGGACATGCAAGCATTGCTGCGCCAGCTAAAGGCCGGCGAGAGTATGCTGAATAGGGTTCAGCAGGAAAGGAACAAGCTCCAAGATGCCAACGCCAAGCTCGGAGAAGAGCTGAAAGGCGCTCGGGCCGAGCTGTCTGGCTCCGTTAAGGAGAATCAGCGGCTTCGTCGCGGCATTTATAGTAAGTGCTTGAGTGGACTCTTTTGAAAAGAAGAGTTCGGCGAGGAAGTATTTTGACGTGATATGTCTTGTAGGTATACTCACGGGTCGCCCCGCAGAGGAGATGCCCGATCAACGGGTGATCAACTTCCGAACTGTGGCAGCTACTCGAACGAAGTTCGGCAGGCAATGAGCGGCGCTGCTCAGGCTTTATGGCCAGCCCTCACCCTACCCGAGAGCCTCGGGAGCTTATGGAGAAGCTGCAGGAGTGCGGCAGCGCCTGCTTGTGGAAGATTTTGGCTTGCCGTCAGGTGCTGTGGAGGCTTGGGCCATGGTGAAGACGCGGTACAAGAAGGCGGATCCCAACCACATGGCCGAAGTTGGACCGGTGGGGCCCGATGGGAAGGAGATCCCTGTGAGTTTAGTATACAACCAAGTAGAGTTTCCTGCTAAATTTTCCCAACGGGACTGTAAACTAGACAGCCTGTTAGACGGGATTGAGGAGGAATACAATCAGTAAGTTTGACAATGTATGTTATCCTTTAAAGTGACATATGAAATGCCTTCTAGCCGGATTGTAGATCGTTTGTCTTTGCCGACCTTTTCGCTTCGACCTCGGGACCCTAGAGTCCGTAGTGTGTCCGAATACCTCTTTGGTTGAGAAACAACCGTGGTATGCATGGAGACTAGGCGTAGGGGTCATGAGTGCTTTATCAGACAAGTGCCCAACTAGTTATGTTATATTACATGGTTAGTAAGAAACATCTTCCAGGGAGAATAGTTGCGTTAAGGGTTCCTTTCCCTGGGAGGCATGCCTAAAGTGCATGTCCGGACTGCGAAGAAAGCAGTAAAACATCTGGTGGCAGATAGATAAATAGGTAAAAAGTGATCTTTTAAATCACCGACCGAATATTCCCTTAAGAACCCTAGCTGCTTCACCCACCGAGGTACACATCCGCTGACCCGGCAAGAATAATGGCAGAGGTGCTCCTTTACCTCCTAGCCGAACAATCGGGAACGAGGGGTAAGCACAGGAGCCAGCAACCCAGCTTGGCCAAAACTTAAGTCATATCGATGCATATAATGGCGAGTAAAAGGTACATGTGGAAGCTTGACACATGTGCTGGGTATGAAACCCGTATAATTGAGCTTCTGTAAAAGGAGCCCCCAGGAATCATGAGTGCGGATGGCACATCATGCATATGCAAAAAAATGCGAAAATAGAACCGTAAGGGCTTTTAAATAAAAAGGATAAAAAGAGAAACAAAAGACAGCCGAATTATAAAAGTTTGGACGGGGGAAGTGGACGAACTCTTAGTCCGGCGCTAGGCATAGAATCGTCTGAGGCGGGCTGCGTTCCATGGGTTCGGCTCGAGTCGGTTATCCGACACATTTCTTAGACGGTATGCTCCGCCGGTCAGGACTTGATCGATAATGAAGGGGCCCTCCCATTTGGGCTTGAGCTTGTCCTTTTTCTTGTCCGGTAGGCGTAGAACTAGTTCAGCAACGTTGTAAGTCTTGGCCCGTACTTCTCTACTTTGATATCTTTGGGCCTGCTGCTGATAGAATGCGGAACGAGCCTTCGCGACGCCACGCTTCTTCCTCCAATGTGTCCAGCTGTCCTGCCGATCAAGCTCGGCCTCTCTTTCCTCATACATGCGCACTTTCGAGGTGAGTCATGAATAATATCACAGGCAAAACTGCCTCTACCAGATACCATAAAAATGGTGTGAATCCGTAGTACGGTTAGGCGTTGTCCGCAGCCCCAGTACGGAGTCGAGCTCCTCGACCCATTGTGTGTCGGATTTAGTAAGTGACCTCACTAGTCTGGGTTTAATGCCGCTCATTATTAGACCATTTGCTCTTTCCACTTGACCGTTGGTTTGAGGGTGATAGACTGAAGCGTAGTCGAGCTTGATGCCCATATTTTTGCACCATGACTTAACCTCGTCGGCTGTGAAGTTCGTGCTGTTGTCGGTGATGATGCTGTGGGGGACTCCGTAACGGTGTACCACCCCGGATATAAAGTCTATCACTGGTCCGGACTCTACCGTTTTGACTGGTTTGGCCTCTATCCATTTGGTGAATTTATCCACCATGACCAATAGGTACCTTTGCTTGTGGGTTCCCCCTTTAAGGGGTCCAACCATGTCAAGCCCCCAGACCGCAAACGGCCAGGTAATGGGTATGGTTTTGAGGGCGGTGGGTGGCATATGGCTCTGATTAGCAAAGAACTGACAACCGACGCATCGTTGGACCAAGTCCTGCGCGTCTGCCCGAGCCGTCGGCCAATAAAATCCTGTACGGAATGCCTTTCCTACAAGGGCCCGGGCTGCTACGTGGTGTCCGCCTAGTCCGGCATGAATTTCAGCCAGGAGGTTTCGCCCTTCCTCTTCGGAGATACACCTCTGAAGGACTCTGGTTGTACTTTTCTTATAAAGTTCTCCCACATGGACCTTGTAGGCTTTCCATCGCCGACTATGCAGCGGGCCTCGCTTTTGGTCTTGGAAGTTCCTGCCTAAGTAAGTAGGCTAGAAAGGTTCTGTCCACGCGGCGATTACGCCATTATGACGTGGGCTGAAGGTGTTATGTCATCTGCCGAATCACCGGTTGGTGCGGTTTTTTCTGGTTTGTCACTACCGGGCTCCTCTTCCCATAGTACAGATGGCTTGAAGAGCCGTTCCAGGAAGATATTTGGAGGGACGACATCATGTTTCGCATCGATGCGTGCCAGTACGTCGGCCGCTTGGTTATTATCTCGAGCTATGTGATGGAATTCCAGTCCTTCAAACCGAGCTGACATTTTTAGGACAGCGCTATGATATGCTGCCATTTTCGGATCCTTGGCGCCAAAGTCTCCGCTTATTTGGGATGTTGCAAGGTTTGAATCTCGCACCTCTAGGCGTTGAATGCCCATGGAGACTGCCATCCGGAGACCATGTAACAGGCCTCAGATTCGGCTGCATTGTTGGAGTCCGTGTACATTATTGAAGTACATATCGATCAGATCTCCGGTTGGGGACGCCAAGACGACGCCAGCCCCTAGTCCGCCAACATTTTGGAGCCGTCGAAATGCATAGTCCAGTTGGAGTATGCGCCGTATTCTTTAGGGAGTTCGGCTTCGGTCCATTCGGCGACAAAGTCAGCCAAAACTTGTGACTTTATAGCTCGTCGAGGTTTGTAAGTTATGTCGAATGGTAAGAGCTCAATGGCCCATTTTGCAATCCTGCCCGTTTCGTCGCGGTTATTTATAATGTCATTGAGTGGTACTTCAGAGGCCACTGTTATCGAACACTCTTGAAAGTAGTGCCGGAGCTTTCGGGACGCCATGAACACCGTATATGCAATCTTCTGATAGTGCGGGTAACGGGATTTGCAGGGGGTTAACACAGTGGATACATAATATACTGGTTTTTGGAGAGGGAATTTATGCCCTTCCGTCGCTCGTTCGACGACGAGGACCGCGCTTACGACTTGATGCGTTGCTGCGATGTATAACAACATTGGTTCGCCCAGAGTGGGCGCAGCCAGGACCGGATTCGTTGCCAAAATGGCCTTTATTTCTTCGAGTCCGGCAGTGGCAGCATCCGTCCACTCGAAGTGTTCGGTGCACCTGAGGAGGCGATAGAGTGGCAACGCCTTTTCTCCTAGACGGGAGATAAAGCGGCTTAAGGCTGCCACGCATCCTGTTAATTTTTGTATTTGTTTGAGGTCTTTTGGTATATCCAACTGTGACAGAGCTCGGATTTTAGCCGGATTTGCTTCAATTCCTCTACCGGATACAATGAAGCCCAGCAGCTTTCCGGCTGGCACGCCGAAAACGCATTTTTCCGGATTCAGCTTGATGTCATATGCTCTGAGGTTGTCAAATGTGAGCCTCAAATCGTCTACTAGAGTTTCGACGTGTTTGGTTTCGACGACTACATCGTCTACGTATGCCTCGACTGTTTTGCCGATCTGGGCGGCCAGACATGTTTGAATCATGCGCTGATATGTTGCGCCGACATTTTTAAGTCCGAAGGGCATCGTGTTGAAGCAGAATGGTCCGTATGGAGTGATGAATGTCGTTGCGGCTTGGTCTGCTTCCGCCATTTTGATTTGATGATAGCCAGAGTATGCATCCAGGAAGCACAACGAATCGTGCCCTGCTGTAGCATCGATAATTTGGTCGATGCGAGGGAGAGGGAAGGGATCCTTTGGGCAAGCCTTATTGAGGTCTTTAAAATCGACGCAGAGGCGCCAGGATTTATCCTTCTTTGGTACCATCACCAGATTTGCTAGCCAGTCCGGATGTTTGATATCTCTAATGAATCCGCTTCCAATAGTTCGGCTAGCTCTTCTCCCATTGCCTGTCTTTTGGGTTCGGAAAATCGTCGAAGAGCCTGTTTGACTGGCTTAAATCCTTTTAGGATGTTTAGGCTGTGTTCTGCCAACCTGCGTGGGATTCCGGGCATGTCCGAAGGATGCCAAGCGAAGATATCCCAATTTTCCCGGCAATTCAAGCGGTCGGCGACGCCTACTTGGGGTTCAATTGTGCCCCAATGGAGGCCGTCTTTGTTGGGTCCGTTGGATGGACCTGGAATTTTATTATTTCATCTGCTGGTTTGAAGGAGGTGGACTTGGATCTTTTATCGAGTATCACATCGCCCCTGTTCAACGAGAGCGCAGCGCGGCGAGTTCCTCTGCCGCTAAGGCTTCGGATAGTGCCTCGAGGGCTACTGCGGCTGTCTTGTTTTCGGCGCTGAGTGCTATGTCCGGATCACTAGCGAGTGATTATTCCGCTGGGCCTGCATTTTGAGCTTCATGCACCCGTAATGAGGTACTGCTGAAAATTGTGAATGCCTCTCGCCCTAATATGGCGGATACCCGCCATCAACGAGGCCACCTGGAATGTGACTTCTTCGGATCTGTAATTGTCCGGAGAGCCGAACACCACATCAAGTGTGATTTTTCCGGTGCGGCGCGCTTCCCGGTTAGGGATTATACCTCTAAAGGTTGTGCTGCTTCGCTCAATACGGCTCCAATCGATTTCCATTTTTCGCAGAGTTTCCTCGTAAATGAGGTTTAGTCCGCTGCCGCCATCCATGAGGACTTTTGTCATCCGAAAGCCGTCCACTATGGGACTAAGTACCAGTGCAGCTGGAGCTCTGGTTGTTTGGAATTTAGGCTCGTCGCTGGCGTTAAAGGTAATAGCTGTGTCGCTCCATGGGTTTGCTGTTGCTACTTGGTAGACTTCGGCGAGTCCGCGGATTGTTCGCTTTCGCATATTGTTTGATGTGAAAGTCACGAAGACTGTTGATGCCGTGCTGGTATTGTTGGAGTGGTTTCCCGGAGCTAGAAGCTCCTCGCCACTTTTGGCCACCTGCCGTAATATCCAACATGCTCGAAGGCTATGTGTTGGGACGGCCCCCTCTGTACTATGAAGCTTACAGGGTCCATTGAGCCATCCCTCCAGTACGGTTCCGTTTCCCTTATTGGGTTTTTGTTTTTTCGTTTTTGCATCTGGGACCTGAGTGTAAGGCGCTCTTTTGCTGCGGACTGGGTTTGGGGCCGGATTATCCCAAAATTGGTTTTTGGTTTTCCGGAAGCTCTCCATCGCACAGTACTTTCGTATTATGGATGCCAGATCGGTGAAGCGCGTAATTTTGCGACGATCAATGGCGTTTAGTATTCCCTTGTCCGTGCAGTTATTGCAGAAGATTAATATTGCGTTTTCCTCTCGGCAGTCCTTTATCCTGTCCATAACCAGGAGGAGTCTGGCCCAGTAGTGATGTACTGTTTCAGCGGGCTCTTGCCGTATTAGAGATAGATCGCATATGTCCGGGCGGGTGGGTGGACTAAAATCCGGATCCCTGCCCATCTTGGGGCTCAAAGGCCGAGGGGTTTCCAAATTCGGAAGCTTGCTTTGCTGGACATAATCCAGCAAGTCCCGAGCGATGCATGAATTTAAGTTCAATGCTCGATCGAAGTCCGTCCCTCCGCGGGAATCCCGCGTGGAGGGTTCGGGAATCCGGACATGAATTGGTTTCAACATAGGCAAAGAGTTGCCGTGTTGCTCTTCTACCACCGTGATGTGGCGGGTGGCCTGGGGAGAGTTAATCTCTCTCAGATCGGTTTTAAGCCCAATCTGGTTGTAGTCCGTGGCGATTCCCAGGGCGGCGATGCGATCCAAGAGCTCATTAACATACGAGAGCTCTATTGGGTCCAACTGTTCGGCAGCTTTAGGGCTAACGCGAAGACCGCTTCTGACGACTCGCGAAGTCATTGTCGAAGCGGCGGCCGGACAGGCGGTCATAAGAAAACCACCAAGCCGGATAGTTTGGCCGGCGGCCAAGGCCCCTTCGGCGAAAACACCGTCTTTGAAGACGGGTGGAGGCATCCGCACTATCGGTGACGACACAGAGGAACTCTCAATGAAAGCACCAATGTCGGTGTCAAAACCGGCGGATCTCGGGTAGGGGGTCCCGAACTGTGCGTCTAGGCGGATGGTAACAGGAGACAAGGGACACAATGTTTTACCCAGGTTCGGCCCTCTCGATGGAGGTAAAACCCTACGTCCTGCTTGATTAATATTGATGATATGGGTAGTACAAGAGTAGATCTACCACGAGATCAAGGAGGCTAAACCCTAGAAGCTAGCCTATGGTATGATTGTTGTAATGTATGTTGTCCTACGGACTAAAGCCCTCCGGTTTATATAGACACCGGGGGAGGCTAGGGTTACACAGAGTCGGTTACAATGGTAGGAGATCTACATATCCGTATTGCCAAGCTTGCCTTCCACGCCAAGGAAAGTCCCATCTGGACACGAGACGGAGTCTTCAATCTTGTATCTTCGTAGTCTTGGAGTCCGGCGGATAATGATAGTCCGGCTGTCCGGACACCCCCTAGTCCAGGACCCCCTCAGGTAGCAATGCCATCGTTGCGTCGCGTCGGCCCCTCATACATTCGGGCTGGTGTTGTGGCATGTCCGAAGAGGCGGCACGCGTCTCCCGGGTGTGGCCCCCCACACGAACGGCGATGACATGGTAGTTGACGTTCTGCGGTAACGATGCGGCGTGAATATTATAAAATATTCAGAGCGCGATAAAATCATGAGATTTTACACGACGTGGGCACATGTGCTATAGGACCTATGGTAATTTTTCATAATTTTTCGTGATGGAGAAGTATCTGAACACCTCCCTCTACGCGGATTGCTCTTCGCGCGTCTACGACTATGGCCGGCGGCCTCCGGGGGCTAGCATGCCGTCAAATCTTGTGTAGGCGGCCTCTCACAAGTCTAGAAGTGTTGTGGCGGTCGCAAACGCCCGGCACGCGTCTCCGGGGTGTGCCCCCCCTCACGGACGGCGCCGCCGCCGGCACATGGAGGGGGGAAACGGACGCGTCGGGTCTACACGGAGGGGATCTTGCTGTGGGTCTGGCTCGGATATTGCTCCCAAGTGTTCCTATGGGCTGACCTAACACAACCGGGTGGAGAGGTCCACTGGTCAAACCCCGTCCGTGCAAAGTCAAAGGGCTAGATCCCGTGGTCAAATGCTATAGGGTTAGGCGGGATGGGGGCCCTGGGGAGGGGGGGGGGTAGCAATGCCACCGGAGCGTCGCACCGGGCCCTCATACATGCAGGGTGGTGTGGTGGCATGTCCGAAGAGGCGGCACGTGTCTCCGGGGTGTGGCCCCCCTCGCGGACGGCGATGACATGGTAGTAGACGTTCTACGGTAACGATGCGGCGTGAATATTATTAAATACTCGGAGCGCGATAAAATCACGAGTTTTTTACACGACATGGGCACATGTGCTATAGGACCGACGGTAATTTTTCATAATTTTTCGTGATGGAGAAGTATTTGAACACTTCCCTCTAGGCGGATTGCTCTTCGCGCATCTACGACTGTGGCCAGCGGCCTCCGGGGCTAGCATGCCACCAAGTCTTGCGTAGGCGCAAGTCTGGAAGTGTTGTGGCGGTTGCAAACGCCCGGCACGCATCTCCGGGGTGTGCCCCCCCTCACGGACGGCGCCGCCGTCGGCACTTAGAGGGGGGAAACGGACATGTTGGGTCTACACGGAGGGGATGTAGCTGTGGGTCTGGCACGGATGTTGCTCCCAGGTGTCCCTCTGTGCTGACCTGACACAACTGGGTGGACAGGTCCACTGGTCAAAGCCCGTCCGTGGGAAGTCAAATGGCTAGATCTCGTGGTCAACCGCTCCAGGGTTAGGCGGGACGGGGGCCCTGGGGGTAGCCATGACACCGGAGTGTCGTACCGGGTCCTCATACATGCGGGGTGGTGTTATGGCATGTCCAAAGAGGCGGCACGCGTCGCCGGTGCGTGGCCCTCCTCACGGATGGCGCCGGCGGCGGCACCTGGACGGGGGAAACGGACGCGTAGGGTCTACACGGAGTGGATGTAGTTGTGGGTTTGGCCCGGATGTTGCTCCCGGGTGTCCCTATGGGCCGAACTGACACAACCGGGTGGAGAGGTCCACTGGTCAAAGCCCGTCAGCGGGAAGTCAAAGAGCTAGACCTCGTGGTCAACCGCTCCAGGGTTAGGCGGGAAGGGGGCCCTGGGGGTAGCAATGCCACCGGACCGTCGTACCGGGCGCTCATACATGCGGGGTGGTGTTGTGGCATGTCCAAAAAGGCGGCACGTGTCTCCGGTTGAAAGATCGTGGATGTCGCCTAGAGGGGGGGGGGGGGTGAATGGGCGTTTTAAAATAATTACGGTTTAGGCTTGAACAAATGCGGAATAAACCTAACGGTTAATTTGTCAAGCACAAAACGTAAAACAACTAGGCTCACCTATGTGCACCAACAACTTATGCTAAGCAAGACAAACAACTATGAGATAGCAAGATATATGACAAAGAACAATATGGCTATCACAAAGTAAAGTGCATAAGTAAAGGGCTCGGGTAAGAGATAACCGAGGAATGCGGAGACGACGATGTATCCCGAAGTTGAAAGTGCAACTAATCCCCGGGTGGTTTTGGTAATTAATAACAACATATATATCATTGAACTAATTATTTCTTGAGAATATTTCAGAAAGTTCAGTGATATGGGTATGGCAATGACTGATGATGTGGACCCCTCAAAATGCTAAGGAAAACATTGGCAAAAGCTCAAGACTCCATTTTTGGTTTAGTGATCCAAGATCACATTGAGTCCATAGGAAAGCCAATACTATTAAAAGGGGATGAGGTTATGATGATGATCTGGTTGCTCAAAGTGCTTAGTGATTTATCTCTCAAACTATCAGCAATCTTTCATTCCAACATAAACCCATAAGTAATCTCTGTCCCACCGATTCCATAAACTCAGTCACACCGAGATGAACCACCTCAGCCATATACCCAAACCCTAAGAATTTCGGATTTTCCGATTCCAAACTCGGTCATACCGAAATTGGTGTTGCCAAGCTTCTGTAATCTTCTGTACTCAAATCGGTGTCACCGAGATGAGAAAGTCGGTCCCACCGAGAATGGCAAACCCTAGACTTTGGAAGAATCGGACTAACCGAGATTGTATTTTCGGTCCCACCGAAAATCCCAACGCTCACAAGATTTGAACTTTTGGTCTCACCGAGTTGTCAACTTCGGTCCGACCGAGATTGGTCAAATGTGTAACGGTTGGATTTTGTGTGGAGGCTATAAATACCCTCCACCTCCTCTTCATTCGTGGAGAGAGCCATCGAAAGTACTACCACTCCTACCTTACATTTCTGAGAAGAAAACTACCTACCCTTGTGTTGAGATCAAGTTGCTCCACTCCCACCATATGAAACTTGATTTCTAGCCTTCCCAAGTTGCTTTCCACTCAATCCTTTCTTCCACCACAGCCATATCGGTGAGGAGAGTTGAGTGTTGGGGAGATTATCATTTGAAGCACAAGAGCAAGGAGTTCATCATCACCAACACCATCTATTACCTTTTGGAGGGTGGTGCCTCCTAGATTGATTAGGTGTCGCTTGGGAGCCTCCGTCAAGATGTGGAGTTGAACCAAGAAGTTTGTAAGGGCAAGGAGATCGCCTACTTCGTGAAGATCTACCCCGAGTAAGGCTAGTCCTCCGTGGACGAGGCCATGATGGCATAGACAAGGTTGCTTCTTCGTGGACCCTTCGTGGGTGGAGCCCTCCGTGGACTCTCGCAGCCGTTACCCTCCGTGGGTTGAAGTCTCCATCAACGTGGATTGACGATAGCACCACCTATCGGAACCACGAGAAAAATCTCCGTGTTCCAAATTGCGCTTGCTCTTCTCCACCTCTTATTTACTACATGTGCAATTTACTTTCCGCTGCCACTACTCTAGAATTGCATGTGTAGGGTGATACTTGACTTGGTCATTATTGTGTACTTGCTAAAAACTTGCCCTAATCAAAAGGCTAAACTTTTAAGTTGTCAAGTAGTCTAATCACCCCCTCTAGACATACTTCCGATCCTACAAGTGGTATCGAGCTTTGGTCTCCATTGGATTGGTTTCCATTGCATTGATTCCATAAGCTTGGTTTCACAACCTAGGAGAGTATGGCGCCTAGTGAGGGTAATTTCCGAGAGGTCCTTACTTTGATGGTTCAAATTTTGCTAGTTGGAAGCACAAAATGAAAATGCATATTCTTGGACATAACCCTGCACAGATGGGGCATTATTTGTGTTGGCTTGCAAGGTGAGTTCTTCGAGGAAGGAAAAGTTCGGATCGCGGGCTACCGCGGATGAGTTGCGGATGTTACGGAACAATGCTCAAGCTTGTGACATTCTTGTCGGTGTACTAAGGTAGGGGTACCTCATTACCCCAACTCGTGCACGGGCAGCCCCAGCTCCCCGCAACCAGATCCATCAAATGCTTGCCGGAGACCATCTCCGCTCCACACCAAGCCGTTCAAGAACAAAGTATATAAGATAGAAACTCAAGACCCCGGCAAGAGGAGCTTGCCGGGAAGGCCATTCCAGGCTCAAGGCTACATTACTCCTGCAGATCCCCGGCGAGAGGAGCTCGTCGGGAGGACCAGAAGATCACATCACAGAAGACACGCCTCGGCGCCCCGCGCGCGCCCCGGCGAGGACCCGGGGGGCGGCAAGTCACAGAGCCCGACAAGCCCCCGGGCCCGGCAAGATCAAGGCCCCGGCAAGGTGCTTGCCGGGGAGAGCTATGCTACGTGCCCGCACTCCAGCTCATTTGCCCACGCGTCGCCTCCAGCCTTCTCCAGAGACGCGTGGCGGGTGGCTGTGCTGCATGAAGAATGCGGTGGCACTCCACGGTGGTGGCTTCGCCGCCGTGGCGAAAGAAGACGCAATGGCGGGAGCTTTTGGGGCGACGGCGACGGGCATTTAATGCCCTTGTCCCCCTCTGTCAAAAGTAGGTAGAAAGCACTGTAGCTGCACTGTTCCCGCACTGTTCCAACTACCACCCCTTTTACGTTTTTACCCCTCTACCTCACGTTGACACTGTCGGTGACCCCTTGCCCTATAAAGGAGGCCCATGCACAACGTAGAGGGGTTCCAACCATTCGCTATTCTCGCGAGAGGGTTCCGCGACTAGCTACTCTCGCGAGGGTTTCACACACCACTCCACCGCTTTTGCTCGCATTCTTGGGCAAGATCAAATACAACACAATGCAGCAGAGGGTTTTACGCGACCATCGCGCCCGGCTGGGTAAAATCCCGCGTGCATCGCCGATCTGCTCTCCGCGCAGCCTCCGCCTGCATCAACACACGAAGGGGCCCTGCCCCATAGGTGCCGCGCCACCCATCGTCGCGACATCTCTCGGGCGCGCCGGTAGGGGCGCCGAGGTTGTGAGAACCTGATCCGCGTCAAGCGCCAGCACTCTTCATCAACCTCTCCAGCTTCGTCAGCAGCTTCATCGACAACTGCGTCATGGCCCCGAAGACGAGAGCTTCGAGGGTCGCAGACCCATCTCCGTCTTCCCCGCCGCCACCGGAGCCGACGGCGGGCGGGGGAGACGCCGATGGAAGGGTGGACACCGGCGAGGGCGCTCGCGGTGCCACCGGATCCAAGGACAGGACGGAGGACCGCGCCTCGGCCTCCGTAGATCCGTGTCCACTCCAGCATATAGCGGCCCAGCGGCGCCATACCGCGAGAAGGTGGTATCCGCCAGCTGGGGCAAGAGCAAGCAGGGGGTTCGCGGGACGCTCTGGACTGCTGTCCATGCATGAGCAAAGCGAAAGAGGTCGAGGCAGGATTCTGCTCCCCCTAACATTATTAGGGACCCGAGTGTATCCGGCCCCTCGCACCGCCGCTCCCGCTCCCTCGCCCCGCAAGCGCCTATCCTTGAGCGCGTTACGATGTCGCCGAAAGACGCGCTATCGAGCTCTAAGTCCGCAAGGACGGCTCGTGCTCCACCCGACAAGCGCATTTCCTCGAGCGCGGTAAGCCCGGTGAGGACAGCTTTGGTGCTCGTCCCGGCAAGCGCGCCTCCCCGGAGCGCCGCGCCACCGCCATGGACACACCATTGAGCTCCACCAGCGAGCGCAAAGAAAAAGAAAAGCTAAGTCGCTCGAGCCTTCGTGCAGAGCACTCTTTTAATTTCATACTTTTATATGTTATACCCCTCGCGCATTCGTCCTTTGTGCGCGAAACCTGTGCGCGGAGGAGCCTGCTTGTGGATGGTCGCACCCTTACTTCGCTTCGAACACGCTCAACGAGTTAAGAGTAAGCCGCGACCAGCTTCGCGCTCTCGTTTCGTTTCGAGCCTGCTCAGCAAGTTAAGTGCGCCGCGCCAGACGCTGCAAGGTTGCTTGCCGGAGGCGACACCAGCCAAGCGGGCTGCTGACGTTCCGCACTCAGCAAGCGTGTTGAGCACCGGCAAGTTACCTAGAAGCGTGAGGTGAAAGCACACAAAAGGTGTAGGGCAGAGGGTATAACGTGGCGAGGCATGCCGAGAAACGTCGTCCGTATGAGAGACTTGGACGCAAGAGGAACCAAGTCGTGACCCAGTTGCGTACTTGTTTTGTTTCCGAGTCCGCTCAACAAACACAAGTGTGCTGCAGCACCCTTATCTTGCTTCCGAGCCACGCTCAGCAAGTTAAGCGTCGCAACTGGCCCGACAAGGTTGCTTGCCGGAGGCGACGCCACCAGCGGGCTGTCCCGCGGTCGCTAAGCGTGTCCGCCCCGGCAAGCTCCCCAAGAGCGTAGAGTACAAACATACGAAGGACGAAGCCCGGCATCGCATTGCTTAGCCAAGATTTATATACACATACACATACATATGCGTTGAGCAATTGCATATCTACCTCAGCTATTTTCATGGCTAAAATTGCAGCAACAAGAAGGAACCAAAAGATCGCACCCGCGCCTGGGGCCCGGCGAGTCAGAGTCGCCGGGGGCTGCGGATGCCAAGGTTCTTCTTCGGCGAGCCAGCCTCGCTGGGGGCTGCGAGCATTGAGATTCGCTCCGCGAGCTAGTGTCGCCGGGGCTGCGATTTCAGATAAGTTTTTCATCCCTCATCATGCATCCTCTCATGGACCGGGAGATGCGGGACTGCGTCTTTGAACGATCGTGTCTTGTAAAAACCCGTACGTGGAGGAACCGAGTCGTGACCCAGTTGCGTACTTGGTTTGTTTCCGAGTCCGCTCAACAAACCCAAGTGTGCCGCTGCACCTCTATCTTGCTTCCGAGCCTGCTCAGCAAGATAGGCGTCGCAACTGGCCCGACAAGGTTGCTTGCCGGGAGTGACACCACCAGCGGGCTGTCCCGCGGTCGCTAAGCGTGTTCGCCCCGGCAAGCTCCCCGATAGCGTAAGAACACACAAGGCACGCAGTTAAGTAAAAGACTCAGTCCGGCAAGCTTTCCCCTCTTTTCATTAAAAACATTCAATTCGGTACAAGTCCATAGAGGATGAAAAACATGATAGAGAGGATTACAAGTTCTTAAATGCAGCTAAATGCCCAAGGGCTTACAATCTGAAAAGATAAGGTGCCCGTGATCCCTCTCCTGTTTCTCTGTTCAGGAGTTCAGGAGGTAGGTCAAGGAGCCCCCGGCAAGATAAGCTTGCCGGGGAGAGGAGACCCCGGCAAGAGGAGCTTGTCGGGGAAGGGCGAAGGGAGCGCCTAGGAGAGCGTGGCGGTGACGCCGCCGTGCCCCAGGAGCTGCGCAAGGTGACGGGCATGGGGAACGCATGCCCGGAGAGCCGGCGACAAGTCCCTGAAGGCCTCGGAGAGCCACGGGCGCCAGAAGACCCCAAGAGAACACCCCGGGGGCCGGCCAGGAGCTTGGCGGAGTCGGAGGCGTAGGAGGCAGAGCTTGAAGACGGGGTAGTGGGACGTCAGCACGCTGTCGAAGGCTACTCGCCCTCGTGCTGCGACGTAACGGCCTTGCCGCCACTCCCCCTCTTCCTCTTCCACAGCCTCCCTACGCCCGCCGCCAAGAAGACGGCCCCGGGGAGTTCAGGAGCCCGGCAACCCAGAAGAAGGGGTTGCCGGTGGCGCGCGAGGCAGCGGTGTCCGACGCCTAGTCGGGCCCGCCATCCCCCTCGTCGCCGCTGTCGCTCTCCTCCTCGCCTCTCACTCGAGGAGGAGCCTTCGCTATCCGAGGAGCTGTCCACACAGCAGCGCACCGGGTTCCATAGTCGCCAAGACCTTGACGGCGAGGAGGTCACCATCCAGAACTTGAAATGGAGGGTGAACCCGCCGCCAAGCTATGGATCCGGCGAACGCCTTCCACCCTCGGTCGAAGAACATCACGCCGGGGCTGGGGACACGACACTCACCCGAAAGTGCCGCTGATCCCGCAGCCCCGCGCGTAGCTCCATCACGCCGGGCGGATCCGCCCCATTGCGCCCGCGAACGGGCCGGCAACAAGGCGGCGGCGAGGCGCCCGCGCGGCTTGATGAAGAACTCCCAGGGTCATCTCCGGTGTGGACCGCGCCGTGGTCGAGACGCCGGAGGAGACGGGAGGCTCACCACGACCGCCTCTCCTCGACCGCCTCGCCACGCCCTCGCCTCGATCATGCCACGCCTCCCTCCCTCTCGTGGCCGGCTCCACCGCCACGGAGCGAGATGGGGAGCGCGCGCTGCCTAGAAGCAACCCGCGCCGCCACCGTCGAGGAGCCGGGATTCCCTCCTTCCATGGCGGCAAGAAGAACAGAAGACGGAGGCGAAGGAAGAAATGGATGAGTATGGCCGTTGTGCACCCCTTCCGCCCTATTTAAAGGGGCGGGGTGGGGACTCAACCGCCCCGCTCGACCAATCAGGAAGCAAGGAGGCCAGAGGAGCGGGGCCGACTCGCCCTCTCCGCCCCGTGACGGCTCGGTCTCCCACCTTCGCCGCCCACGACCCCCATGCATGAGGGCCGCGTGGCGAAAAAGCAGAGCCGGAGCGACAGGTGAAGCGACCCCGCTCTGCGCCACGATCACGGGGTGGGTGCCTTAAAGGCTGCATGCGCCGCCCACTCCTCCCACGACGCCGCAATCAACGCGTGCCGTTGCGGGAGGGGAGACGACAGATGCAGCAGCAGATTCGACGCGCCGTAGGCTTCGCGCGCCCGTGCACTGTCTTGGGCCTGGCCCAACAGCGCTCGGCACCGTGTATGGCCCAGGCCCGGGGGCTCCTGTCGGTGTACTAAGGTAGGGGTACCTCAGTACCCCAACTTGTGCACGGGCAGCCCCAGCTCCCCGCAACCAGATCCATCAAATGCTTGCCGGAGACCATCTCCGCTCCACACCAAGCCGTTCAAGAACAAAGTATATAAGATAGAAACTCAAGACCCCGGCAAGAGGAGCTTGCCGGGAAGGCCATTCCAGGCTCAAGGCTACATTACTCCTGCAGATCCCCGGCGAGAGGAGCTCGTCGGGAGGACCAGAAGATCACATCACAGAAGACACGCCTCGGCGCCCTTGCTTCGGGCGAGGACCCGGGGGGCGGCAAGTCACAGAGCCCGACAAGCCCCCGGGCCCGGCAAGATCAAGGCCCCGGCAAGGTGCTTGCCGGGGAGAGCTATGCTACGTGCCCGCACTCCAGCTCATTTGCCCACGCGTCGCCTCCAGCCTTCTCCAGAGACGCGTGGCGGGTGGCTGTGCTGCATGAAGAATGCGGTGGCACTCCACGGTGGTGGCTTCGCCGCCGTGGCGAAAGAAGACGCAATGGCGGGAGCTTTTGGGGCGACGGCGACGGGCATTTAATGCCCTTGTCCCCCTCTGTCAAAAGTAGGTAGAAAGCACTGTAGCTGCACTGTTCCCGCACTGTTCCAACTACCACCCCTTTTACGTTTTTACCCCTCTACCTCACGTTGACACCTGTCGGTGACCCCTTGCCCTATAAAAGGAGGCCCATGCACAACGTAGAGGGGGTTCCAACCATTCGCTATTCTCGCGAGAGGGTTCCGCGACTAGCTACTCTCGCGAGGGTTTCACACACCACTCCACCGTTTTGCTCGCATTCTTGAGCAAGATCAAATACAACACAATGCAGCAGTAGGGTTTTACGCGACCATCGCGTCCGGCTGGGTAAAATCCCGCATCGCCGATCTGCTCTCCGCGCAGCCTCCGCCTGCATCAACACACGAAGGGGCCCCGGCCCCATAGGTGCCGCGCCACCCATCGGCCGCGACAATTCTCTTCAATGCTTTGTGTCCCGAGGAGTTCAACAAGATCAGCCGTCTTGAGAATGCAAAAGAGATTTGGGATACTTTGGTCGAAATGCACGAAGGTACCGAGTCCGTGAAGGAATCAAAGCTAGATGTTCTTCAAGGTCAGCTTGACAAGTTCAAGATGAAGGAAGGTGAAGGAGTCGCTGAAATGTACTCTAGGCTTGCTCTCATCACCAATGAGATGGCAGGCTTAGGAAGCGAAGAAATGACCGACCGATTCATCATCAAGAAGATTCTCAGAGCTTTGGATGGAAAGTATGACACCGTGTGCACTTTGATCCAAATGATGCCAAACTACAAGGATCTCAAGCCTACCGAAGTCATTGGAAGAATTGTTGCTCATGAGATGACACTTAAAGATAAGGAAGAGCTTCACAACAAGTCAAGTGGTGCTTACAAAGCTGCAGTTGAAGCTCCCACAACCTCAAGTGACAAGCTAGTTTCCAATGAAGAGATAAGCCTAATGGTGAAGAACTTCAACAAATTCTACAAGAGCAGAAGCAAGGAAAGAAGCTCAAAGTCTAGATCATATGATGAAAAGAGATCTTCTAGTCGTGATCGAAACTGCTACAATTGTGGAAGACCCGGACACTACTCAAATGAGTGTTCGACTCCCCACAAGAGAAGAGAAGAGTCTCCAAGAAGAAGAAGCTCAAGAGAAGAGTCGCCTCGAAAAGAGAGAAGGAGTAGAGATGATCGTTATGAACGAAGATCCTCTCGGAGAAGCAAGGATTCGGAAAGGAAAGACAAGTCATCAAGGAGCTACACAAGAAGAAAACATCAAGCTCATGTTGGTGAATGGGTTTCCGGCTCCGACTCCGACAATCACTCCGAAAGAAGCTATCACTCCAACTCCGAATACAGTCAAGATGAAGGTGTTGCCGGTCTTGCTCTCGTGTCCTCCAACTCCAACTCCTATGACTTGTTTGATTCACCAAATGAGGGAATTGGAAGATGCTTCATGGCAAAAGGCCCCAAGGTATCACACCCTGAATTTATTGACTTTGATAGTGATGAGGATGACTTGCTTGGTGAAGATGAGCTTTTACATGACAAATCTAGTGAGCTTAGTAATGATGAACATGCTAATAGTCTTTATAGTCGAGAAGAGTCGAATGACAATGCTATGAACGTGATTGAGCGTCTAACTAAAGAACTAAACACTCTTAAGTTAGCTCATGAAACAACTCAAGAAGATCATAGAGAGCTCCTAAGATCTCATGAGAAGCTACGCTTCGAGAAGCTCAATCTAGAGCAAGAACATGAGTTTCTAAAAGCTATCAATGACGATCTTCGAAAGAAGAGTTCTTCATATCTTGCCAAACGACTTCTCCTGTCTAATTTCTTGCCACCTATTAAAACTAAGCATGACAAGCATAAGAAAAATTCTTCATCTAGTAGTAACAATAATCATGCTAAATCAAATGTTGTTACTTCTAGTAATTCTCTTGATTCCACTAACAATGTTTCAAGCCAAGTTTCACTTGAGCAAGAAAATAGTCTATTGAAAGGGATTATAGAGAAAGGTGTCTACAAGAGCCTTGCCGGAAGCAAGAGCTTTGAGGAAATTGTTCGCAAGCAAGGAAGACACCGGAAGAATCAAGGAATTGGTTTTGAGCGAAGGTTCAACGCCGAGGGTGTTGAATGGGAAGAAGGTCAATATCCCACTCCAAAGTTTGTTTCTCAAAAGGAGAAGTATGATCCTACTTCTTCCAATGTGGAACAAGCTCAAGATGACCTTCCACCACAAGACCACAAGCTAAAAGGCAAGGACAAGCTTCAAGAGGAGATTGATGCATTCATTGAAGCACCCAAGGCCATGGTCAAGTGGGTTCCCAAGGCAACTTCAAGTTCTACTTGACAAGCTCAACTACTACCCCAAGGATTCCCATCAAGATGATGTGGATCCCAAGAAGAAGAACTAGAGAGTTCTTGAGGGTGACTCCGCCAACATACTTCACTCACATTCATTTTGGCAAAGAACTTGTGCAATCAACTTCCACATCTTGCACTAGTTCATGGAGTCACAAACCCTCATGTTGGTAAGTCAAGGGACAAGGTAATCATTGCTTTCATGGACATCATCTATTGTGTACTTCAATCTATGTCCATGGATATCCTTGTTTGTTCCTTGTGGGACTAACCCATGTAGGTATTGAAAGTGCCCAATCCAAAGGATTGCTCCCAACTCTTGATGATCTTCATCAACATTGAGCATCCACATCTTCAACATCTACATGAAGTCTTCAACGACAACCCAAGGTTAGTTTGACCCTTCAAAAGGGTTCTCACATCAAGGGGGAGCTTTGCTCTAAAGAAATGAGCTAAAGCATCTTCAAATGATGTGAACACATTAATGCTTTATGGAAAAGTGGTAACCCCACTTGTGCTTAAACGATGAGTATGGCCTATGATCAAATGTTCTCATTTGACTCCTAAGTCAATATACTCATATATAGATGACCTAGTCATCGCCAAATTGTGTGCTAGCAGCTAGTGTTTTGTTTGTGCATGTTTGACACATATTTTGTTTGCTATCTTATTGTGTGAGCATGTTGGATGCATGATTTTATCCATTCGAGGACATCCATTTGTTGCTTTGGTCTTTTGAATCTTATTCCTTTTTGACCAAATGGATGGACAAGAATGCCTAAGTTCCTCCCCTAGCTATCTATGCTTTCTTGTCTCAAACTCTATTCATGCTTATATCACAAACTTTGAACAAGACTTTTTCGACAGACCGAGTGAGGAGCACTCGAGCCACCGATCCGTCAAAAGCCTAACTTCCAAAACCTTCTAAGTACTTTCGGTCAAACCAATATACTCAAATCGGATAGACCGAAATCACTTGGATTGATCTAGGTTTTCACCTCGGTGAAACCGAGTTGCAAATTTCGGCGTGACCGAAGTGAGTAACTGCACGCAGTTAACCATCTCGGTCCCACCGAGTTTTCCAACTCGGTCCCACCGACAGCCGAAGGGTATATATACCTGAGGGCAGCACGCGTTGATTATTCCTTCAAACGTCTCGCCCCCAAACCCTTCGCTGCCGTCGCCGTGGTCTTCGGATCGTCTCTGCCGTCGCCTGTGCGCCCTCGCCGCGGGTCTCCATCGCCGTCAACGGTCAATCTCACCGCACCGTTGCCGCCGTAGTGAAACTCCACCAGATTGGGTGAGTTTCATCCCTCTCGTGCTTCAACCTCTGATTCTATGCACGATAGGTTTTGCCTAGCTTCTTGCCAAGATTGAAATCTTCCTGTCCAGCAGATTAGATCATAGAACAAAATTCGAGTGAAAATCTTAGGGTTAGGTTTCCGCCGAACACATCTCGGTGTGACCGATTCTACATTATCGGACTAACCGATTTGGCCTCTGGCCATTGCACTGCACTTTTCGGTTAAACCGAGTTGTGCAAATCGGTAAGACCGAAATGAGAACTCAGTGAAACCCTAGTGCTCTCGGCTAGACCGAAACCCATTTCGGTCCAACCGAAAGTGGTGTGTACGGTTAGGTTTAGACACTTCGGATTCACCGAATTTTTAGACTCGGTCAGACCGAAATGCATTCTGTGAAAACCTAAAACTAATGTTTGAACTCATTTATTTTGCAAAATCCTCTGCAGTTTGTGATAACTCTTCTATTCTGCCTATACCTATTCTTTTCACAGGTTGTCAGTCATGTCTGATGCAAGTGACAGCCAGAACAGGTCTGAATCGCCAGTTGAGATTCCAGAGGCAGTTACAAGTCCTGAAGCAAGCAGTTTTTCTGATGATGGAGAGAGGAGCACTCCAAGTGGATTGCCTCCAGCTGCCACCAGGGCCAGGAAGAAGAGGAATTCTGATGAGGAAGACTCTGACTTTGTTGCTGATGAGGAGATTACTTCAAAGCCTAAAAGGAAAGTGGTTGCCAAAGGCTATCAAGGGCAACAAGCAAAGAAAGGCACCAGCAAAGAGAAGAAATCCACAGTTGCAAAGAAGCTGAGCATGGAAGAAGAAACCTCCAGCAAGATCAAGAAAACTTCCAAGAGGAAGAGGCTAGTTCATGAAGAAGCTGATGATGACTCTGATGAGGAAGCACCCCAGCCTCCTCAGAAGCAAAAGTTGATGGGAGATGCCATCAGGGCAGGAGCACCCACTAAATCTAAGCCATCAGCTCCAGCCAAGGCAGCCCAAGCCAAACCTGCTGCCAAGCCAAAGAAAACAGTGAGAAATATACCTGCTTCAGAGAAGAAGAAGGACAATGTGCCACCTGCTGAATCTGATGAAGAGGCACATGTGTTGCTGAAGCTTAGACAGAAACTGCCAGTTCATAATGATGCTCATCCTCGAGCAGAAAATATGAAGGAAAGGAAGGACAAAGGTCTCAGGCTATGGAGGCAAGTTGATCCATATGCCACCAGGAGAAGGACAGCTGTTGACTCTAGATTCCACACTAGAGAGCAACAAGATTTTTATGAGACAGTGCTCATGGATAAGAAACCAATTGTTGCTGACACCAGATACGTTGACTGGGATTACATCGACAGTGAAGAGCACAGAGACTATTTCCCACACGTGCATGAGAGCTTCACCGCATGTGGAGTTGCTGAGTTTGTTGGTCAGAAATTGACTGCTTGGAATGATGAGATGATCATGCAGTTCTATGCCACCGCACATTTCTATCCAGATGGCAGAATTGTATGGATGACAGAAGGCCAGAGATTCTCTTCAACTGTTGAAGAATGGAGAGCGTTGCTGAATGCACCAGTATCAAGGGACGATGATGTAGATGTCTATGGCATTCCAAAGAAGAATCACGAGTCTATGAAGAACATGTACAATGAGGTACCAGACAAGGATGTTGAGATATGGAAGCTTGGATCAGTTTATCATCTTCAGGCAGGTCTCCCAACCACTAACACCATTCTGAGGCATACTTTGATGCCCAAGTCAGGAGACCATCGCATGATAAGAGGCTATTCTATCAACATGCTGCACATTCTAGATCAGAAGACACCTTTTAAGGTGATGGACCTGATAGTAGAGACTATCAAGAGGACAGCAGCAGACCAGAAGAGGTCGTGTGGGTTTGCTCCGCACATTCAGATGCTCATCAATGCCAAGTTTGGCACGGACACCTACCTGTTGGATAGACCCCACTTGCCACTGCAGCCTGAACATGAAGATAATGAAGTTGTGATGACTGAGGATGCTCCCACATCTGTTGAAGGACACGCTAAGTCTGAAGCTGCCAAACAAGCTAAAGCTGAGAAGGAAGCAGCAGCAGCAGCAGCAAAGCCCAAGAGCGTTGGAGAACAACTTCTTGAAGCCACTCAGAGAATTGAACTACGCCTGGCCAGCATAGTGCAGTCTCAGGAGAGTCTTGAGAGGATAGTTGAAGATAAGTTCCATGCTCTGGATGTCAAGCTGACTGAAGTGCAGGTCACCGTCAACAAGCTTGAGGCAGACATTGAGGAAGCGAAGAGGGAGAAGGCAGAGCTCATGAAGGAGATGGAAGGTGATCTAGTCCAGGATGACTATGAGCAGCCTGCTGCAGTGCCCACAAAGCCCAGATCAGCTGCTATTCCAGTGACAGACCCCAGGGCTACTACATCAGCACCTCCCACAGCTCCATCAGTTCCAGCACCAGCTCCAGTGTCCACTCCTCCAGCTCCACAGACTTCAGCAGAAGCTTTTGCAGATGCAGCTATCTCCACTCCATCGACGCAGACAGGAGCCGCCAGCAGAGTCCCTAGTGACGATTAGCTCTATACCTTTCGAACTTTTTGGTAACTTGTTGCCAAAGGGGGAGAAATTGTATAGATCATAGGACTTCGAGAGAGAGAGTGCTCGTTTTTGCTCTTTCGTTTGCGGTTTTCCTTGAGATACTTTTGAGTTCTTCGAGACATTTCGTGTGTTTGATACTACGTTTGCTCTATCTTGATGAGTGCTTGATCATACTGTGCTTAATGTGTGCTTAATGCTTATCATATTCTATTCATATCTTGTATGATCATTTACTCATGTCTTGGTGATTGGGTGCATGCTATTCATTCTTATCATTTTGTGCGCTCCACCAAGATGTATGTGACATGGAAGAGTGACCCATGATCCTAATCGATTGTGCATTTGCATTCAAACGCAAATCTTAAATAATGCACAAATTTAGGGGGAGCTCTTGCTTATCACATACTTCTCAAAGCGACGATGTTATTCATTGATTATATCATTTGTCGAAGCTTTGATCTATATGTTGTCATCAATTACCAAAAAGGGGGAGATTGAAAGTGCAACTAATCCCCGGGTGGTTTTGGTAATTAATAACAACATATATATCATTGAACTAATTATTTCTTGAGAATATTTCAGAAAGTTCAGTGATATGGGTATGGCAATGACTGATGATGTGGACCCCTCAAAATGCTAAGGAAAACATTGGCAAAAGCTCAAGACTCCATTTTGGTTTAGTGATCCAAGATCACATTGAGTCCATAGGAAAGCCAATACTATTAAAAGGGGATGAGGTTATGATGATGATCTGGTTGCTCAAAGTGCTTAGTGATTTATCTCTCAAACTATCAGCAATCTTTCATTCCAACATAAACCCATAAGTAATCTCGGTCCCACCGATTCCATAAACTCAGTCACACCGAGATGAACCACCTCAGCCATATACCCAAACCCTAAGAATTTCGGATTTTCCGATTCCAAACTCGGTCATACCGAAATTGGTGTTGCCAAGCTTCTGTAACCTTCTGTACTCAAATCGGTGTCACCGAGATGAGAAAGTCGGTCCCACCGAGAATGGCAAACCCTAGACTTTGGAAGAATCGGACTAACCGAGATTGTATTTTCGGTCCCACCGAAAATCCCAACGTTCACAAGATTTGAACTTTCGGTCTCACCGAGTTGTCAACTTCGGTCTGACCGAGATTGGTCAAATGTGTGTAACGGTTGGATTTTGTGTGGAGGCTATAAATACCCCTCCACCTCCTCTTCATTCGTGGAGAGAGCCATCAGAAAGTACTACCACTCCTACCTTACATTTCTGAGAAGAAAACTACCTACCCTTGTGTTGAGATCAAGTTGCTCCACTCCCACCATATGAAACTTGATTTCTAGCCTTCCCAAGTTGCTTTCCACTCAATCCTTTCTTCCACCACAGCCATATCAGTGAGGAGAGTTGAGTGTTGGGGAGATTATCATTTGAAGCACAAGAGCAAGGAGTTCATCATCACCAACACCATCTATTACCTTTTGGAGGGTGGTGCCTCCTAGATTGATTAGGTGTCGCTTGGGAGCCTCCGTCAAGATGTGGAGTTGAACCAAGAAGTTTGTAAGGGCAAGGAGATCGCCTACTTCGTGAAGATCTACCCCGAGTAAGGCTAGTCCTCCGTGGACGTAGGCCATGATGGCATAGACAAGGTTGCTTCTTCGTGGACCCTTCGTGGGTGGAGCCCTCCGTGGACTCTCGCTGCCGTTACCCTCCGTGGGTTGAAGTCTCCATCAACGTGGATTGACGATAGCACCACCTATCGGAACCACGAGAAAAATCTCCGTGTCTCCAAATTGCGTTTGCTCTTCTCCACCTCTTATTTACTACATGTGCAATTTACTTTCCGCTGCCACTACTCTAGAATTGCATGTGTAGGGTGATACTTGACTTGGTCATTATTGTGTACTTGCTAAAAACTTGCCCTAATCAAAAGGCTAAACTTTTAAGTTGTCAAGTAGTCTAATCACCCCCCCTCTAGACATACTTCCGATCCTACAGAAGTTCACACCCTTGCGGATGCTAATCTCCGTTTGGAGCGGTGTGGAGGCACAATGCTCCCCAAGAAGCCACTAGGGCCACTGTAATCTCCTCACGCCCTCGCACAATGCAATATGCCGTGATTCCACTAAGGGACCCTTGAGGGTGGTCACCGAACCCGTACAAATGGCGACCCTTGGGGGCTGTCACCGAACCCAGACACTTTGGCAACCCTTGGGGCGGTCACGGTACCCGTCAAAATGCTCGGGGCGATCTCCACAACCTAATTGGAGACCCCGACGCTGTTCGGAGCTTTACACCACAATGATTGAGCTCCAAACACCACCAACCGACTAGGGGGCCCAAGCACCCAAGATAAACAAGCTCAAGGGCACCAAGCACCCAAGAGTAATAAGCTTCTCAACTTGTAACTTCCACGTATCGTGTGGAGAACTCAAACCTATGCACCAAATGCAACGGCAAGGGCACACGGAGTGCCCAAGTCCTTCTCTCCCAAATCCCACCAAAGCAACTAATGCTAGGGAGGAAAATGAGAGGAAGAACGAAAGAAGAACACGAAGAACTCCAAGATCTAGATCCAAGGGGTTCCCTCACTAAGAGGAGAAAGTGATTGGTGGAAGCGTGGATCAGATCTCCTCTCTTTTCCCTCAACAACTAGCAAGAATCCATGGAGGGATTGAGAGTTAGCAAGCTCGGAGAAGGTCAACAATGGGGGCAAGAACGAGCTCAAAGGATAAGGTTCAATGGGGAAGAAGACCCCCTTTTATAGGTGGGGAAAAATGTAACCGTTATGCTCACAGCCCGCACCAAGCGGTAGTACCGCTTGACATCACGGTACTACCGCTAGGGGAAGCGGTACTACTGCTAAGGGTAGCGGTACTACTGCTTGTGAGCGGTACTAAAAAATTACATCCGTGCCTACCACCGCTGGACTTGTGATGAGTTTTTGGTCCCGAGCGGAAGTAGCCACGGAAGTAGCCGCGGTAGTACTGCTCCAAGCGGTAGTACCGCTCCCAAGAGCGGTAGTACCGCTCCCAAGGGCGGTAGTAAAAAATTACTTCCGCTCCTACCCGCGGTAGTACCGCTGCAGCCTTTTCAGAACATCAAAACTACCACAACTTCTGCATTCGGACTCCGAATTCGACGAAACCAAGTTTGTTGGAAAGCTAGCGACAAGGGCTAACACAATCTTGATAGAAATACCAATAATAAGTAAATGAGAAAAGGCCCAAAAGAAAATGGTGAGAACCCTTCCTCGGATAAGACCGGTAAAACCTCCAACACCGAAAACATCATAGAAGACGATGCAAACTCCGTTTCGATGAACTCAAGCTTGTCATCAAGATGACCATAAGCTCTAAGACTCACAAAGAGAACCAAACAAGAACCAAGAAACATGATGCAAGGATGCAATGGTTTGAGCTCTCGAAGAACGATACGATCAAGCTACTCACTTGAGAGCCCCCTTGATAGTACGGCTATCGATCCTATAACCCGTCTCCCAACTACCACCATGAGACCGGTAAAATACAAAACCTATCAAGGAAAACCTTTGCCTTGCACATGATCCACTTGAGCTAGATGATGACGATCTTGTCCTCCGCAAGATGGACCACCTTTCTTGATTGCGTTGGGTCGATGGAGACTAGATGATTGCTCCCCCATACTCCACTATGGGTGAGCCACTCTTCAGCACATCTTCACAAGTCCATTGACCCCACAATGGATGGCAAGCTTCAAGCACTTGATCTCTTCGTGATGCTACACTTGAACTTGCACATGACAATCTTGATGACGATCACTACTTGATGTCATCCTTTCCATGGGTTGTATGATATCTTCCTCTTGACGCAAGCCCATGGACATGTACCTAACCCCACATAGAACTCTCACATAGACCATGGGTTAGTACACAAAGTGCAATGGACAATGCTTACCATACCATGGGATCACTTGATCCTCTCGTACATCTTTTACGCTTTGTGAGTTGATCAACTTGATTCACTCTTGACTTAGTCTTGATCAACCTTGAATCTTTCCAACTCTCTTAGTTTGGATGATGTCTTGAAGGTAAACATGAATGATCACACAATCTTCTTCTTCAAGACATGCTTGCAATAAGCTCAACACTCACATGACCAATCTTTGGATAATTCCTTAATAGCACCGAGGTCATCACAAACTCTCCTTGAAACCAACAAATGGACTCCAAGAAAAGCCTATGGACAAACCCTTCAAATATAACTCAAGGCAACCATTAGTCCATAGAGATTGTCATCAATTGCCAAAACCAAACATGGGGGCACCGCATGTTCTTTCAATCTCCCCCATTTTGGTAATTGATGACAATCACTTTCAAGAGAGTTTATACAAGGAATTATGCATCACCATGCAATGCAGCAACCAAAGATGCATGATAATGAGATGCAAAAGCTTAGGAACCAAAACCAAAGCAAGGAGAAAACTCAGAAGACTTCTCCACAAAACTCTCCGAAACTCCTCCCCCATTGGCATCGATTGCCAAAATGGGTGAAAAGCTTAGAAGGCCAAAATAAACGGTGTTCCTCCATAAATTGTGTATCTCTCAAAAAGAGAGTGGAATGCAATACACATATCCAAAGGTAAATACTTGGAGGAAAACAAACTATATTGAGGCCCAAAGATTGCAAAGGAAAGATATGCCACAAAGACATGCCAAGGAGAGACACAAGCAATCAGAAGATACCAATTGAAGCAAGCAATCAACGGGTATCAATTGAACCAACTAGACCAATGATCCTACATGCCACATGAATAAATATATTATGATAAGTGCAAAGGAGTGTTCTAAAGAAACTAGAGAAGCTCCCCATGATTTGTGCATACATAAGAATTTTTGTATTTGAATACAAAGTGCACAAAATAGGATCATAGCTCCCCCAAAATCAATAGAAACTTACAACAAGTGCAAGTGAGCATATAGGAAACAAAGCCTAGTACTTGCAACAAACACATGGTTGAGCAACAAGTAAAAGAGGCAACTTAAGAATGGGCTCAACCAAAATGATGTGTGTGAGTCAAGGTAATGCACTTGAGAAGACTAATGTACAGATGAGCATTAAGCATCAATAAAGTCTTGAAAGAATGAGGCACACGATGCAAGGCCTATCATTCCCACGCACAACTAGCAAATGGGTTCACAAGCTTACTAATACACAAAAGAGAACTTATGCTTGTGACAACCCGTGGTGAAGATAGAAGATGAAAGCCTCATCAAGACGAGGGATACCAATTAAGATGGCAAAAGCCTCGTAGATATAAGCATGAAGAAAAAAATCTTCACCACACATGAGTGCAACAAGATGCAACGATAGAGAACACGCACTCAAGGCAAAAGCTTTCATGGAGCCACCAAAGAAATAACAAAGGAAGACAAGGTGGATGTGAAAGAAAGGATATCAACCAGAGATGTCATTTCTCTCAAGTGTATAAGGTTCTAGGTAGACGAAATCATGATGATATATATCTACAAAGAACGATGTACACCCGAAATAGTTACCACATGAAGGAACAAGATATCCACAAGGAAGTCATAAATATACCAATAAGATATTTGCTTGAAAGCATAGCGCTTGGCTAGATATGGTCTTATGGTATATAAATGAATTCCTACCGCACGAACATCAAAGACATCACAACTAGCAACATGAGATCATCGTTGAGTTGCTTTGAGAAAGGAAACAAGTATCACAAGAAAGAAATGAATATCATGCCAAGATACAACCTACACAAGGTTGAATACAAGAAGGGAAAGCATGAATAGATACTTGTTACCGAGATATCATTGGAAGGATGTAGTAGATACCAATTGAAGGTAGATAGTAGTTCATTGATCATCCTAGCTTGACTCCAATATGCACATGGTGACAACACCTTCCTTGTGAGTGAGCCAAGCATCCAATGCATCTCCAAATGTTCCTAGAAGAACAACACAAACTAAACGGTACCCAAACTCAACGGGACCAAATAGTTAGAAACACCAATACATAGGACAAACTCCACAAAAATATGTGCATATAGATATGAATATGAATTTCATGCACATCTCATCCAAATTGAGACTAGGTGGAGTTTTCCTATATATTGAGTCAAAGAAAGAAAGCATGCCAAATGAAATACATGAAGTAAACATGCATGCTCAAGACTTACAAAACCGAAACCAAAAGACAAAGAAATGCCAAGTGAAAAGGATACCAAATGGAGAAATCATCACTTGGAAGATATCATTAAAGATACATCAAGGAATGAGATATCCATTGATACACACTAAACTAAAGATGTCAAACTCCCAAAGAGAGGATGGTTCCAAACAAACCAAGCTCTCAACAAAGTTTCATGATGGCACAAAGTACCAAAAAGAAATGGCTTGCCTTCCACCAAAACACACTTGATAAGGATCACAAGAAGAGTGTTCTGGAGAAAATAGAATAGCTCCCCCACGAGTTGTGCATTATATAGGATTTGTATTTGAATACAAAATGCACAAGGTGGGATCACCGCTTTCACTATATCTAGAAAACACTAGACAAGAACAAGAAATAAACAAGATCCACAAGTGGTATGGAAGGCAACGGAGTTGACACAATCCTTGGCAAGAGAAAAGGCAAGTAAAACAAAAGCCAATGTAAAGATGATCAATAAATTCTACCACACATAAATGACTACCAATTGTCAAAAGACAAGAAGTAGATGGAAATAATTCCCGTGGTAGATAGCAAGGATATCCAACATCATCTTCACACCACACACAAGCAAATTGCAACTTGTAGAGCTAACATGCCACCTAGGAACAAGATAATCTACAATATCAACACTAGGTGACAATATCTCAAATGTACACATTTTCTAGGCTAGTAATATACATAGCATATTACTCCCCATAATGTGATACCAATGAAGAAAACTTAACAAGAGGCAATAAGAGGATCCAACACGAGATAATCAATGGAATTTTTAGAATTTGAATTTCTCATGAGAGATATACCACCTAGCGACTAGATAATCTTGAAATATCAATACTAGATGGTATTACTCATGTGCACACATTTATAGGATTTTGAGGTGCACAAAGCACACCACTCCCCCATAATAGATATTCCATTAATCTCTCACAAGAGCCAACTAAGAAATAAACAAGATGCACTAAGGCTCAACGAGCGACACACAAGTACATGATGTGCAAACCAACATACACAAAGGCCATTTAGAGACACATCATATACAAACACATGCAAGGCACAAAACCAAAACATGCAAAGAGGCAAGTAACTTTCAATGTAAACAATTTAAGTACAAGTTACATAAGGAGGCACATTGGATATAAGATAGAAACTTGATAATCCAATTGACTTGGCTTGAGACAAAGAGAATGATGAAGTCCCTTAATTCTTCATAATGTAGCCAAGTCTCCAATTCCCTCCAATAACACCTATTGATCAAGTTTGAGCTAGTTGGTCCCCAACCAAGTTGGGTCCTAAGAGATTAGTCACAATAGGCTTGGCTACCCAAATGGTTCTTTGCTTCAAACCACTTTGAGTACCAACAAACTTGGCAACCACATTGCCAACCTTATCCTTCCCAAGAGAATAGACATCATCAATAATAATTGGGTTGGATAAGTTACCACTAGTGCATGAAGAAGCGAGGTGACCTTTCTCACGGCATAGGTAGCAACGTCTACTCTTCACTTTCTTCTCACTTGATTTCTCAACTTGAGAAGCATTAACTTGAGTCTTCTTGGGAAGATGCCTTTCTTCAACTTGAGGTTGAGCATGTGATTGAACTTGTGCCCTATTCCCTTGTTGCTTGACACTAATGGCCTTCTTCTTCAATGGGCAAGATCTAACATGATGCCCTTCTACTTTGCACTTGAAGCAAACAATCTTGGCCGAATTCTTGACTTGTTCTTGGCCCTTCTTTTTGTTCATCTTGGACTTCTTCTTATTGGAGTTGAATCCAAGTCCACCTTTGTCATTGGGGGATTTTTGCACACTCAAGATATTGTTGAGTGTGGATTTCCCTTGATGACACTTTTCCAAGTCTTTCTTCAAAGAAGTGACTTGGGCCTTGAGCTCTTTGATTTCCTCTACATGGTTAGTCTCAACACAAGTACTAGAGGAAGTATAAGCTTCATTGTTAGAGCAACAAGGCAAGGAAAGCAATTCATCACAAGATGTACCAACATTGTGAGTAGATGAATTACAAGGACTAGCATATGGCAATATAGCACTTTGACTAGATGTAGTGCTAGTATCCACATGAGGCTCACTAGATGTTACCTTGGCAAGCATGTCCTCATGAGCTATCTTTAGCACACTATGGGATACTAGAAGATCATCACGAGAGCTTGAGAGCTTTTCATGACTTTCTTCCAATTTCCCATAATTGCAAGATAGCACCTCAAGTTGAGCCCGTAGCTCAACATTCTCCTTCAAAATGGATGCTTCACAAGTAATAGAATTAGTAGCACAAGCATCATCATTAACAACAAGAGGATAAGGCAACTTGGAAAGCTCTTTTAAATAAGAAGCTTCAAGTTGAGCATGAGACTCGGTGAGTTTGATGAGCTCACCCTTGATGACCCTTGAGCCATTTTCGAGGTGCTCAAAATCCTCAAGGAGTCTAGCATGAGCAACTTCAAGCTTAGTATTTTTAGTTTCAAAAACATTGGCCACCTCAAGAGCTCTATCATTAGATTCCTTCACTCTAGATAATTCTAGAGAAAAGTCTCCTCAAGAGATTCCTTGGTGGTTTGTTCAAGTTCAAGAGCTTGAGAGAGGTCCGCAATCTCATTAGCGTAATCACGCCCATGACCTTCCATTTTATCAATGGTGAACTCATGCTCCTCAAGACGAGATTCCAACTCATCAATATATTTCTTGCTCTCAATAGCAATGGACATAATTTCCATGAAGTTGAACGAGCAATTTTATTTTATGAAGAGCTTTAAAATCATTTCCCCTTACTTTTAAGGAGGCAACATTATCATTCTCTTCATCATTATCCTCATCATCATTAGCATCAACATCATCATCAAGAGACATATTGGGGTACAAAGTAGGAGATACCTTTGACGCCTTAGCCATAAGGCAAAAAGCAATAGATGATGGTGTAGGATCCCTTGAGGCACCATTAAACACCACATCTTGTTCCATGGAGTGTTGGGCTTCCTCTACATTGTTAGCACAACAACTCGAGGAAATATGTGCATTTTTATCATGGCAACAAGATATATCAAGCATATCATCATCAGATTTAGTCACGCAATTTCTACATGATATGCAAGGACTATCAACACAATCATGTGAAACATTTGGAGTGCTCGAAGTGTTAAAGCCCAAAGAGGGTGCATTGCAATAAGATAGTGATGAAGGATCATCCACAATAAGCATACTATCATCATTGCAATGACCAACACTACTCACCATATCATTACCTTGTGGCAAACCACATGTAAGTGAAGTAGAAGAAGTTGAGAAGACTATACGACCGGAGGTGGAGGGATAACAATCATCCCCACAAATCTTGGACACACCATATTTATCTTGAAGCTTTGTCCATAACTCATGAGCATCCCGGAACGGCATGAGTTGAAATATAACTACATTGCTCAAAGCATCGAAAAGCACATTAGAGGCTTGAGCATTGAGATAAGAGTTTTTCTCATCCTCTGAAGATAATCTTTTGGGATCCTTTGGAGGAGAAAAACCCATATCTACAATTCGCTCTAAATTTGGGTCCATGACCCTAAAGAGATTAAGCATGCGAATTACCCAAACATCAAAATTTATGCCATCAAAACTAAGAGTGTCAGAGAATCCTAATCCTCTAGTCGACATCTTTACTCTCTAGGCGGTTAAGCCCAACAAAGAGAGACGAGGCTCTGATACCAATTGAAAGATCGTGGATGTCGCCTAGAGGGGGGGGGGTGAATAGGCGTTTTAAAATAATTACGGTTTAGGCTTGAACAAATGCGGAATAAACCTAACGGTTAATTTGTCAAGCACAAAACCTAAAGCAACTAGGCTCACCTATGTGCACCAACAACTTATGCTAAGCAAGATAAACAACTATGAGATAGCAAGATATATGAGAAAGAACAATATGCCTGTCACAAAGTAAAGTGCATAAGTAAAGGGCTCGGGTAAGAGATAACCGAGGCACGCGGAGACGATGATGTATCCCGAAGTTCACACCCTTGCGGATGCTAATCTCCGTTTGGAGTGGTGTGGAGGCACAATGCTCCCCAAGAAGCCACTAGGGCAACCATAATCTCCTCACGCCCTCGCACAATGCAAGATGCTGTGATTCCACTAAGGGACCCTTGAGGGCGGTCACCAAACCCGTACAAATGGCAACCCTTGGGGGCGGTCACCGAACCCGTACACTTTGGCAACCCTTGGGGGCGGTCACCGGTACCCGTCAAAATGCTCGGGGCGATCTCCACAACCTAATTGGAGACCCCGACGCTTGCCCGGAGCTTTACACCACAATGATTGAGCTCCGAACACCACCAACCGACTAGGGGGCCCAAGCACCCAAGATAAACAAGCTCAAGGGCACCAAGCACCCAAGAGTAATAAGCTTCTCTACTTGTAACTTCCACGTATCGTGTGGAGAACTCAAACCTATGCACATGCAATGGCAAGGGCACACGGAGTGCCCAAGTCCTTCTCTCCCAAATCCCACCAAAGCAACTAATGCTAGGGAGGAAAATGAGAGGAAGAATGAAAGAAGAACACGAAGAACTCCAAGATCTAGATCCAAGGGGTTCCCCTCACTAAGAGGAGAAAGTGATTGGTGGAAACGTGGATCTAGATCTCCTCTCTCTTTTCCCTCAACAACTAGCAAGAATCCATGGAGGGATTGAGAGTTAGCAAGCTCGGAGAAGGTCAACAATGGGGGCAAGAACAAGCTCAAAGGATAAGGTTCAATGGGGAAGAAGACCCCCTTTTATAGGTGGGGAAAAATCCAACCGTTATGCTCACAGCCCGCACCAAGCGGTAGTACCGCTTGACATCACGGTACTACCGCTAGGGGTAGCGGTACTACTACTAAGGGTAGCGGTACTACTGCTTGTGAGCGGTACTAAAAAATTACATCCGTGCCTACCACCGCTGGACTTGTGACGAGTTTTTAGTCCCGAGCGGAAGTAGCCACGGAAGTAGCCGCGGTAGTACTGCTCCAAGCGGTAGTACCGCTCCCAAGAGCGGTAGTACCACTCCCAAGGGCGGTAGTACCACTCCCAAGGGCGGTAGTAAAAAATTACTTCCGCTCCTACCCGCGGTAGTACCGTTGCAGCCTTTTCAGAACACCAAAACTACCACAACTTCTGCATTCGGACTCCGAATTCGACGAAACCAAGTTTGTTGGAAAGCTAGCGACAAGGGCTAACACAATCTTGATAGAAATACCAATAATAAGCAAATGAGAAAAGGCCCAAAAGAAAATGGTGAGAACCCTTCCTCGGATAAGACCGTAAAACCTCCAACACCGAAAACATCATAGAAGACGATGCAAACTCCGTTTCGATGAACTCAAGCTTGTAATCAAGATGACCATAAGCTATAAGACTCACAAAGAGAACCAAACAAGAACCAAGAAACATGATGCAAGGATGCAATGGTTTGAGCTCTCGAAGAACGATACGATCAAGCTACTGACTTGAGAGCCCCCCTTGATAGTACGGCTATTGATCCTATAACCCGGTCTCCCAACTACCACCATGAGACCGGTAAAATAGAAAACCTATCAAGGGAAAACCTTTGCCTTGCACATGATCCACTTGAGCTAGATGATGACGATCTTGTCCTCCGCAAGATGGACCACCTTTCTTGATTGCGTTGGGTCGATGGAGACTAGATGATTGCTCCCCCATACTCCACTATGGGTGAGCCACTCTTCGGCACATCTTCACAAGTCCATTGACCCCACAATGGATGGCAAGCTTCAAGCACTTGATCTCTTCGTGATGCTACACTTGAACTTGCACATGACAATCTTGATGACGATCACTACTTGATGTCATCCTTTCCATGGGTTGTATGATATCTTCCTCTTGACGCAAGCCCATGGACATGTACCTAACCCCACATAGAACTCTCACATAGACCATGGGTTAGTACACAAAGTGCAATGGACAATGCTTACCATACCATGGGATCACTTGATCCCTCTCGGTACATCTTTTACGCTTTGTGAGTTGATCAACTTGATTCACTCTTGACTTAGTCTTGATCAACCTTGAATCTTTCCAACTTTCTTAGTTTGGATGATGTCTTGAAGGTAAACATGAATGATCACACAATCTTCTTCTTCAAGACATGCTTGCAATAAGCTCAACACTCACATGACCAATCTTTGGATAATTCCTTAATAGCACCGAGGTCATCACAAACTCTCCTTGAAACCAACAAATGGACTCCAAGAAAAGCCTATGGACAAACCCTTCAAATATAACTCAAGGCAACCATTAGTCCATAGAGATTGTCATCAATTGCCAAAACCAAACATGGGGGCACTGCATGTTCTTTCACCGGTGCGTGGCCCCACTCAAGGACGGTGCCGCCGCCAGCACCTGGAGGGGGGAAACGGACGCGTCGGGTCTACACGGAGTAGATGTAGCTATGGGTTTGGCCCGGATGTTGCTCCCGGGTGTCCCTATGGGCCGAACTTACGCAATCGGGTGGAGAGGTCCACTGGTCAAAGCCCGTCCGTATGAAGTCAAAGGGCTAGATCCCGTGGTCAAACGCTATAGGGTTAGGCGGGACGGGGGCCCTGGGGGGGGGGGGGTACCAATGCCGCCGGAGCATCGCACCGGGCCCTCATACATGCGGGGTGGTGTGGTGGCATGTCCGAAGAGGCGGCACGCGTCTCCGGGGTGTGGCCCCCCTCACGGACGGTGATGACGCGGTAGTAGACGTTCTGTGGTAACGATGCGGCGTGAATATTATTAAATACTCGGAGCGCGATAAAATCATGAGGTTTTTACACGACATGGGCACATGTCCAGTAGGACCGATGGTAATTTTTCATAATTTTTCGTGATGGAGAAGTATCTGAACACTTCCTTCTACGCGAATTGCTGTTCTCGCGTCTACGACTGTGGCCGACAGCCTCAGGGGGCTAGTATGCTGCCAAATCTTGCGTAGGCGGCCTCTCACAAGTCTGGAAGTGTTGTGGCGGTTACAAACTCCCAGCACGCGTCGCCGGGGTGTGCCCCCCCTCACGGACGGCGCCCCGCCGGCACCTGGAGGGGGGAAATGGACGCGTCGGGTCTACACGGAGGGGATCTTGCTGTGGGTCTGGCCCGGATGTTGCTCCAAAGTGTTCCTATGGGCTGACCTAACACAACCGGGTGGAGAGGTCCACTAGTCAAAGCCCGTCCGTGCAAAGTCAAAGGGCTAGATCCCATGGTCAAACACTATAGGGTTAGGCGGGACGGGGGCCCTGGGAGGGGGGGGGGTAGCAATGCCACTGGAGCGTCGCACCGGGCCCTCATACATGCAGGGTGGTGTGGTGGCATGTCTGAATAGGCGGCACGTGTCTCCGGGGTGTGGCCCCCCTCGCGGACGGCGATGACACGGTAGTAGACGTTCTACGGTAACGATGCGGCGTGAATATTATTAAATACTCGGAGCGCGAGAAAATCATGAGTTTTTACACAACATGGGCACATGTGCTATAGTACCGATGGTAATTTTTCATAATTTTTCGTGATGGAGAAGTATTCGAACACTTCCCTCTACGCGGATTGCTCTTCGCGCGTCTACGACTGTGGCCGGCGGCCTCAGGTTGCTAGCATGCCGCAAATCAGTCTGGAAGTGTGGTGGTGGTTGCAAACGCCCGGCACGCCTCCGGGGTGTGCCCCCCATCACGGACGGCGCCGCCGCCGGCACTTGGAGGGGGAAAACGGACGCGTCGGGTCTACACGGAGGGGATGTAGCTCTGGGTCTAGCCCGGTTGTTGCTCCCAGGTGTCCCTCTGTGCTGACCAGATACAACCGGGTGGAGAGGTCCACTGGTCAAAGGCCGTTTGTGGAAAGTCAAAGGGCTAGATCTCGTGGTGGAGCCTCTCCAGGGTTAGGCGGGACGGAGGCCCTAGGGGGGTAGCAATGCCACCGGAGCGTCGCACCGGGCCCTCATACGTGTTGTACGGTGTTGTGGCATGTACGAAGAGGCGGCACGCGTCTCTCGGGTGTGGCCCCCTCACGGACGGCGCCGCAGCCGGCACCTGGAGGGGGGGAAACGGACGCGTCGGGTCTACACAGAGGGGATGTAGATGCGGGTTTGGCCCGGATGTTGCTCCCAGTTGTCCCTGCGCGAACCATCTCCCTCCGACAGACTTTGATCCGCCGCCGCCCCCACCCCAACACCCACCATCAACGACCCCCCTCCGCCTTCACTCAGCTGACCTACTAAGCTCCTCATCGAGCACGCAAGGCGGCGGCCATGCGCTCCCAGACCCACGACCAGGCCACGGCCTCAGCGAACGAAGCTGCTCGAGTTCGGCGCCTCCCCTCCCCTCTGTGTGGTTCCGGGAGAGTAGAGGGCCGAGTGGTTAAAAAACTTAAAAATCCATATGAAATAATAATACATAAAAAACATAAAAAAGGAAAAATATAACTATAAAAAACATTAAAAAATCTGTTTGAAATAAAAAACATAAATAATGAAAAATATAAACTATTAAAAGCATTAAAAACAAAAAATATAACTATGCCGACGGCAAAGCCGTCGGCATAGCTGCGGTGTAGGTATGCCGACGGCTGCCGTCGGCATAGGTGCCACGTCACCTATCCGCGGCACGGCGCCTCCCAAAACCCTGCCGTCTCCATTGCCGTCGGCATAGCTATTTTTTTTACATGCGTTTTTTTGCATATGTTTTTATGCTTTTTTACATATGTTTCTATGCTTTTTTAAAATATGTTTTTATGCTTTTTTATGTATTATATGAATATATATGTAGTTTGTAATTTTTTTCATAGATTATGATATAGTTTGTATTTTTTCCATAGATTATGAAAATATAACTATAAGAATATATATATATATATATATAAATAAATAAATAAATAAATAAATAAATAAATAAATATATATATATATAGCCGTCGGCATAGGTGCCACGTGGCATCGGCAGCTATGCCGACAGCTTAGCCGTCGGCATACTTCGCCCGCCTTATCCATTCACGGGTCGCCCCCTCCACCTATTCCCCATCTATCGCGCGCCCCCCCGACTCCCATGCCGCACCGCCGCCGCCATGCTCTCCGCCCACCTCCTTGCGCCGCCGCCGTCAGCCTCGCCACCCGGACCCGCGTCGCTGCCGCCACCCTCTCCGACCCCTCCTCGCGCCGCGCCCCTCTCTTCCCTACTCGCAGCCGCCTCGAGCCCGCCCCCTCTCCCCACCGCCCCTGCCTCCCTCCTGCTCGGGCCTCGGCCCTCGCCATGCCTGCCGGGGCTCGGAGCCCTCCTCCGGCGACCCTGTAGCGGTGGCCCGGCCAACCATCCCGCCCCCTGCCCTGTCGCCCGTCTCGGCCCCATCCCCCTGCCTGTCTGTCACCCCCCTCCCGCCTGTCCTGCCCCTGCCCCGGCGACCCCTGCAGCGGTGAGATGGATGCATGGATGAATTTTTTGTGCATCATGTTACTAGTTGTTATGTGCATGGATGCATGGATGAAATTTGTGATAGTTGTTATGTTACTAGTTATTAAATGAATTAATGAATATTGGTAGATGGATGGATTGATGAATGTTGTTATGTTTTGTTAGATGAATTTGTGATAGATGGATGGATTAATGAATTTGTTAGATGGATTTGTGATAGATGGATGGATGAAATTTTGTTAGATGGATGGATTGATGAATATTTGTAAGTTTTGTGTTTGGTCATGTTGTTTCATATGATACATTATTTGTCATGTTTAGTGTTAGGTCATGTTGTTCCATAGGACACTTAAATAATGCTTTTTTTGCAATTTGAGATGTTGTTTCATGTTGGTTCATAATATAGTGTCAATGCTTTATGTGATATGTGATGACCTAAATTTTTATCACTCGGTGGAGTTAACAGGATTTGTGGTGTTCCATCTTCGTGGAGTGATCGTCGACATTGGAGGTGTTTGTCCACGATCGTCCCTCCTTTGATCGACTACATCCTCTACATCGGAGGGTGAGCAACAATTCCATGACCTCTTCCACTTTTTTTCCATGTCACTAGATTAAATTTTCACATGAAGTCGCGTAACATAGACATCTCCCGTCCGGAAGGGTTGCATCGATAAATATGCATTCAATTGCATATTTATCACCGCAGCTCTTTCGGATTGTCCAGTGCTTTCCACGGACAGCCTGAGGATGTGTAGATTGGGTACGTTGCTCATGCTCTACCCCTTTCCGAGTCAGGATTTCGGCGGCGCCTCCCTGTTGTTCTCCGGATGCACATTCTCTCGGCATTTTGCCGAGACGTGTATTTGGAGAACAGCGGGGAGGTGCTGCCGAAATTTTGTCTCGGAATGGGGTAGAGCATGGACAGCGTACTCTATCTACACATTCTCGGGTGGATTAGGACCCATCTTTACCTATTAGAGATGTAGGTGGATTAAATGTCGTTTCTTGTCAACCTTGTAAAAAATAAAATATTGATGTGAGTAATTTAAATGAATCCTTAATTTTGTTGTGTGGCTTCCAATAAAGCAGAGATGACAGATAATCAGTGGATGTATAGTGGGTTTTTCCGTCGGAATCAAGTAACAACAGAGTGGGTCGAGAAAACTGATGTGTTTTTGAAAGAGATATTCCGTAGTCCAATGAGGATGGTGCCAGAATGCCCGTGTGCCAAATGTTAGAGACGTATCCGCAAAGATAAGAGTGAGATGACTAAGCACCTTCGCACGAATGGATTTATGCCCAACTTTAATATGCCGATAAACTTTGCCCAGCGGGACCGTGGTAGAGAGGATGTGATACGACAACGTGTCGCTGGTTATGAGGACGATGGGGTTAGAGACATGCTAGATGATGTCTTTGCTGCACAGCCGACACCTCCGTCACATTCAGCGAATGAACCGGAGGAGCCGGAGGAAACCGCAAAGGCCTTCCTGGAAATCTTGGCCTCGTCAAAGAAACCTCTCTATGAGGGTGCCAAGCTGTCTGTGTTGGATGCCATCTCGCAACTGATGGCAGTCAAGGCTGAGTACGACTGTAGCCGAGGTTGCTTCGAAGCATTTCTGGGAGTATGGGCTAACAGCCTGCCTGAGGGCCATGAACTGCCGAAAACCATGTACGCTACGAAGAAAATCATGAAGGCGCTCTCCATGGACTATGAGAAAATACATGTTTGTCCAAAGAATTGCCTTTTGTTTAGGCATGAGTATGCGGATGACAACTACTGTAGGAAGTGCGGTTCCTCTCGATATATTGAGGTGGTCAATAAGCATGGTCAGAAGCAGCAGCTAAAAATCCCTGTGAAGGTTCTTCGGTATCTTGATTTTATAAAAAGACTGCAGCGCCTTTTCATCACCGAGGAGTCTACCAAAATGATGAAGTGGCACAAGGAAGGGAAAAGGTACAATCCAAAAAAATTGTACATTCATCAGAAGGTGAAGCATGTAAGTCATTCGATATAAAGTACCCGGAGGAAGCAGCCGACGCTGGGAATGTCAGAATTGCTATAACAGGTGATGGGTTCAATCCATATGGTATGTCGTCTAATCCATACAGCTGCTAGCCCGTATTTGTTATCCCGCTCAATCTCCCTCCCGGCGCCATAATGCAACGCAAGACCATGTTCCTGTCGCTTATAATTCTGGGGCTTGAATATCCAGGGAAGAATTTGGGTGTGTTTATGCAGCCGTTGGTGGATGATTTGCACCATTCTTGGTACATCCCGAGGTTGACATACGACCGACATATGTAGAAAAATTTCTTGATGAAAGTTTGGCTACAGTATTGCATGCATGACTTTCCTGGCTATGCCCTATTTTGCGGATGGTGTAGAAGTGGAAAGATGCCTTGCCCAGTGTGCATGCAGGCCTTAATTTTCATTTGGCTGAAGAAGGGTGGCAAGTATGCTGCCTTTGACCTGCATCGATACTTCCTCCCTCCAGACCATCCTGATAGGGAAGACAAGAAGAACTTCACAAAAGGCAAAGTTGTCCATGAAGTAAACGAGATTCCAACGTTTTCTGGTGCGGATGTGCTTGCTCAACTGAAAGATCTTAAGCCTGTCGGTGAAGGGAAAGGCAAAGGCAAAGGCAAAGGCAAAGCCACAGGCGAATACGAGGGCGAGGGCAAAGGAAAAGGTAAAGGGAAAAATGTTTTGAAGGATATGGTGAGACGCACAACTGGACTCACATTACCCCCTTCACACAGCTTCCCTATTTTAAGGACCTCAAACTTCCATGCAACATCGACGTGATGCACACCGAAAAGAATGTCGCAGAGTCCCTTTTTCGCACGATCCTTAACATTCCTGATAAGACAAAGGATAATGTTAATGCTAGAGTCGATCAACAGAATATTTGTGATAGACCACGTCTTCACATGCAGCCTCCCACAGGCAGTCGAAAATCTTGGTTCAAGCCAGATGCTGACTTCGTACTTAAAAAGGATCATAAGATGGAGGCATTCAAGTGGCTGAAACACGTCGTGAAGTTCACTGATGGTTATGCGTCGAATATAAGTAAGGGGGTCAATCTTTCAACGGGCAGAGTGACCGGGCTCAAGAGTCATGACGATCATGTATGGATTGAGCGGATTATGCCGATGATGGTTCAGGGCTATGTTCCCGAGCGTGTCTGGCGTGTGCTTGCGGAGTTAAGACATTTCTTCCGCACGCTTTGTGCTAAAGAAGTATGTCCTGAGAAGATAAAAGAAATGCATAAGAAGCCGCCGGAGTTGATATGCAAGCTAGAGAAGATCTTTCCCCCAGGCTTCTTTACTCCGATGACACATCTCATTTTGCACCTCGCGAACGAGGTATTGTTGGGGGGCCCTTTGCAGAATCGTCGGCAGTATGGCCCTGAGATACAGAACAAGCATCTGAGACAGAAATGTGGAAACAAAGCTAAGATTGAAGCTTCCATAGCTGAGGTGGTTATCCTAGAGGAGGTGGCAGACCTCAGGACAGCCTACTATGCGGACCATGTTCCCACATTGCACAATAAGGTGTCTCGATACAATACAGAAGAACCCAAGTATAAACCCAAATTGCCTCTATTCATCAGGCAAGGTGGCAGGGCTGGTTGCTCGACATCTTATGTCATGCCACGAGATGAGTGGGAGGATGTCATGTTCTATATCTTGCACAACATCAATGAAGTTGAGGATGAGTGGTTGAGTTAATACCTTTGCACCATTCTTTTAGTCAATTCATTATGTTCACTTTGCCTAGTTCTTATACCGCTTTTCTTATTGTAGTCGATTCATTGAGGAAGAGTGGACGGGAATGCTGCCTCCTACTGAAGCGGAGGCACTTGCTCTTCTCCGAAAGGGTGCTGATGGAAGGAAATTTTTTGTTGCGTGGTTCATGGAGAAAGTAATTTTCACACTTCCCTATTACCCATTTCACACTTCCAATTAAACTCATGCACCCTATAATTTCAATTAAACTTGTAGGGAAATGATCCGAACGAATCAATGGATGAAGAATTGAGATGGGTTTCCATGGGTTTTGACCCTACCGTCATGACATGCCAAAAGTATGATGTGAATGGGTATCGCTTCCATACAGAGGAGCACCAGAAAAGTCGGCCTGATCCCAAAACCATAAATACCGGAGTCTTCACCGAAGGAGATAATAAAGTAGATTACTACGGAAGGGTACAAAAAATATACGAGCTTACATTCAAACATGGTCGTAAACACCTAAGTCTCACTATGTTCAAATGCCGATGGTTCGACCCCAAAAAGGGTTCGAGGCATACGCCTTCTGTTGGTTTAATTGAAGTTAAACCATCAACCATCTATGCCGGAGCTGATCTGTTTATCACCGCTACCCAGGCCACACAAGTATATTATCTGCCTTACCCATGCTAGAAAGAGTACCTAAAGGGTTGGGAAGTTGTGTTCAAGGTGTCGCCACATGGTAAGCTACCGGACCCGAACGATGATGATTACCACAACATAAACCCCATGACATACGAGGAAGTGTTCTTTCAAGAGGAACATGATGACGTGGTCCGAAACAAGGAGGATGATGACTTGGGTTATGTTGACCTGGACCCAAACGACGACGACGCATGGATTGATGGTGAGGCAGTTGTGAATCAAAGAGACATAATTATGCTTGAAAAGTTAAATGAAGATGCTGACGCTGATGATGAGGAAGAGCCTCCACCTCTGTCAGACAACGAAGAAGATATGCGGGATAGTGATGATGAGATCGGTCGGCAAATAGATTACAATAGTGATGATTCATATGGGTTTGAGAAAATGTAAGTTCTTTTAATGATCATTACAATAGTATGCTTAATGTGCTCTTCTGTTATTAATGTCTTTCCTGTATGCTTGTTTTTTTGATATCCTTACTAATTGTTTATTCTCTTCTCAATGCAGGTTTGCTAATCATGGGCAAGTCCGGCGGCGCCAGTTTCCTCAGTAAACTCAAAGGAGGACTTACTCGGAGTGGACGAGCCCACAAGGTTCCCTCTCGACTATGCGAGGATGGCACCTCACAGGGAGGTGCAGGGGTCGGGGGAGGAGACCCTAGAGGAGGAGGGGGTGGGGGGAGAGCCCCTAGAGGACGAGGAGGTGGGGGGAGAGGCAACCGGGCCAAAAAACTCCGGGCGATGTCCGAAATAGGATGATGAGTATGAGGATTTGAACGCGTGCCCGGTATGCGGTGCATTGCGCTATAAGATCAGCCGCGATGACCCTGGTGATGTCGAGGGTGAGCAACCCAGGAAGAAGATTCATGCGAAGGTGATGTGGTATGCTCCTATAATACCACGGTTGAAACGTTTGTTCCAAAACAAATAGCATGCGAAGGCGATGCGATGGCACGTAGAAGACCGTAAGAAAGACAGAAAGTTGAGAGTACCCGCTGACGGGTCGCAGTAGAGAAAAATTGAGAGAAAGTACAGGGAGGAGTTTGCAGGTGACCTAAGGAATGTATGGTTTGGTCTAAGCGCAGATGGCATTAATCCTTTTGGGGAGCAGAGCAGCAACCATAGCACTTGGCCTGTGACTCTATGTTTGTATAACCTTCCTCCTTGGTTGCGCATGAAGCGGCAGTTCATTATGATGCCAGTGCTCATCCAAGGCCCTAAGCAACCCGACAACGACATTGATGTGTACCTAAGGCCATTAGTTGAAGAACTATTATAGTTGTGGAATGGAAAAGGTGTACGTGCGTGGGATGAGCACAAACATGAAGAATTTGACCTAAAGGCATTGTTGTTCGTTACCATCAATGATTGGCCTGCTCTCAGTAACCTTTCAGGACAGACAAACAAGGGATACCGCGGATGCACGCATTGTTTGGATGATACCGACAGTATATATTTGGATAGTTGTAGGAAGAATGTGTACCTGGGACATCGTCGATTTCTTCCGAGCAGGCATCCCATAAGAAAGAAAGGCAAGCATTTCAAAGGTGAGGAAGATCACCGGATGAAGCCTCGGCACCGTACTGGTGCTGATGTACATGATATGGTCAAGGATTGGAAGGTAATCTTTGGAAAGGGTCCTGGCGGACAACCTTTCCGAAGGATGCTGACGGACGCGGACCCATGTGGAAGAAGAAATCTATATTTAGGGACCTGCCATATTGGAAAGACTAGAGGTCCGCTCCACAATCGACGTGATGCACGTGATTAAGAATCTTTGCGTGACCCTTCTTGGCTTCTTGGGCGTGTATGGGAAGACAAAAGATACACCAGAGGCACGGGAGGACCAGCAACGTATGCACGGAAAAGACGGCATACATCAGGGTCAGGCCAGCTACGGTCTTACCAAACAAGAGAAGGAAATCTTCTTTGAATGCCTGCTCAGTATGAAGGTACCGTCTGGCTTCTCGTCGAATATAAATGGAATATTAAATATGGCAGAGAAAAAGTTCCAGAACCTAAAGTCTCATGACTGCCACGTGATTATGACGCAACTGCTTCCGGTTGCATTGAGGGGGCTTCTACCGGAAAACATTCGATTAGCCATCATGAAGCTATGTGCATTCCTCAACGCAATCTCTCTGAAGGTAATCGATCCAGAAACCATACCAAGGTTACAGAATGATTTGGTGCAATGTCTTGTCAGTTTCGAGTTGGTGTTCCCACCATCCTTCTTCAACATCATGACACACGTCCTGGTTCACCTTTGCGAAGAGATTAACGTTTTGGGTCATGTATTTCTACACAATATGTTCCCCTTTGAGAGGTTCATGTGAGTCTTGAAGAAATATGTTCATAACCGTGCTAGGCCAGAAGGAAGCATCTCGAAGGGCCATGAAAATGAGGAGGTCATTGAGTTTTGTATTGACTTTATTCCTGACCTTAAGCCGATTGGTGTTCCTGAATCGCGGCATAAGGGCAGACTGGATGGAAAAGGCACGCTAGGAGGGGATCAAATAATATGTATGGACGGGCATTCTCTCACTGAAGCACACTACACAGTTCTACAGAATTCCGCCTTGGTGGACGCTACGTCTTGAGCTTGCGTTGGTTTTCCTTTAAGAGGAAAAGGTGATGCAGCAATAGTAGCGTAAGTATTTCCCTCAGTTTTTGAGAACCAAGGTATCAATCCAGTAGGAGGCTCCTCAAAAGTCCCACGCACCTACACAAACTAACAAAGAACTCACAACCATCGCAATAAAGGGGTTGTCAATCCCTTCACGGCCACTTGCGAAAGTGAGATCTAATAGAGATAGTATGATAAGATAAATATATTTTTGGTATTTTATGATATAGATTGGAAAAGTTTAGATGCAAATAAAAGTAGATTAAAAGCTTATATGATAAAAGATAGACCCGGGGGCCATCGGTTTCACTAGTGGCTTCTCTCAAGATAGCATAAGTATTACGGTGGGTGAACAAATTACTGTCGAGCAATTGATAGAAAAGCGAATAATTATGAGATTATCTAGGCATGATCATGTATATAGGCATCACGTCCGCGACAAGTAGACCGACTCCTGCCTGCATCTACTACTATTACTCCACACATCAACCGCTATCCAGCATGCATCTAGAGTATTAAGTTCATAAAGAACAGAGTAACGCATTAAGAAAGATGACATGATGTAGAGGGATAAACTCATGCAATATGATATAAACCCCATCTTTTTATCCTCGATGGCAACAATACAATACGTGCCTCGATGCCCCTGCTGTCACTTGAAAAGGATACCACAAGATTGAACCCAAAGCTAAGCACTTCTCCCATTGCAAGAAAGATCAATCTAGTAGGCCAAACCAAACTGATAATTCGAAGAGACTGGCAAAGATAACTCAATCATACATAAAAGAATTCAGAGGAGATTCAAATATTTCTCATAGATAAACTTGATCATAAACCCACAATTCATTGGATCTCGACAAACACACCGCAAAAAGAGTTACATCGAATAGATCTCCAAGAAGATCGAGGAGAACATGGTATTGAGATCCAGAAAGAGAGAAGAAGCCATCTAGCTAATAACTATGGACCCGAAGGTCTATGGTAAACTACTCACAACTCATCGGAGGGGCTATGATGTTGATGTAGAAGCCCTCCATGGTCGATTCCCCCTCCGACGGAGCGCCGGCGAAGGCTCCAACATGGGATCTCGCGGATAAAGAAGGTTGCGGAGGTGGAATTAGGTTTTCATGGCTTGTTCTGATGTTCTTGGGGTATGTGGGTATATATAGGAGGAAGAAGTAGGTCGGTGGCCGCCCGAGGGTCCCACGAGATAGGGGGGCGCGCCCTCCACCCTCGTGGCCGCCTCGGCTACTTCTTGACTTGCACTGCAAGTCCTCTGGATCATGTTTGTTCCAAAAATCACGCTCCCGAATGTTTCATTGCATTTGGACTCCGTTTGATATTCCTTTTCTTCGAAATACTGAAATAGGCAAAAAAACAACAATACGGGCTGGGCCTCCGGTTAGGAGGTTAGTCCCAAAAATGATATAAATGTGTAAAGTAAAGCCCATAAACATCCAAAATGGGTAATATAGTAGCGTGGAACAATAAAAAATTATAGATACGTTGGAGACGTATCAAGCATCCCCAAGCTTAATTCCTGCTAGTGCTCGAGTAGGTAAATGATAAAAACAGAATTTTTGATGTGGAATGCTACCTAGCGTAATTCTCAATGTAATTTTCTTTATTGTGGCATGAATGTTTAGATCCAAATGATTCAAAATAAAATTTCATATTGACATAAGAAAGAGTAATACTTCAAGCATACTTAATCAAAGCAATCATGTCTTCTCAAAACAACACGGCTAAAGAAAGTTATCCCTACAAAATCATATAGTCTGGCTGTTGCTCTATCTTCATCACACAAAGTGTTTAATCATGCACAACCCCGATGACAAGCCAAGCAATTGTTTCATACTTTAGTAATCTCAAACTTTTTCAACTTTCACGCAATACATGAGCGTGAGCCATGGACATAGCACTATATGTGGAATAGAATGGTTGTGGAGAAGACAAAAAAGAGAAGATAGTCTCACATCAACTAGGCGTATCAACGGGCTACGGAGATGCCCATTAATAGATATCAATGTGAATGAGTAGGGATTGGCATGCAACAAATGCACTAGAGCTATAAATGTATGAAAGCTCAACAAAAGAAACTAAGTGGGTGTGCATCCAACTCGCTTGCTCACGAAGACCTAGGGCATTTTGAGGAAGCCCGTCATTGGAATATACAAGCCAAGTTCTATAATGAAAAATTCCCACTAGTATATGAAAGTGACAACATAGGAGACTCTCTATCATGAAGATCATGGTGCTACTTTGAAGCGCAGGTGTGGTAAAAGGATAGTAGCATTGTCCCTTCTCTCTTTTTCTCTCATTTTTTTCTTTTTTTTCTTTTTTCTCTTTGGCCTTTCTTTTTTTCCTTCTCTTGGCCTTTCTCTTTCTTTTTTTCTTTAGTCCGAAGTCTCATCCCGACTTGTGGGGGAATCATAGTCTCCATCATCCTTTCCTCACTGGGACAATGCTCTAATAATGAAGATCATCACACTTTTATTTACTTACAACTCAAGAATTACAACTCAAAACTTAGAACAAGATATGACTCTATATGAATGCCTCCGGCGGTGTACCGGGATATGCAATGAATCAAGAGTGACATGTATGAAAATTATGAAGGTGGCCTTGCCACAAATACGATGTCAACTACATGATCATGCAAAGAGCAATATGACAATGATGATGCGTGTCATATAAACGGAACAGTGGAAAGTTGCATGGCAATATATCTCGGAATGGCTATGGAAATGCCATAATAGGTAGGTATGGTGGCTGTTTTGAGGAACTTATATGGTGGGTGTATGGTACCGGTGAAAGTTGCGCGGCACAAGAGAGGCTAGCAATGGTGGAAGGGTGAGAGTGCGTATAATCCATGGACTCAACATTAGTCATAAAGAACTCATATACTTATTGCAAAAATCTATAAGTCATCAAAAACAAAGTATTACGTGCATGCTCCTTGGGGGATAGATTGGTAGGAAAAGACCATCGCTTGTCCCCGACCGCCACTCATAAGGAAGACAATCAATAACTAAAATTGTGCTCCAACTTCATCACAAAGCGGTTCACCATACCTGCATGCTACGGGAATCACAAACTTCAACACAAGCATTCTTTAAATTCATAATCATCCAACTAGAATGACTTTAATATCACTACCTCCATATCTCAAAACAATTGTCAAGTATCAAATTGATCATAGCATCCAATTCACTTTCTATGATATTTTTATTATACCCAACTTGGATGCCTACCATTCTAGGACCAATTTTATAACAATAGCAAATACCATGTTGTTCTAAGAGACTCTCAAAATAATATAAGTGAAGCATTAGAGGTCAACAATTTCTTCAAAATTAAGCCACCGCCGTGCTCCAAAAGATATAAGTGAAGCACTAGAGCAAAAACTATCTAGCTCAAAAGATATAAGTGAAGCACATAGAGTATTCTAATAAATTCTAATCTAGTGGGTTTCTCCCAAAAGGTGTGTACAGCAAGGATGATTGTGGTAAACTAAAAATAAAAAACTAATATCATACAAGATGCTCCAAACAAAACACATATCATGTGGCGAATAAAAATATAGCTCCAAGTAAAGTTACCGATGAACGAAGACGAAAGAGGGTATGCCTTCCCGGGGCATCCCCAAGCTTAGGCTTTTTTCTACTCCTTATTCCATAATCCATCAAATCTTTACCCAAAACTTGAAAACTTCATAACACAAAACTCAACAGGAAATCTCATAAGCTACGTTAGTGAAAGAAAGCAAAACCACCACATAAGGTACTGTAATGAACTCATTCTTTATTTATATTGGTGTTAAACCTACTGTATTCCAAGTTCTATATGGTTCATACCACTTAATACTAGCATACCACTTAATACTAGCCATAAATGCATCAAAATAAGCAAACAACACACGAAAAACAGAATCTGTCAAAAACAGAACAGTCTGTAGCAATCTGTAACCCACGAATACTTATGGAACTCTAAAAATCCTACCAAAATAGGAAGTCCTGGTAAATTTCTCTATTGATCTATATCAAAAAGAATCAACATAAAAGCACGTTTCTGTGATTTAACAAAACTAAATTCGTGCGCGCACATTTTCTGTTTTTCAGCAAAATCAAATTAACTATCACCATAGGTTATCCTATAGGTTCTACTTGGCACAAACACTAACTAAAACATAAAAAACACATCTAAACAGAAGGTAGATGCAAAATTTACTACTAAACAGGAACAAAAACAAAAAAACACAAATAAAATTGGGTTTCCTCCCAACTAGCTCTATCGTTTAACGCCCCTAGCTAGGCATAAAAGCGAGGATAGATTTAAGTAGTGCCATAAGAATAAGATAGATCTTGAAAATCCATCTCATATTCTCTATGTTCAATAGCAAGTTTTCTTTGAGGCAATCAAAAATAATCAAAAGGGCTAAATTTAATGGGACAAAAGTCCCCAAGATCAATCACAGGAGGGATGAGTTCCTCCTTTGGCCCTTCATAATGCATAACTAATTCATCATTATAAGCATTCTTTTGGCAGAATTTCGTGAGCCTATACTCAAGAGAGTATCCTAGCTCATTGTTTCGAAGAGCAAAATCATTATTAAGTTCAGAAATTCTATCAACTAGGACATTGGTAGGAATCTTTTTTCTAAGGTGTTCATTGAAAGCAACATAGTCCAAAGATTAAAAACGCCTAATTTCCTCTTGATCAAAGAGGATCGCCTCTATGGGAGGACGACCAGCGTCCACCCTATAGTGCTCAAAGATTTCTTTGGCCTCTGTTATTATAAATCTAAACTCATTAGCCAAAAAGATAGTAACGACACGCTTAACAGAAGAATGCTCAATATTAGAAAATCCGGGAAAATTCTTTGTATGCAAGGATGTATATGCATAAATTGTCTTTCAAGCTCAACTACAAGAATAGCGATAGCATCCGCAAGACTACTAGTTCTATGAAGAATAGAACCACCCATAGAAGGTAAAGCACCGACACAAGTAAAGAAATCTTGAATAACACCTTTTCCAATAATGTTACCACTACCGATTCGAAACTTTTTAGTATGCAAGATAGGGGGTTCTTCAGCAGGAGCATGAGAATTTGCCATGTTATCATTATTGTCCATATCGACGATAATTTCTCCAATTTTAGACATAACGGCAAACAAAAGCGAGGAAGAAGAAGAGAGCAAGTGAAAGACAGAGGAGATTGGGAAGAGAGGGCGAAAAAATGGCAAGGGTGAAAGTGGGGGAGAGGAAAACGAGAGGCAAATGGCAAATAATGTAAATGCGAAGGAGATGAGTATGTGATGGGTACTTGGTATGTCTTAACTTGAGCCAATTCTCCCCGGCAACGGCGCTAGAAATGCTTCTTGCTACGTCTTGAGCTTGCGTTGGTTTTCCTTGAAGAGGAGGGTGATGCAGCAATAGTAGAGCATTTCCCTCAGTTTTTGAGAACCAAGGTATCAATCCAGTAGGAGACTCCTCAAAAGTCCCACGCACCTACACAAACAAACAAAGAACTCGCAACCAACGCAATAAAGGGGTTGTCAATCCCTTCACGGCCACTTGCTAAAGTGAGATCTGATAGAGATAGTATGATAAGATAAATATATTTTTGGTATTTTATGATATAGATTGGAAAAGTAAAGATGCAAATAAAAGTAGATTGAAAGCTTATATGATAAAAGATAGACCCCGGGGCCATAGGTTTCACTAGTGGCTTCTCTCAAGATAGCATAAGTATTACGGTGGGTTAATAAATTACTTTCAAGCAATTGATAGAAAAGCTAATAATTATGAGATTATCTAGGCATGATCATGTATATAGGCATCACGTCCGTGACAAGTAGACCGACTCGTGCCTGCATCTACTACTATTACTCCACATATCGACCGCTATCCAGCATGCATCTAGATATTAAGTTCATAAAGAACAGAGTAACGCATTAAGAAAGATGACATGATGTAGAGGGATAAACTCGTGCAATATGATATAAACCCCATCTTTTTATCCTCGATGACAACAATACAATACGTGCCTTGCTGCCCCAGCTGTCACTTGGAAAGGACACCGCAAGATTGAACCCAAAGCTAAGCACTTCTCCCATTGCAAGAAAGATCAATCTAGTAAGCCAAACCAAACTGATAATTCGAAGAGACATGCAAAGATAACACAATCATACATAAAAGAATTCAGAGGAGATTCAAATATTTCTCATAGATAAACTTGATCATAAACCCACAATTCATGGGATCTCGACAAACACACTGCAAAAAGAGTTACATCGAATAGATCTCCAAGAAGATCGAGGAGAACATGGTATTGAGATCCAAAAAGAGAGAAGAAGCCATCTAGCTAATAACTATGGACCCGAAGGTCTGTGGTAAACTACTCACAACTCATCGGAGGGGCTATGATGTTGATGTAGAAGCCCTCCATGATCGATTACCCCTCCGGCGGAGCGCCGGCAAAGGCTCCAAGATGGGATCTCGCGGATACAGAAGGTTGCGGCGGTGGAATTAGGTTTTCGTGGCTTGTTCTGATGTTCTCGGGGTACGTGGGTATATATAGGAGGAAGAAGTAGGTCGGTGGCCGTCCGAGGGGCCCACGAGATAGGGGCGCGCCCTGTAGGGGTGGGCATGCCCTCCACCCTCGTCGCCACCTCGGCTTCTTCTTGACTTGCACTCCAAGTCCTCTGGATCACGTTCGTTCCAAAAATCACGCTCCCGAAGGTTTCATTGCATTTGGACTCCGTTTTATATTCCTTTTCTTCGAAATACTGAAATAGGCAAAAAAACAGCAATACGGGCTGGGCCTCAGGTTAGTAGGTTAGTCCAAAAAATGATATAAATGTGTAAAGTAAAGCTCATAAACATCCAAAACGGGTAATATAATAGAATGGAACAATCAAGAATTATAGATACATTGGAGACGTATCAGTGGCTCCGTATATGGAGGAACACAGGAATTTTCTACACTCCAAACACCCGGAGCACTCTGACGACTGGATTACACGTGAACAAATGAGGACTTTCCCCGGTTGGTTGCAGACACGTGCCATGCATGATGGTGATATTGAAGATGACCTGTACTCGCGGTCCCAGTTACCATCTTCGAATATAATGACTTTCAAAGGGTACGAGATAAACGGGAATACATTTTACATGATCACCCAAGATAAGAAGAGCACCAACAAAAACAGTGTTGTCCGCTTTGATGCAACAACCAACACGGGAAAGGAAACATATTATGGTTACATAGAAGACATATGGGAACTTAACTATGGTGGTGGTTTGAATGTCCCTTTGTTTCGGTGCAAATGGGTCAATATGACACGAGGCGGGGTAACGGAAGACCCGCAGTACGGAATGACAACAGTGGATCTCAACAATCTTGCGTATGCAGATGAACCATTCGTCCTAGCCAATGATGTGGCGCAGGTTTTCTATGTGAAAGACATGTCTACCAAGCCAAGAAAAAGAAAAGATAAGGAAGCGAATGGATCATACGATGAGCCAAAGCGCCACATAGTTCTTTCAGGAAAAAGAAACATCATGGGAGTGGATGACAAGACAGACATGTCAGAAGATTATGAAAATTTTGATGAAATTGCTCCATTCAAAATGAATATTGATCCGATCATCCAATTAAATGATGAAGATTGTCCATGGTTACGGCGCAAAGGGACACACGCGAAGAAAAAGTTTCACACCCAAAGATCCCACACTGGCATGTAGGCTTCACTGTCATCACTTTCTTCTGTACTGACTTTCCAGACTTATATATCTGGAAAGTGCCACTTCGAACAAACCGGAGAGAATCTTTGTAATAGTTAGGGTACTTATGTGTTTTGGTATTTGAAACGCGAAGAAATTTTATGTGAAAAAGCTGGATGCACTTCGTCTACAAATTAGTTCGTCAAATAATTCAAATTTAAACTATTCAAATTTGAAAACTACTAGCAAAACAGAAAGTTTGTAATTTTTTGTAACTATAGCAGAAATATTCAGAAATAAATAAATGAAAATAAATAAAGTAGAAAAGAAAAAAAATAAATATTTGTTGAGACAAAAACTAAATTAATTTTTTAAAACTATTCAAATTTGAAAACTACTCGCACTAACAGAAAGTTTGTAATTTTTTGTACCAAAAGAATAATATTCAGAAATACACAAATGAAAATAAATAAAGTAGAAAAGAAAAAAACTAAATTTTTGTTGAGACAAACACTAAATTAAAAAATAAACTATTCAAATTTGAAAACTACTCGCACTAACAGAAAGTTTGTAATTTTTTGTACCTAAAGAAAAAATATTCAGAAATAAATAAATGAAAATAAATAAAGTAGAACAGAAAAAAAACTAAATTTTTGTTGAAACAACAACTAAATAAAAAAAAGCCCACCTACTGGGCCATAGTGGCATGCATACGACTAGAAACCCAACCTGTAACTGGGCCAGGATGTATGCCCGCTAGCCTAGTAGGCCCAACAGTGCAGAGTAGAAGAGGTAGGCCTAGAAGGCCTGCATTGGAGAGGAGCTCAATGCAGTGCCCGCGCCGGGGCTTATAAATTGGCCTCGGCGCTCCTCGACTAGCGAGGTGGGACTAAACTTGCGCACCGCCTGGAGCCAGCGCACCCCCTTTAGTACCGGGTGGTGGCTCCAACCGGTACTAAAGGGGGGCCTTTAGTACCGGTTGTAGCCACCACCCGATACTAAAGGGGGTGCGCTTCCCGCCGCTTCGCCTTGTCAAAACAGACCTTTAGTACCGGTTAGTGGCTCCAACTGGTACTAAAGGTAGGTTCTATATAAGAGAACACTTCAAAAAAATTCGTCAGTTTCATTCCCTCTGCTTCTTCTCCTCATCTGCCCCGTCGCCGCCGCCCGTCGTCACCGCCCCCCTCGCCGTCCCCGTCGCCGTCATCATGTCACCGCCGCCCGTCCCGTCCTCGTCGTCGTCCCCTCTGCCTCGCCGTCCCGTTGCCTCGCCGTCGCCGTCGCCTCACCGTCGCCGTCGCCTCGCCGTCCCGTTGCCTCGCCGTCGCCGTCGCCCGTGCTGTGAGCCCCTCTCCCCGGCTCCTCTCCTCCCTCCAATCAAATCCATCTTGCCACAAGGCCAGAGGCATGCCTACCTGCATTTCATGTGTCACACACACACATTTAGTTTTTAGTTTTTAGTTTTTTAGTTTTTCTGTTTTTTATACACATGTTTTAGATGAATTAATTAATTAGATTAGATAAATGTCAAATAGTATATAGAAATGTTAGAAATTTTAGAAATGTTATTTTTAGCTAGATGAATTAGATTAATTTCAAATTGTTATAGAAATGTTAGTTTTTAGTTTCTTATAATTTTAGTTATACAAATTTAGAATTTGCATATAAGAAATCACAATCAAATCATTTAAAAAATGTTATTTTTGCGGCGTATAGTATTTGTTCTCGACGATGCCCGGCCCGCATCCTCGCCGTCGACCCATTCGCGACGACGTCCAGTTTCAGAGGAACCATGTCTGGGACTGGGCTAAGCCGGGCTGGCACTGGGAGGTGCTACCTTCAGGGACTCGCCGCTTGGTGAGGAACCCAGGTCCCGTCGTCGACCGTGAGCTACTTTGGTGGCGTTCCCGTGGGCCACTCTCGGTGCGGAGGGAGCCAGCCCCGCCGAAGGTTGTGCATCGCTGTGTCAGGGAGGAGGACGAGCACATCCGTCGCTACATGGCTGCTATGGACGTCAGGTTCTCCAATACCTGGCAGGGTCTTTGGGGAGATCACCGGAGCTATGATCCTCTGATGGTTCCTTCTCTTTGGGTGTCCACCGCCCGCGCCTCAGGAACCGCGGGTGGCCTAGATTATTCTGTAGTATTCGATCTTTATTAGCTAGCTAGCTAGTGATGTATTAGATATATAATATTTGAGACGATGTATTTGAGATTATATATTATTCAAGACGATGCATATTATGTACTATGATTCAGGATTTCCTCTTATTGATTGCATGCATGCATATTGTAATTTGAATACTAAATTGTTTTATATTTCTTCCGGATTTGTTAAATAAAAGCTATGGCGGACAATACCGTCAGAGAGGGAGAAGAGGCCATGTTCGATATCATACGCTCCCCTCGCGCGCCAAATAATCGAAATGAAGTTGATGACGGCTCCCAATGTCTGAACAATACCGGGGAGGGTGATGATATGATATTCGATCGCGACGACCGAATTGATGAAGTCATGGATTATGATGGCGAAGAAATTAATGATTATGATGGCGACGAAATTAATGATTATGATGACGATGAAATTAATGATTATGATGGAGAAAAAAATGTTGATCTTGATAAAACAGAGACCGGCGAGGTATATTTATATAAGCAGGCATCTGGTGATCATCACATGTTTTAAATGATTTGAAGATATATTAACAAATCGATCTTTCTTCTTTTCAGCCCTCCGGATCGAACAAATCTTCTACAGGCAGAGTGCGAGGCAAGGGAAAAAAGTTGAAGGAGGGTGTAAAGTACAACATCGAGGCCACCAAAACTAATGGCGAACCAATAGCGCCTAAGAACATTGCGAACAAGTTCGTTCGTCAGTGCGGAGTTCTTGTGAAGGACAAACTCCCGATCTCCCTTCAAGAATGGAAAAAGCCATCAAAGCCCCGTCCAGATCTTACTTTTGTCGATGACAGAGCAAAAAATGCGCTTTGGGAAGAACTCATGGAACATTTCACCCTACCAGATCATTTCACAGCTGCAGATGTGGAAGGACGCTGCTCTTAGGAAGATGTCAATTGCATTCAACAACCACAAGAAAACTGTATGGAAGGACTACGTCAAAGCAAGAAGGAAGACTCCAGAATTCAAGGGAACACTGGAGAACCAAAGAGAACACTAGGACGATTTCATGAAATTCAAGGAATCAGGATTATCTATGGAACGGTCCAGAAAAAACAAGGCCAATGCCACCAAAAAGGAGCAATTCCATAGGCTGGGGCCAGGTGGCTACGCGGTGGCAATTCCTAAGTGGGATAAGTCTGAGCAAGAGATGGTGGATGCAGGGGTCACTCCAGTTACTAGGAGCTGGCCCCCCAGGTGCAGAAGTTGGTTCTATGCGCATGGAGGGGCGTTGGACCCGAAGACAGGCTTGGTTTCGAAGAAGGCATGTCTTAAAGGAGCCGATGAAAAGTTAGTTGAAGCAATAGAAGAAGCTCGAACAGGGATGTTCACGCCCAATAGAGAGAACGATGAGCTTACGCGCGCCCTGGGAAATCCTGAACACCCGGGAAGAACACGAGGCAAGGGCGTTGTTCCGTGGTATGAGGGATTTTCTGAGTGGAACGCTGACTACAGAAGCCGTGCGAGAAGGAATATGGAGGAGGAGAAGAAGAAGAAGCTGGAGGATGAGCAGAGGAAGCAGGAAGCAGAATGGCTTCAAGGCCTAGAATCAGCGCACGCGGACTTGGCACTCAAATTCCAGAGGCAGCAGGAGCTGATCGACTCGCTTAGCCAGGAAAGGGGGTCTCAGCAGTGGCCGCAGCTAGCACATGATCCAGCATTGGATAGCACCGTCCCACTCATGCCGAGAAGCAGCGTGGGTTCCGCCCCGAGCGACGCACTGCTGGATAGATACCCTGTGGATGACATCAAGGAGAACACTAACTGTGAGCTACACTTCAAAGTAAATAACATATCCGTGAAGGCGGCGGATGTCGTTGCTTATACAAATCCCCCCGGAGAAACCTACCATTGCGAAACGATTCCAGCCGGCTATGCTCGTGTCATGGTTGATGAGGTGGTGGACCATTATTCAGGGCTACAACTTGACATTCCTAGAGGTGACGAGGAGCACACACTGGAAGAGGCCATAAATCGTATCATCCTATGGAGAAAGGATTGCATCATCTTTCCAAGGCCACCGACACCGTGTCAGCTAGAGCTTGAAATTCCAGGAGGTGACGAGGAGTAGAAGACTCACGCTCCTCCAACGTGTGAGGCCACTCCTTCTGCTTCAACTCAGCCAACGCATGAGGCCACTCCTCCTGCTTCAACTCAGCCATTGCGTGAGGCCACTCCTCCTCCTTCAACTCAGCCAACGTGTGAGGCCACTCCTCCTCCTTCAACTCAGCCAACACGTGAGGCCACTCCTCCTCCTCCAAGTCCACCAATGCGTGCCACTCCTCGTCCAAGTCCGACATCACGTCAGCCGTCTCCACTGCCTCAGCAATCGTGGAAGAGAGCCGCCGCAGCTATGGTGCGTAGTGTTACAAGTCGAGGTAGTACATGAGGTACAGGCGGAGGCAAGCGATTTCAATATGGTCCAAAAAGCCTCGCGCCTCTTCTGCAGACGCCTTACGACATGACCAAGGAGCAAAATGATGCCATAGTGAAGGCCCAAGTGGAGGCCCATTTCGCACCAAAACCGGCACCGCCGCCAAGGGAGAAAGTTCCCGAGGAGAAGATTGACCACTTTATTCATATGGCGCGACCACCAGCTCCCAAGCTTGACTCAGACTATGAGTGCCAAATCAGGAAGGCACATCAAGCAAAACAACAGGGGTCGAGCTCGAGCTCGAGCCAAGCAGCTTGCCAAAAATGCGGGAAAACCGTACCCCAGCTAGGAGAATAGGTGGCGCAATCGACCGCCCCGCTTGTTGTACCAACACATGAGAGTACCGGCGCCGGTCAGCTGGTAATAACCGAGGAGCATAGACGGAACGCTGAAATGCTCGGCATCACTGTTGGACAACTCCTCGAGATTGAGCCCACGCCTAAGCTTAAAGAGGATGAGATAAAATGGAAATATGCCCGCGGCCAACCTTTGGTAAGGCCTGAGGAGGTCAAGAACCTCCCAACGAGAATGTATCAATTGCATGATTGTTACATGAAAATTACCAAGAGTAGCAATCGATAGGGCCTCATGGTGAAAGTCAAGGAAGAGTATTACTTCCATAAGCTCGCTCTGTCCATTGAGTATTCAGAACTATTTCAGTTATTACATCAAGACACACTCGACAAATCCATCACCAGTTTGTATTGTCTCTGTAATTCAAGTCTCAAGCTAGCTGTGCTGCTCATTGATCGATCATTACCAGTAATTATCCTCACTATATTCTTTTTGTAAGTGCATCTAGTGCCACCCCTAGTTGGTTTTGGAGTATTGACGACAAAGTTGGTTGAGGGACTAATGCGTTTGTGAGAATTGCAGGATAACGCAGGTAGTGTCCCTCATTGATTCGGTTTACCTACCGGAGATGACTCCTAAAAATGTATGAAGACATTGAAGACAATGGTGGTATGAGAAGATATTCATATTGAAGACTATGACATGAGAAGACATTCCATGAAGACTATGGAGCGCGAAGACTATGTGGTTTCGTTGTTTCCTTTTCTTCTTTGTTGAGTCATAGGAACCACCGTACTGTTAAGTGGGGTCCAAGTGAACTAAGTCAGAGTGATTGAAGTGATGCTCAACCCAAATCCTATGTCTTCGAGCGAAGACAATGAGAGAAAATCTTATCCAGAGCTGGATGAGTCAGCTTTGCTTGTAGCCCAAGTAAAGTTGCCGCGTGTGTTTGAAATCTGACCGTTGAAACACGTGTCAGTTCCTTAGTGACCCAGGGTCATTTTGGACAAATCAGGTCGGGTTGCCTTGTGGCTATAAATAGCCCACCCCCTACACCATAAATTGGTGGCTGCTTAGAGTTTCTGCATGGCTTTTGTCGTTTGAGAGCAACCCACCTCGAAGCATTTGGAAGAGAGAAATCCTTGCGAGGACAAAGCCCAAACACCCGAGCCAAAGAGTGTTAGGCATCATTGAAGTCTTTACATGCATGTGACACGAAGACTTATTACACTTGAGGACTGTGAATCCTCCAGCCGGTTAGGCGTCACGTTCTGAGCATCCAAGAGTCATTGTGGATTCTGGTGAGCGAAGTCTGTGAAGGTTTGGAAGTCTCCTTGAAGACTTACGAGTGATTAGGCGAGGACTGGGTGTCCTTTGCTCAAGGGAATAAGGTGAAGACACGGTCTTCTGAGTTAAATCTTAGCCTTCCTAACCAGACGTACAGTTGTCACAGCAACTGGAACTGGTCCAACAAATCTTGTGTCTTCAACAAGCGACTGGTTCTATCCCTTTCCATCCTTTACTTAAATTTGTCTTCGTGAAGTCATTGCCTATCTGTGTATCTGTTTGACTTCATTGCTTGACTACTACTGCTGATTGGCTTCATACTATCTTCCATCCTGATCCTTACTACTTGGCTGTTGTTAGTCCTCTACTTTCACATCATTGCATACTTGACTATGGCTTGCTTATGGTAGTTTATCTTCCGCTACATATGAACTAGGTCATTTCTGTTGTTTGTCTTCGAAACTTTTAAGTTTTGAAGACTTTCATAAAAAACGCTTATTCACCCCCTAGTCGATACTAGCACTTTCAATTGGTATCGAGCAAGGTACTCCTTGTTACGTGTGATTCGTTTAACCACAGGAGTTTCAGCTATGTCATTGCAGGATTGAGGAACATATCTTGTCCCACCTTTGACGGTCATGAGTATCCCCGATGGAAGGCCATGATGAAGAAGCGACTCATGTCCATGGATAGCAAACTGTGGACCGTCACTGAGATTGGCCTCACTGATCTATGCAAGATGGCGGAGGCCGATGACATTCGCAAGTACACTCTATTGAATCTTACGGCGAAGGATGTCATCTGCTCTCATCTGTCCTGAAATCAGTTCAGGAATGTTATGCACCTCAATCACGCGAAGCTAATCTGGGACCGGCTTTCTGAGGTCTATGAAGGTCATCGCACTCGTCATGATCAATGGTTTGAGGACTAGAAGGAGTCTCTCATGGATATGACCTTTGCACCTGAATTATTATCATCCTCATCATGTCTCATGGCAAGGGGTGATAAGGTAACTGATTGCTACCTCTCTGAATCTAGCGATGATGAATCAGGTGATGAATTTGGCCCCAGTTATGACAAGCTTGCTTCCCTTGCCACTAAACAACAAAGAATCTTGGAAAAGGTTCAAGACATGCTTAGTAAGAGCGATCATATGTTGGGTGAAGAAATGGATCAGTCAAAAGCTTTGGTTGATAGTCTTCAGAGACTTCATGCCAAGTTTGACGCCCTTCAAGATCAACATAATGCTCTCTTGTCTGATCATCAGAAGCTTTCTTCTGAATGTATTCAAAGAAATCTAGACCTTGAAAAGATAAGAGTGGATTATGAAGATCTTCAGAAGGAGCGTGATTCATTACTTGCTCAACAAATCAGCATTACACAAGATGGATTTGAACCACCATGTCTAAAATGCATTGAGCGTGATAACGCTACATCTGTTGCTGAATGTTCCACTGCTGCTACTGTTTCATTTTCTTCACCTACTGAAGTGGTTACTAACCCCTCTGCGGAGGATACCACTGCTATTGCTTATGAAAATGCTATGTTGAAGACATTGCTTGAAACAGGGATGTACAAAAGTTTGAAGGGACATCAGACACTCTACGATGTCCTCAAAAAGCAGATTCTGAACCGAAACCCTAGGAAAGAGGGTGTTGGGTTCGAGAGGAAAATGAATGTTGATGGCTCGTACTGGAAGCCTGAGCAGTACCCCAAAACCACATGGGTTGCAGCAAAGGAACCTTCAGTAGATCCATCCACTTTATCTGGCTTTACTTGTGCTAATCCTATTATCATTGATGAATCCTTTGATGCAAACTATAAGTTGTTCAAGAATCGAAATGGTGAAGTGTTTGCGGTACATTGGTACTAAGCTGCAGGAATGGACCACCTATGAAGAAGATCTGGGTACCTAAGCGACATTGAGAATCTTCCGTGAATGTCGTCATGACACCACCAAGGAAGAAAACAAACCCCAGACCTATAGCTTCATGTGGCCCAAAGGCTTCATCTGAATCTGAGACTCACATGAGTCACCCTAACGCCAATGTTTTACTGGAAATCATGCTCAGACTTATGAATATGGCGTGTATCTTGAACTGCTATGTTCATAGGACTAAGAACGTTTACCTTATTCATATGAGTATCATTCATCTCCTGCAAGGCTATTTGCTAGGGCTCCAAAGCCAAAATTCTCAGATGTTGCACTTAGACTCATTGCTTCTAAGCCACCCCTGAAGATGTGGGTGGCAAAGAAGAACTATCTTTTGCAGAATACAGTGTCCAGCCAGCAATCAATGGCATCCGATACTATTGCTGGGGACCTAAAACACACTTAGGACGCATGATAAAATGTCATTCTATATACTTCACATCTGAATCGCTTACCTGTCATACTATGTATCCTAATCTTGATATAAGCTATGACAGTGCCTATATGTGTCAAATGCTTATGCTTCACAACACTCTTGTGAAGCCTATCCTCCTAACTGCACTGTAGGGTACAACACCAAAAGCTTCAGAATGGATAATGGACAGTGGATGCACTAATCATATGACTGGTGATCAAAGTCTTCTCATGGACTCAACCTTACGTCCATCCGACAAGAGTCACATCACATTTGCTGACACTAGTAAAAGCAAGGTATTGGGTCTAGGTAGAGTTGCAATCTCAAAGGATCAACACATGGATAAAGTGATGCTTGTTGAATCCCTTGGTTTCAACTTAATGTCTGTCTCAATGCTTTGTGACTTGAACATGATTGTGATATTCGGAAAATATCGTTGCCTTATACTAATGGAATCTGACAAGTCTCTAGTCTTTGAAGGGTATCGAAAAGATGATCTGTACATGGTAGATTTCTCAGCAGGTCCACAGCTTGTCGTTTGTCTTCTCACAAAAGCTTCAGAATGCTGGCTCTGGCATCGAAGGCTGGGGCATGCTGGCATGAGGAACTTACACTCACTCGTCAAGAAGAAGCATGTCATTGGCATCGAGGATGCCAAGTTCAAGAAGGATCATCTGTGTGGTGCCTGTGAAGCTGGAAAGATGACAAGGGCAAAGCACCCCTCGAAGACAATCATGACAACATCTCAACCCTTCGAGCTGTTACACATGGACTTATTTGGACCTACTCACTACTCCACCCTCACAACAACTGTCTGTCTCTATGGCTTCATCATTGTTGATGACTACTCAAGATACACATGGGTTCATATAATTCTTTACAAGACTGAAGTGCAAGATGTCTTCAGGCGCTTCGCCTATCGAGCAATGAACAATTATGGTGTGAAGATCAAGCATATCAGAAGTGACAACGGCACTGAATTCAAGAACACAGGACTTGATCTGTATTTGGATACAATGGGAATCACTCATGAGTTCTCTGCTCCATACAAACCACATCAAAATGGCATCATTGAGCGCAAAAACAGAACCCTTATTGAGATGGCTCGAACAATGCTAGATGAATACAAGACACCAAGAAAGTTCTAGCCTGAAGCTATTGATACAGCCTGTCACATCATCAACCGTGTGTATATCCATAAGCTTCTGAACAAAACATCCTATGAGCTCCTTCTTGGCAAGAAGCCAAGCGTCGATTACTTGAGTTTTGGAGCTAGGTGCTGGATCAAGGACCCCCATCACAAGTCAAAATTTGCACCTAAGGCTCACGAAGGCTTCATGCTTGGCTATGGAAAGGATTCACACTCCTACAGAGTCTTCAACCTCAATCTCTATAAGATCGTCGAAACTGTGGATGTGAAATTTGATGAAACCAATGGTTCACAGAGAGAGATTCTGCCAAGTACTCTAGACGAAGCTCCGCCCAGCGAATCTATCAAACTGATGGGAACTGGTGAAATCATGCCTTCTGAAGCACAGCCTGAAGAGGAACTCATCATCTCTGCACCAAATCAACCTGAAGACAATGCTTAGGCTGAAGACAATCCTCCCAATGATGACAATGATCAGCGAGGGCAAAGTCTTCGTCCTGTTCATCCTCGTGTTGCAAATGAAGTTCAAATAGAGAAGATAATTGACAGCATCAATGCACCTGGTCCACTCACTCGATCAAGAGCAACACAGCTAGCAAACTTCTGTGGGCACTTTTCATTTGTGTCAATATCAGAACCCAAGAAAGTTGCTGAAGCTTTTATGGAACCTGAATGGATTCAAGCCATGCAAGAAGAACTTCAATAATTCGAGCTGAATAATGTTTGGGAACTTGTCAAGCGACCTGACCCTCGCAAGCATAACATTATTGGAACAAAATGGATCTATCAAAACAAGCAAGATGAGCATGGTCAAGTCGTCAGAAACAAAGCACATCTTGTGGCTCAAGGATATACTCAAGGTGAAGGAATTGACTTTGATGCAACATTTGCTCCTGTTGCTAGGCTTGAAGCCATTCGCATACTGCTAGCCTACGCTAATCATCACAACATACTGCTATATCAAATGGATGTGAAGAGTGCATTTCTCAATGGCAAGATTGAAGAAGAAGTATATGTCGCTCAACCACCTGGCTTTGAAGATCCAAAACATCCTGATATGGTGTACAAGCTAAACAAAGCACTGTATGGCCTCAAACAAGCTCCTCGCGCATGGTATGATACAATCAAAGACTTCCTGAAGAGCAAAGGCTTCAAACCAGGATCCCTCGATCCCACACTCTTCACAAAGACATATGATGGCGAACTGTTTGCGTGCCAAATATATGTGGATGACATTATCTTCGGCTACACCAACCAGAAATATACTGATGAGTTTGGGTACATGATGCAAGAGCAATATTAGATGTCCATGATGGGTGAGCCGAAGTTCTTCTTTGGTGTTCAAATTCGTCAGCAAAGAAATGGCATCTTCATATCTCAAGAAAAATACCTCAAAGATTGCCTGAAGAAGTTTGGAATGGAAGACTGCAAAGGTTACACGACGCCAATGCCAGCCAAACACCATCTTGGTCCCGACGACAATGGTAAAGAGTTCGATCAAAAGGTATACTGCTCCATGATTGGTTCTTTACTTTATCTATGTGCATCTAGGCCAGATATTATGCTTAGTGTTTGCATGTGTGCTCGATTCCAAGCGGCACCAACGGAATCGCATCACTTAGTTGTGAAGCAAATTCTTCGATATTTGGCTTACACCCCAACACTCGGATTATGGTATCCCAAGGGCTCAAAATTTGATTTGGTTGGATTCTCGGATGCTGATTATGCTGGAGACAAGGTGGATCGCAAGTCTACATCAGGCACATGTCATTTTCTTGGTCGATCACTTGTCTGTTGGTCTTCAAAGAAGCAGAATTGTGTATCACTCTCAACTGCTGAATCTGAATACATTGCTGCTGGATCCTGTTGTGCTCAGCTTCTATGGATGAAGCAAACTCTCAAGGACTATGGCATCAACTTGAAACAAGTACCTCTCTTCTGCGACAACGAAAGTGCCATCAAGATAGCCAACAATCCAGTCCAGCACTCGAAGACAAAGCACATTGAAATTCGTCATCACTTTCTCAGAGATCATGTCATGAAGAAAGATATCGACATCATTCACGTCAACACTGAAGAGCAACTGGCAGATATCTTCACAAAGCCCTTGGATGAGAAAAGGTTTTGCAAGTTACGGTGTGAGCTAAATATCTTGGAATCCTCTAATGTCCTGTGATCAGGCACACATCCTAACACTTATGCATGTTGATGACTTAGATGTGCAACACACAAAGTAATGTATATCTTCAATCAATGAAGATTTACACTCTGAGTGTGAATACATTAACATGGAATTTGACTTTGGAGTGCCACAATAATTGTGCGTCGTGTCTGTGTCTAATACTTCCTATACGGTGGGTAACGCCACCACCAAATTTCTCTGTTTGAAGTGTTTCACTCATGTCGTTATATTGCAATGACTTCGCATTTGGTTTGTCTTCAGTTTCAATTTATCTTCATGATTTCCTACACTATGATGATTTGATTGCTTTCTGATATATACTAGTGTTCTGTCCTCTACAGCATTCACTTATATCTATGTCTTCAAATTGGATCTTTTAAACTAGGTGAATGTGATCGGACCCTAACCTCTCTATGCTTTCTATCTCAAACTCTATCTGTCCAAATCATATGCATTCTATTGAAACTGTCGAATGTCTTCTCTGCGTCCTAGTCAGCAGAAGGCAAAGCGAAAAACATTAAATCTGTTTTAAATGAATTATCTTTATTGTTGAAATCCGGAGAAGCCGGAACAACTCTCCGACATGCCTGGTGGGTGTGGGAACGTGGGACAACTCCGAGTATGTTGCATGCTTGCCACGTGCCTCTCAGATGTGAACCGCCAGGGGCACCAGTGTAATTGCGTTGTGCCACTCACGTACTTATAAATACTTGTCCCCTGCGGTAAAGAAATCTTTCTTCCACCTCTCCACCTCCGTCAAAACCCTAGAGCCACTGCTAACTCTCGACGACGCCGGCGACGAAGCGCTTAGCTTCCGCAACTTCTCCGACGCCGTCCTCACGCCGGCCGCGGACATCGTCCTCTCCGCCGTCGCCGTAGGTGTCCTCCGTCGCCAAGTTAGGGCACGGTGGGCTGAACTGCTCGGTCTCCTATTCATCCCATCTAGCAGTTCTTCGTGCGGTAATTATAACTCTATTTTTACCACCTTTTTGATCTTCAAGATTCATCATGTTTACCAAAAGTGGTTTCTGACTATTCAAAGTTAGATCTATTCATGCATCTCTCACTTGCCTAGTCAATTCACTTAGATTTCTGTCTAGTTTGATTCCTCACTTGTACTTATTCACGGATTGGTACAAATCTGGAACCAACTCACCTATATAAGTGAATGTCTTAGCATCATGAGGTCAATGTCTTCAAACTGATTTATCTTCAACATCTTACGAGAATGCATATGACCTCTTCCCTTCCCTCGCATCTCTAATCTGTCACGGTACATGTCGTGGGAGAATCCTTGGTTCTCATAGTGCGCATTCGTTTGCGAGAATACTTACGATATCATATCAATTCTCCTGAAGCCAGTTCTTGCTTGACCAGCAAGCGTAAGTCTCTGAAGCCTTTGAACGTAGTGAAGCCATTCAGTTTGAAGTTCATGGCTGCAGAAAAATCAGCACGGAAGGGTGGCAGACAGCGCAGAGAAGGAACATCCAAAGATCTTCCTGATGACCTAGCAGAACTCTACAAGACAGATCCTGAAGAGACTTATCATCAGCGCAAGACACAAATCCAATGGATTCGACGCTATTGGGCTGAAGAATGGTTCAAGTACAAGTTTGTAACCAAGGAATATGCAGAGAAGAATGCTATCAAGAGACCTTGGGGTGATATTCTCTATCGAGGCCTTCAACCCAAGAACAGAGTTGAAGCTATTGCACAAAGCTTCTATCCCTGCATGGTCCGTGGACCTCAGCCTGAGAACGCCGATCCCACATCATTACTCTGGTGTCGTGACGATGCTCTCTCCAAGCGCAACCTTCAATTCGCTCAGGCTTCGGCCAAGAAAAACAAGAAGTCATTGGGATTAGACTTCAACCCAGGTCCCTCTGCTCCCTGTGCTGACGGATCCCGTGATGCAGAACCCAATGTCATCGGCCCCTTCTCCAATCTTGACGGCCTCATCACCTACATCTTGGTCCAGGGAGCTAGAGTTGATCATTCTGATAATGATGCTGATACTGATGAAGCTCCATCTCCTCCTCCAAAGCCGCAGAAGCAAAAGAAGCCAAAGGCTTCAAGATCAGCTGCACCTCCAAAAACTTCTCGTGCGAAGCCACTGGCTACTGCGCCTCCTGAAGACAGTGTGCAATCTGAAGATCAATCCCGTGTCTCCAAGAGAACGGAGAAGAAAAAGCAAAATCGTCAGGCATACTGATCAAGCATTGACTCCTGCCGCCATTCTGTGCGAAGAACCCATTGATCTGTCCAGTGATGAAGATCTTGCTGATGATGCCCTTGAGCAACTGATCAAGAGCAAGGAAGAAGCAGAAATCTTCAACAACCTGCCTCTCTTTGATGTGGCAATCATCCACAACTTCATTGATGAGTGGTTCGACACCCCCAATCTCAGCTTTGAAGATTTACAGCTTCCCGTTGGCCTCAGCGTCTCTTTTAATGGCGCCATTGCTTTTGAGCTAGCTCTCGCTCAGCGCATCGTTGAGCTGAAGAAGAAGATTGATTATGAGAAGGCTCAGTTCAAGAAGCATGTGGCCAAGCTAAGTGTTCAAGACGTCAGAAACTTCAAGGTCATGCTGCATGAGCTTAAAGAAGCTTTTCTTAAGAAGCGTGAAGAAGCTCAGGGCTCTTGAGAGCGCATGAAGAGTTTGGCTGATAAGTGTGTGCTTGCCTACAATGAGGCTGAGAAGCGCAAGTCACTTGGCCCTCCTGGCATTGACCCCAGGATCGCTGCGAAAAAGAAGAAGCTTCCTGCTGAACAGCCTGCACCTTCAAGCCAAGAAGCCCCTCGCATTATCTTCCCAAGCAGCATGGCTGGCTCGAAGACAAAGGTCACCACAACCGCTTCAGAACAGAAGAAGACGAGGGCTGCCGAGGCTGAAGCCAGAAAGAGGAAAAACACTAAAGCCTCTGATGCCACTCCCTCCAAGAAGAAGCGCAAGACCAAGAAGACTAGGGCTGCTCCCACAGAGCCCTTAGTTGTTCAACCCATTTCAGTGGTTCGCCCTGCGTCAGAACATCAAGAAAGAAGGATGATAGTCCATGAGCCTGCTTCCACACAGGCTCATGAAGCTGAAGATATTCCAGCAGCTGAACCCACCGCTGCTGAAGACATTGGTCATGATGACAATGTTGACGATGATGAAGTTCTTCCTCAGATCGAACACAACGTGGTATCATCGCCTGTTCTTACGAACAGCGAACTCATCAGCATTGGTCGTCCTCTCACACCAATTGCTTAGGATGCATCGTGGGCTGATCACCCACAACAACAAGACTCCCCCAGTACTCCCCAACAACAACAACAAGTTACATCTCCAGTGCAAGAAGAAGATGAAGACTTTGAGGCCCAGCCAACTCCATCTCCTAAGGCATTGCCAGCATTTCGCAGGCTTCGCAAAGGACAAAGTGAAGGAAATATGCCTTAGACGCAATAATAAAGTTATTAATTATTTCCTTATTTAATGATAATTGTTTATTATTCATGCTAGAATTGTATTAACCGGAAACATAATACATGTCTGAATATATAGACAAACAGAGTGTCATTAGTATGCCTCTACTTGACTAGCTTGTTAATCAAAGATGGTTATGTTTCCTAACCATGGACAAAGAGTTGTCATTTGATTAACAGGATCACATCATTGGGAGAATGATGTGATTGACATGACCCATTCAGTTAGCTTAGCACCCGATCGTTTAGTATGTTGCTATTGCTTTCTTCATGACTTATACATGTTCCTATGACTATGAGATTATGCAACTCCGTTTACGGAGGAACACTTTGTGTGCTACCAAACGTCTAGCGTAATCGGGTGATTATAAAGGTGCTCTCAGGTGTCTCGAAGGTACTTGTTGGGTTGGCGTATTTGAGATTAGGATTTGTCCTCCGAATGTCGGAGAGGTATCTCTGGGCCCTCTCGGTAATGCACATCACTTAAGCCTTGCAAGCATTGCAACTAATGAGTTAGTTGCGAGATGATGTATTACGGAGCGAGTAAAGAGACTTGCGATAACGAGATTGAACTAGGTATTGGATACCGACGATCGAATCTCGGGCAAGTAACACCGATGACAAAGGAACAACGTATGTTGTTATGCGGTCTGACCGATAAAGATCTTCGTAGAATATGTAGGAACCAATATGGGCATCCAGGTCCGCTATTGGTTATTGACCGAGACATGTCTCGGTCATGTCTACGTGTTCTCGAACCGTAGAGTCCGCACGCTTAAGGTTTCGATGACGAGTTATATTATGAGTTTATGAGTTTTGATGTACCAAAGGAGTTGAGTCCGTATGAGATCAGGGACATGACGAGGAGTCTCAAAATGGTCGAGGCGTAAATATCGATATATTGGACGACTATATTCGGAGTTCGGAAAGGTTCGGAGTGATTCGAGTATTTTTGAATCTGGAGAGTTCTGAGAATTCGCCGGGAAGAAGTATTGGGCCTTATTGGGCCTGGAAAGAGAGAAGGGCTGCCTAGGGCAGGCGCGTGCCCCATGGCCTAGTCCGGGTGGACTAAGGGAGGGCCGCACCCTCCTTCCTTCCTTCTCTCTTCCCTTCCTTGTCTCCTACTCCTAATACATGGAAGGACTCCTAGTTGGACTAGGAAGGGAATCCTACTCGGTGGGAGTAGGACTCCCCTAAGCGCCATAGAAGAGGGCGGCCCTCCCTCCTCCACTCCTTTATATCTGACGGGGTAGGGGCACCCCATGAACACACAAGTTGATCTTCGTGATCGTTCCTTAGCCGTCTTGTGCCCCCCTCCACGATATTACACCTCGGTCATATTATAGCGGTGCTTAGGCGAAGCCTGCGCGATTGAACATCAAGATCGTCCTGCACGCCGTCGTCTTGTGGAACTCCTTCCGTACCTCTGCTGGATCGGAGTTCGGGGCGTCATCGAGCTGTGCGTGTGTCAAGAACTTCGGAGGTGCGGAGTAATGGTGCTTGGATCGGTTGAACCGGGAAGGCGTACAACTACTTCCTCTCGTTGTGTCAACGCTTCCGCTTCGGTCTCACGAGTGCGTGACAACACTCTCCTCTCTCGTTGCTATGCATCACCATGATCTTGCGTGTGCGTAGGAAATTTTTGAAATTACTCGTTCCCCAACAGTGGTATCGAGCCAGGTTTTATGGTTTGATGTTATATGCACGAGTAGAACACAAGTGAGTTGTGGGCGATATAAGTCATCTTGCTTACCAGCATGTCATACTTTGGTTGGCGGTATTGTTGGATGAAGCGGCCGGACCGACATTACGCGTCAGACGCTTACGCGAGACTGGTTTTACCGCCGTGCTATGCACACAGGTGACTAGCGGTGTCGGTTTCTCAACTTTAGTTGAACCGAGTGTAGCTCGCCCGGTCCTTGCTAAGGTTAAAACAGCACCAACTTGACAAACTATCATTGTGGTTTTGATGCGTAGGTGAGATTGGTTCTTACTTAAGCCCGTAGCAGCCACGTAAAACTTGCAACAACAAAGTAGAGGACGTCTAACTTGTTTTTGCAGGGCATGTTGTGATGTGATATGGTCAAGACGTGATAAGATATAAGTTGTTCTATAAGATGATCATGTTTTGTTGAAGTTATCGACAATGGCGAAGCCCTATGGATGTCTCTTTGTTGCATAAGATGCAAGTGCCAAATAATTGCTTTACTTTATCGCTATCGATAGCAATAGTTGCAATAGCAATAGTTGGTGAGACAACCATGTGATGACACATTGATATAGATCAAGATGATGAAGATCATGGTGTCGTGCGGTGATGATAGAGATCATGACATACTTTGGAGATGGAGATCAAAGGCGCAAGATGATCATGGCCATATCATGTCACATATTTTGATTGCATATGATGTTTATCTATTATACATCTTATTCTTGCTTTGATTGACGGTAGCATTTTAAGATGATCTCTCACTAATTATCAAGAAGTGTTCTCCCGAGTATGCACCGTTGCCAAAGTTAAATCGTGCCCGGACACCACGTGATGATCGGGTGTGATAAGCTCTACGTCCATCTACAACGGGTGCAAGCCAGTTTTGCACACGCGGAATACTCAGGTTAAACTTGACGAGCCTAGCATATGCAGATATGGCCTTGGAGCACGGAGACCGAAAGGTCGAGCATGAATCATATAGTAGATATGATCAACATAGTGATGTTCACCATTGAAAACTACTCCATCTCACGTGATGATCGGTTATGGTTTAGTTGATTTGGATCACGTGATCACTTAGATGACTAGAGATGTCTGTCTAAGTGGGAGTTCTTAAGTAATATGATTAATTGAACTTAAATTTATCATGAACTTAGTCCTGGTAGCATTTTGCAAATTATGTTGTAGATCAATAGCTTGCATTGTTGCTTTCATATGTTTACTTTGATATGTTCCTAGAAAATTGTGTTGAAAAATGTTAGTAGCAATGATGCAGATTCGATCCGTGATCGAGGTTTATCCTCATTGCTGCCTGAAAGAATTATGTCCTTAATGCACGCTAGGTCACAAACCTATTGCAGGAGCGGATCTGAGGCGTTATGAGCGTTTGGCTAGCTCAATATGATGACTACTTGATAGTTTTGTGCACCATGCTTTATGGCTTAGAATCGGGACTTCAAAGATGTTTTAAACATCATGAACCATATGAGATGTTCCAGGAGTTGAAGTTAATATTTCTAGCAAATACCCGAGTTAAGAGATATGAAGTCTCCAACAAGTTCTATAGCTAAAAGAAGGAGAAGAATTGCTCAACTAGTGAGCATGTGCTCAGATTGTCTGGGTACTACAATCGCTTGAATCAAGTGGGAGTTAATCTTCCAGATAAGATAATGATTGACAGAGTTCTCTAGTCACCATCACCAAGTTAGTAGAACTTTGTGATGAACTATAGTATGCAAGGGATGACGAAAACAGTTCCCGAGCTCTTCGTGATGTTGAAATCGACGAAGGTAGAAATCAAGAAAGAGCATCAAGTGTTGATGGTTGACAAGATCACTAGTTTCAAGAAAAGCGCAAAGGGAAAGAAAGGGAACTTCAAGTGGAAAGACAAGCAAGTTGTCACTCCCACGAAGAAGCCCAAAGCTGAACCAAAGCACTGAAACCGAGTGCTTACAATCGCAAAGGAAATGGTCCTTGGAAACGGAAATGCCCTGAATATTTGGTGGATAAGAAGGATGGCAAAGTGAACAAGGGTATATTTGATATACAGGGTATTGATGTGTACCTTACACTACGGGAAACAGCTAATTTGCCGTCAGTAGAGATCTTTGCCGTCAGCTTTTCATCGGGATAGACGGCAAAGAGCACTTTTGCCATCAACTGCTGACGGCAAAGAAAAACTAACGGCAAAAAAATATTTTGCCGTCTGTTTTTTTATTACAAACGGCAAAGAGTCTTTGCCGTCTGCGCTTTTGATTACAGACGGCAAAGTATGAGTTTTGCCGTCTGAAATAAAAAAAACATAGACAGCAAAAGGTTTGCCGTCTGTATTTTTTATTACATACGGCAAAATATGCTCTTTGCCGTCTGCAATAAAAGACGCAGACGGCAAAGAAGAAACACATCACGTGGATCAACCACACGGATCGATGAGCTGGCAGCCCCTTCCACCCACGTAGCCCACTCACCCAGGACCCCACCCACCCACCCACGCAGCCCACGCACCAAAATCCCCACCCACCCACCTCGCTCGATCCCATCTAGTATTCTCCTCTGCCTCCCTTCTCTCGATCCCCACCGCACCGACACTCCACCACCCACCTCTGCCTCGCCAAGCACCGCCGCCACGACCCCTCGCCGGATCCGGACGCTGCGGCCCCTCGCCGGATCCGGACGCTGCGGCCCCTCGCCGGTTCCCGCCAGCTCCCATCGCCGGAAGTGAGGGCGCTCCTCTAGGCTGCGCTGGCCAAGGACAATCGGGAGCGGCGCTCTCCGAAGACAGCGCCGGCGACGACGTCGACGGCCAGAAGGATGAGGAGGTGAAGCATCGAGGTGGAGGACTGCGGGCACCAGGTGTGTGCCGTCTACATGCTCGCGCTCAGCTGCTAAAGCAGTCCCATCCCATCCAAGTTCATGCTGCAGCCGCCGGCGTGCCCCTTCTGTCGCTGCTGCATCTCCCGGCTCGTCGCGACTGACTCCAAGGCCAAGGCCATGGCGGTCGTGGGCGTTGGCGTCGCTGCAGCGCCACCCAAGCCCAGCCGGCGTCGCCTTTCCTCCTTGCCTGATGGGCCTCTCCGGCGGCCGGCCCTGTTCCAGCCTGGGCCAGATCGAAGGAAGGCAGAAGATGGATCAGATCTCGTTTTCCAGTATGCTTGCTGGCTGCGACCGGGGCCCTGTACACATATGGTTCGTTCGGTTGCAGCGCTACTACTTCCCGGTGGATCTAGGCTACCCAGGCTAGCAACGTGTGTGTTGCTTTCTTGATGCGTTTTAAGTGGATGTGAATTTGATGTATTCTAGCACTTGTCCGTGTGTGAATCTGATGTGCAGAGCACTTAGAAGTTGCTGTTATACATGTGAAGTGAAGAATGGCTAGCTTGTGAATCCATTTTATTTTTGTTAAAGAAATATACATTCATTTTTATTGGATCTGTATTGCAAATCTCAGTAGTGACGCCATCGTCCTCTTTTGCTCTGGCCACGCTGTACGCACGATGCCGGAGTTGGCCAACTCCAACCACGTTTTGACTGACGTTATTTTTAAAAATAGAAAATAATCTTTGCCGTCTTTAGTTTAGTCTTGATGACGGCAAAGAATATGTTTTGACTGACGGCAAAGACTGCATTCTTTGCTGTCTGTTATTTATAAGGCTGACAGCGAAGTGAATTTGGCTTACGGCAAAGTATTTGCCGTCTTCCCATTAAAAAGCTGACGGCAAAGTATTCTTTGCCGACTTATGTTTGCCGTCTGAGTTTGCGTCGCTTCTGACGGCAAAATCTTCTGCCGTCTGGATTCGGTCTTTGCCGTCATGATCCTGACGGCAAATTACCCGCTTCTGTAGTGTTACTAGTATTTATAGTAACCCCGAGTATTTGATACTTGTTAGGTTGCTAAGATTAGTAACTCGAGACAGGAGTTCTGAGAATAAGCAGAGACTAGTTGAAGGGAAGTGACGATGAGTGTTGGAAGTAGTTCCAAGATTGATATGATCATCGTCGCACACTCCCTATACTTTCGGGATTAGTGTTAAACCTAAATAAATGTTATTTGGTGTTTGCGTTGAGCATGAATATGATTTGATCATGTTTATTGCGTTACGGTTATTCATTTGAAGTTAGAGAATAATTGTTGTTCTGTCTACATGAATAAAACCTTCATGGTTATACACCCAATGAAAATAGTTTGTTGGATCTCGATCGTAGTGATACACATATTCATAATATTGATGCCAAAAGATGCAAAGTTAATAATGATAGTGCAACTTATTTGTGGCACTGCCGTTTAGGTCATATCGGTGTAAAGCGCATGAAGAAACTCCATGCTGATGGGATTTTTGGAATCACTTGATTATGAATCACTTGATGGTTGCGAACCATGCCTCACGGGCAAGATGACTAAGACTCTGTTCTCCGGAACAACGGAGCGAGCAACAAATTTGTTGGAAATCATACATACTGATGTATGTGGTCCGATGAATATTAAGGCTCGCGACAAGTATCATTATTTTCTGACCTTCACAGTTGATTTGAAGCAGATATGAGTATATCTACTTGATGAAACATAAGTCTGAAATAGTTGAAAGGTTCAAAGAATTTCAGAGTGAAGTGGAAGAATCATCGTAACAAGAAAATAAAGTATCTGCGATCTGATTGCGGAGGAGAATATTTGAGTTACGAGTTTGGTCTTCAATTAATACATTGTTGAATAGTTTCACAGCTCACGCCACCTGGAACACCACAACATTATGGTGTGTCCGAACGTCGTAACCGCACTTTATTGGATATGGTGCGATCTATGATGTCTCTTACTGATTTATCACTATTGTTTTGGGGTTATGCATTAGAGACAGCTGCATTCACGTTAAAAGGGCACCATCTAAATCCGTTGAGACGACACCATATGAACTGTGGTTTAGCAAGAAACCCAGGTTGTCGTTTCTTAAAGTTTGGGGCTGCGATGCTTATGTGAAAAAGTTTCATCCGGTTAAGCTCGAACCCAAATCGGAGAAGTGCGTCTTCAGAGAATACCCAAACAAAATTGTTGGTACACCTTCTATCACAGATCCGAAGGCAAGATATTCGTTGCTCAAAATGGATCCTTTCTAGAGAAGGAGTTTCTCTCGAAAGAAGTGAGTGGGAGGAAAGTAGAACTTGAAAAGGTAACTATACCTTCTCCCGAATTGGAAAATAGTTCATCACTGAAATCAGTTCCAGTGATTTCTACACCAATTAGTGAGGAAGCTAATGATGATGATCATGAAACTTCAGATCAAGTTACTACAGAACCTCGTAGGTCTTCCAGAGTACGGTCTGCACCAGAGTGGTACGGTAATCCTGTTCTGGAAGTCATGTTACTAGACCATGATGAGCCTACGAACTATGAGGAAGCGATGATGAGCCCAGATTCCGCAAAATGGCTTAAGGCCATGAAATATGAGATGGGATCCATGTATGAGAACAAAGTGTGGACTTTGGTGGAGTTGCCCGATGATCGGCAAGCCATATTGTATAAATGGATCTTCAAGAGGAAGACGGACGTTGATAGTAGTGTTACTATCTACAAAGCTGGAATTGTCGCAAAAGGTTTTCTACAAGTTCAAGGTGTTGACTACGATGAGAGTTTCTCATTCGTATCTATGCTTAAGTCTGTCCGAATCATGTTAGCAATTGCTGAATTTTATGAAATCTGGCAAATGGATAAACAAAGCTGCATTCCTTAATGGATTTATTAAAGAAGAGTTGTATATGATGCAACCTGAAGGTTTTGTCGATCCTAAAGGTGTTAACAAAATGTGCAAGCTCCAGCGATCCATCTATGGACTGGTGCAAGCATCTCGGAGTTGGAATATACGCTTTGATAAGTTGATCAAAGCATATAGTTTTATACAGACTTGCGGTGAAGCCTGTATTTACAATAAAGTGAGTGGGAGCACTACAGCGTTTCGATAAGTATATGTGAATGACATATTGTTGATCGGAAATAATGTAGAATTATTCTGCAAAGCATAAAGGAGTGTTTGAAAGGAGTTTTCAAAGAAAGTCCTCGGTGAAGCTGCTTACATATTGAGCATCAAGATCTATAGAGATAGATCAAGGCGGCTTGATAAGTTTTTCAATGAGTACATACCTTGACAAGATTTTGAAGTAGTTCAAAATGGAACAGTCAAAGAAAGAGTTCTTGCCTGTGTTACAAGGTGTGAAATTGAGTAAGACTCAAAACCCGACCACGGCAGAAGATAGAAAGAGAATGAAAGTCATTCCCTATGCCTTGGCCATAGGTTCTATAAAATATGCCATGTTGCGTACCAGATCTATTGTATACCCAACACTGAGTTTGGCAAGAGAGTACAATAGTGATCTAGGAGTAGATCACTGGACAGCGGTCAAAATTATCCTTAGTGGAATAAGGATATGTTTCTCGATTATGGAAGTGACAAAAGGTTCATTGTAACGGGTTACGTCGATGAAAGTTTTGCCACTAATCCAGATGACTCTAAGTCTCAATCTGGATACATATTGAAAGTGGGAGCAATTAGCTAAAGTAGCTCCGTGCAGAGCATTGTAGACATAGAAAATTGCAAAATACATAACGGATCTGAATGTGAAAGACCCGTTGACTAAGATTCTCTCACAAGCAAAACATGATCACACCTTAGTACTCTTTGGGTGTTAATCACATAGCGATGTGAACTAGATTACTGAATCTAGTAAACCCTTTGGGTGTTGGTCACATGGCGATGTGAACTATGGGTGTTAATCACATGATGATGTGAGCTATCGATGTTAATTACATGGTGATGTGATCTAGATTATTGACTCTAGTGCAAGTGGGAGACTGAAGGAAATATGCCCTAGAGGCAATAATAAAGTTATTAATTATTTCCTTATTTCATGATAATTGTTTATTATTCATGCTAGAATTGTATTAACCGGAAACATAATACATGTGTGAATATATAGACAAACAGAGTGTCACTAGTATGCCTCTACTTGACTAGCTTGTTAATCAAAGATGGTTATGTTTCCTAACCATGGACAAAGAGTTGTCATTTGATTAACAGGATCACATCATTGGGAGAATGATGTGATTGACATGATCCATTCAGTTTGCTTAGCACCCGATCATTTAGTATGTTGCTATTGCTTTCTTCATGACTTATACATGTTCCTATGACTATGAGATTATGCAACTCCGTTTATCGGAGGAACACTTTGTGTGCTACCAAACGTCTAGCGTAATGGGTGATTATAAAGGTGCTCTACAGGTGTCTCCGAAGGTACTTGTTGGGTTGGCGTATTTGAGATTAGGATTTGTCACTCCGAATGTCGGAGAGGTATCTCTGGGCCCTCTCGGTAATGCACATCACTTAAGCCTTGCAAGCATTGCAACTAATGAGTTAGTTGCGAGATGATGTATTACGGAGCGAGTAAAGAGACTTGCGGTAACGAGATTGAACTAGGTATTGGATACCGACGATCGAATCTCGGGCAAGTAAAATACCGATGACAAAGGAACAACGTATGTTGTTATGCGGTCGACCGATAAAGATCTTCGTAGAATATGTAGGAACCAATATGGGCATCTAGGTCCCGCTATTGGTTATTGACGGAGGCGTGTCTCGGTCATGTCTACATTGTTCTCGAACCGTAGGGTCCGCACGCTTAAGGTTTCGATGACGCTTATATTATGAGTTTATGAGTTTTGATGTACCGAAGGAGTTGAGTCCCGGATGAGATCAGGGACATGACGAGGAGTCTCGAAATGGTCGAGACGTAAAGATCGATATATTGGACGACTATATTCGGAGTTCGGAAAGGTTCAGTGATTCGAGTACCGGAGAGTTACGGAATTCGCCGGGAGAAGTATTGGGCCTTATTGGGCCTGCGGAAAGAGAGAAGGGCTGCCTAGGGCAGGCCGCGCGCCCCATGGCCTAGTCCGAATTGGACTAAGGGAGGGGCCGCACCCTCCTTCCTTCCTTCTCTCTTCCCTTCCTTGTCTCCTACTCCTAATACATGGAAGGACTCCTAGTTGGACTAGGAAGGGGAATCCTACTCCGGTGGGAGTAGGACTCCCCTAGGGCGCGCCATAGAAGAGGGCCGCCCTCCTCCTCCACTCCTTTATATACGAGGGTAGGGGGCACCCCATGAACACACAAGTTGATCTTCGTGATCGTTCCTTAGCCGTGTGCGGTGCCCCCCTCCACGATATTACACCTCGGCCATATTGTGGCGGTGCTTAGGCGAAGCCCTGCGACAGTTGAACATCAAGATCGTCACCAGGCCGTCGTGCTGACGGAACTCCTTCCCGTACCTCTGCTGGATCGGAGTTCGGGGAGCGTCATCGAGATGTACGTGTGTCAAGAACTCGGCGGTGCCGGAGTAACGGTGCTTGGATCGGTTGAACCGGGAAGACGTACAACTACTTCCTCTACGTTGTGTCAACGCTTCCGCTTCGGTCTATCAGGGTACGTAGACAACACTCTCCTCTCTCGTTGCTATGCATCACCATGATCTTGCGTGTGCGTAGGAATTTTTTTGAAATTACTATGTTCCCCAACACAAAGGCCTCAAGTCCCTCTGTCAGGCGTTCCAGAAGGAGTAGTGCAACGTCCACCTGTTGCATGTCAAGTCTTTTCTGAACCCACTCCTACTGTGAATGTCTCCGAGTCTGAAGCACAAGATGCTGAAGACATTCCGGCTGCATCAGCCGAGGAAAATCAATAAGATGTACGTGTCCCTACTCCCCAGTGATTGAAGAAGTTGTTCCTGATGTGAACGTGCCAGTGCCCGACCCTCCAGTTCATCAAGAGGAGGTTGAAAATGTTGAAGCTACCACCACCAATGCCAATGAAGCCAATGACATAGTCATGGCTGACGCTAATGTGGAGCCTACACCAACCAGTGTGCCTGCAGCTAATGAGGCCACTGCGCCTGAAGCCAATGTGGCCACTGAGTCTGAAGCCAATGAGGCCACTGCACCTGAAGCTAATGAGAGAACTGCTCCTGAAGCACCTGTTATGCAGCCTGAAGCCTCAGCTGTTGCCCCTGCTCCTGTTCCGCCACCGAGGCCCCATACAATCGAGCAAGCATACAGTAATGGTCAGCTAACCACTGTCCGATGGCCCATTCTGGTACCTCCGCCTACTGCCTCTGGACCTCAATTTGATTATCATGTTGAGCATAGGCCCCAGGTCCAGAAGCCAAAGCCAAGACTGCCAAGGTTTCCAGGTACTGCAAACTCACCAGGGTCCTTCAATGCAAATGGCTTCAAAAGCCACAATACCTTCTTTGACAGCGCCAAGAACCCCTACTCCAAGCCAAGGATATCATCAGATCGGTTCTGGAGCTATCAGGAGAGAAGCTATTACTCCTAAGTTCTATATAATCAAGGGCGCATTTTCCCTCATATGCGCCTTGATACTGAAGCCATTGATGGACTGCCGTGCTTAGAAGAAGCACTTGATTGCTTTCGTGATGCTGGTCTGCTCAACTTTGTGACAGACAAAGAACACTGGAATGAAGAGCTATTGCTTCAATTCTATGCTACTCTACACATTCGCGGCTACAACAGAGATATCAAGACATGGGTTTTCGAGTGGATGACCGGAAATGTTCATCATGAAGCCAAAGCTATGGATATCATTGAGCTTACTGGCCTAGCCACTCCTGGAGAGCTATATGAACCTGATTGCCAACTACACCACAATGCTTTGGAGAGCATCTTCCAGAAGCCAGAACCCAACATGAGCCAGATGTTGAGCATGATGAAGCCTTTTCCATCTGACGCTGACTATCCAACAGAGTTCTTTGTTGAAGACCTTGAGTATCTGCCTCGCACCATATATCATATCATCAGGCGAACTCTATGGCCTATCAAAGGACATTCATCAGCAGCCAAGCTTGAAGGAGCTATGAAGACTTTGGTCTTCTACATTCTCAATGGCATTAGCTTCAATACTCAAGACTTCTTCATCAGGCAACTTGCTGCTTCTGGATCTGATCTTTTTGGTCTGAAGTTCTATGCTCCATGGGTCATGCGCCTCATCAAGCGACACTCAACTGTCAACTATCAGCCCTCTACTCGCAATCATCTGATCTTTTTGCCAGAGGTTGATATGTCTGTTGAAGCTATATACTCTGACCCTGCCAAGAGGCCTCTTTGTCTTCAGAATGCCAAGCACCAAAGCTTCACTCAACCCATTGAAGGTGTTCACGCAGCAACACGAATCTATCCATTGGCTGGAAATACTCGTTTGCCTCATCGAGCACCTACTGAAGCCACTGAAAGCACCATTGCCCAAAGGCCTCGAAAGCGTTCTCGCGTTCTCAACGACCGAGAACCTCTTGTGGCCCTTCATCAGAAACACGATAAGCATCACTATTGGCTCAAGAGACAGATGCAAAGCCTCTTGGTGGATGTCAATCGCATTCGTAACCTTGCCACCAAGAATGCCTTTGTTGCTCATGAGACTTGCCGACGATCATGGAAGAGCTTGACCCTGCTTAGTGCTGAAGCAGATCTTCAAGACGATGGCTTCAATGAAAGATTCAAGTTCGACTCCACTCCTCCACGGACTGCTACCCTGCGTTGAACTCCATCCCTTGAAGACTCTGAATATTCTTCTTCCGCGGCAACTGTCAATGCCAGAGTGATCAATGATGAAGATGATGCTACTTCACCACCTCCTACTACTGCACGCATCGACACTGCACCAAGTTCGTCTACACTGCCAACCAACGACGACAACCTTGCTGCTTCACGTACTCATGAGGACGAGTAGATGCTCTATGTCTTCAAACCTTTTTGTTCCTTACTGACAAAAGGGGGAGAAGCGTATGAGTTGATAGTCTTCAAGCGGGTTCATATGGGCGGTTGCATTATATTTTGCCTCGTGCTTACAACTCTTGCTTTTGAAACATTTGGTTCCTTGAGTTGTAACACCTAAACTTGATGGTAAATCCTGCTACTTATTTGCTTTCTTGTGATGCGATGATAAATTCCGCATGTGCGATGATAACTTCCGCACTTAGATCATTCTCGAGACGTCCATTTTCATTATGCATGTCATTCTACTTGCTATATCATTTCATGCATGATGAATTATCTTCATAAGTTGAAGAGGATCTCCACAAGTACAACCTGCCATGTGCATTTGCATTCCAAAAGCAAATTACTTATATGCACATCTTGAGGGAGCCCTTGCTACTTATGAAGACAATTCCCTATCCTTACAATTTCACATACTTTATCCCAGTTGAAAACTTCAACCAGTTTGTCATCAATCACCAAAAAGGGGGAGATTGTAAGTGCATCTAGTGCCACCTCTACACTACTAGGGAAAAGGCTAGCAGCAGCGCGGGTTTTAGATGTATCGATGGCGGGTACCCGCTACTACTATCTGGCGATACAGCTAACTCATAGCAGATGGCGTGCACACACAGCTATCGCTACACAAGTGTAGCAACAGCGCGGTTATGGGAAGCTTCGCTACGCTAGTAACGCTTAGCGCTCTTTGGCAGGACAGCTACTGCTATTGAGCGCTCTGCTAACTTTTGTACACTTACTACTGCTAATTTAAGTAGTTTTTTGGCATATTTGTTTTGTATTTGAACCGGCTTTGTAGAAGAATATTTAGCACATAGAAATGTCATCATGATACACATACAAATGCTGCGAGACCACAAATGTAATCATAGCATGTACATACAAATAGTCTTTTCATAATCATCATCCAACACAAAGTGATATCTTGTTATCATCTCAAAATAGCAATACATGCAAGTCTCGAATACTTGCAACTACAACAACGTCATCCATCTAAACAAAGGTATCGCAAGAAGTGCTATCACTATGAGTGAGGCGGAACCATCAGATACATGAGGTGGCGATTCTGAGTCCTCTCTCGCTAACGTGAACCTCAAGTAACTAGCTTCTCCTTCTTGTCTGCTTTTGAAGCCTTTATGGCTGGCGCCCGTGAACCCATTCACTTGCGCCTGACACTCATGCCACTCATTGTACACCCCCGGAACCTTCCCTTTGTACACGACATAGCATTTCCATCTCACCATCAAGAAACTAGGTACCTGTTAGAGATGCATGTTCATGAAGAGGATGTACAATCATATATATGCAACAAAATATACTAGAGCAACACCAAAAAGAAAGGTTAGCAACTAGATGCAACATATACAAGATGCAAATTAATTAACTAGAGGCATGCAGGTCATCGTACCCAAACTAACAAAGTAGCGTTACATAAGTTCGGCGGGGACCGTGGACATCACAAAGTTTCATCGCTACAAAAAGTATACAAGTTCAACCGACACATATCATCATCATCGGCATCATAAATCACTAGAAGTTCCATCCTTCCATATCATCGAGGACGAACCCTAGCTGCTTGAGCGGCGTGAGGTCTAGGCGTTGCATGCCTATGCGAGTTCGGACGTCAGCTCGCGATATGGGGCCGTGGTGGAACATCCCTTCTCATCGGCGACTTCTTTCATGATGATCGTCGCAATGTCGCTTTGGATGCGAAAGAAGTCATCTCTAAGTTTATAATTAAACTTATCCATGAGATTCTAGCCACTTGTGGATATGATCATCATTTCTGCTGTTAATCCGAAGCTTTTGGTGATCCGTGTTGAACTGAATCATGAGATGGGCGATGTAGAATCCATCCTTCTTGCTTGGTTTTGGGACATGGATGCAGGAGAAGTTAGTTTTATCTTGTGAAACCCATCTTCTTGTTCCTTTGTTTCTGATATGCGTGTGGCCACCTCTAAAGCTGAAGCCTTGGAGAGCATCATCTAGAATATTCATTATGTGGGTGTAGTCCTTTTCTCGTAGTCTCTGGAAGGGTCAAAATACGGCGTGGGAGACTTGCGGGTAAAGAACGATAAGGACGGCGCGCCCGTTGCTGCTGAGGAAAAAGACACCTCAAATTATTCCCCATATGAGAGAGAAGGAATGATTGAAATGTACGAAAGGGTTGTCGGAACTGACTTACTTTGGATGATAAGGCATGAGGACAATTTCCGGTCCTTATTCTGCACCATGAAGTTTTGGAGGTACTCCCTAGCAGTTTCACGCTCAAAGTCGCGAGACTCAAGAAAGACTTCGTGCATGTAATGCGGATCCGCCACGCAAATTTGCGAGACTTCTTCACTCTTCACGGCGGAGCTCATATGTAGCGCAAAAAGGCGGACGATAGTAAAATCAAGCCGCCTTGTTAGAAACATCTCAAAGATATGGTCAAACCGCAGGAAGAACACCTCCAGCGGGCCGTGTGTCAAGTAGCACTTCCCTCGAGCACACGAGCAGCGTATGTTGGATATCCCGGATCCTTTGAGGCTAGTAGGCTTTTCTCGGTCGGCGGCACATGGTCGTGCAGTCTCTGAGATCCCGATAGTGCCTCCAGCGGTTTCGGCGGTAGCATCGGCTCGCCCGTGAGATGGAACATGACCGCACCTTTCACGGGTACACGTTCTTAAGAATGCATCGTCTGGCTGCTGTATGCTCGGCTTGTTTGGAGGCGATTACCTTCCCGATCTCTTCCTCTCCTTTTCTTGGGCACACCTTCCGGACCCTTCCTTAACCCCTGCCCAAGTGTTCCCGGGCAAAATCTTGACGACCCTCGCGCCCGGCTAGTTGAGCTGTGTTGAGGGCATCTTGAGCGTGTCTGTGAGGATTTCATGAAGAGACTTTTGCATTCCATGGTACGGCCCTGCCCGTGCATATCATCCATATCCTCATTAGCAAGCTGATAACCCGATTAGTCATATGGTTGACTCATCATATCTATGTCACAGTCATACTGCGTTTGTATTGAGGTAATCCATAGGGTCGACCTCCGTCTCATCATCCATTCTCATTCTCTGGGAGAAATTACATCAGCCATACTATTGCACCCCTTCATCATGTCGTCCGCCGCTCTCACCCGGCACTACTACAGGCTGGTAATTGCGTGGGTGGGGTGGTGGTCTCCGCACATGCTTGTTGATGTGTGGTAGTTATTGGTGTGCTCTCGGCGGCTCGAGACGAATAAGATTCTTGACCATAGCAGCACCCAACCCTTGCAGCGTCAATCATGGCGGGGTCTCGTCGTCCGCTCCCACATGCTTTGTCTTGGAGGAGGCAAATCCTCGTGCCCGATTTCACACTGGTCAAGCTAACCTGAAGTGCACAGCGGGATCGGCTGGTTGTGGAATGTGCGTTGAGAGGGTCCATTATCATCCCCTTTCCCACGTCCACCTTCGGCCTTTGATCAATTAGAGTATGGTGCATGGGGTTTCTTTACGCTGCAAACACATATGTACGTGGTGTAAAACAACGAAAGGCAACAAAATGGAATATTATCTATATATATATATATATGTGTTGGTGCGACATGTAATTACCGTGGCGTCGAGCTCAGCCAAAGAAGAAGGCCCACCTAAGCGCGCTGAGGCCGAGGACAGGCTGCTATGGCGGGAGGCGGCTGCGAGAGGAGGCCGGTTGCTTGAGCAAGTGATGGTGCGATGGTGTTGTTGTTCATGGAGTTGCTCGCGATGAAACTGGGCATTGGGAAGTCATGTACCATCTTATGCGGATTTTCCTTTGCCCGATTGATGATAACAGAACCAAGTTAGTAGCAAAATCATATCTGCAGCGATTCTGCTGCATTGATTGCTCTTTGTAGCAACTCATATTTGTCCTCGGCTGCTTTTTTCGTCCTCGGCTGCTTTTTCTCGACCGCAAGCTTCACCTTTGCGTCGATGTCCGCTGACTAAACTTCTTTTTCTGCTTCTTGGCCTCCGGCCCGTCGTTGTAAAACACCTTCCACGTGGCGCCGTCTCGGCGCCGTGCACACGACCATATTGCGGCCGCTGGTCCAGCAGGAGTCCCTTAAGTTCGTTCAAGGCCGGTTGAGAGGGTGTCCCACTTGGGCCTCATCACGAAGTAGGGCTTTCGGCTGCAAGACGGTGTTGCTTCTCGATAGTCTAATCAATTTCCTCGTGATCTTGTCCGTGTAAAAACCTTTTCTCCTTGTCCCACTTGTAGCGGGCCTGATGAAGTCATGCTCCAAGGGGTTGGTGAACTTCAGCGAAGGGTGCAGGAGACCAGCGGCTTCACGTTCGCGTCCTCCTTATCCCATATCGGCCTTTTATCGAGGTAGCCACGGCTTCCGGCGATGCATCCGTGTTCCTTTGCTGAAGGCTTTTGAATTTCGCAGCCTTAGCCTTGGCTGCCTCGGTAGCGCAAGTGTCCTTGAACTTTTCGAACTCCTCTTACGTAAGTGTCGGATTTTCCTCGAGAATCTTGGGCGGGGTTCATCAGCCTCAATAGCTCATTTCACCCTCCCTTTCCGGGAGGCCAAATCATTGCTGAACATGCCCATGGCATGATTGTTAATCTTTTTCATCTTGGATCATCCCACGGTTGTTCTATGTTATCATCCCGGTCGGGAACTTGAATCTCTTGTGCAACCGTTAGGAGCAAGCTGCGTCAAATGTTCTTTACTCCTTAAGTCATAAATCGTTGATGCTCGCGCATTCCGTAGGATGCATCCTACTTGGTTCCCATAGCACTTGCGAGGTTCTTCCGGCTCTAACGGCTCAAACTTGCGGTGCCATCTTTGTGATCACAAGTTGTCCAATCCCTAGTTTGTTAGGTTTTCGCATCCTCTGCTTCTTATGCTTCCTCTTTTCGGTATCGGCATCGGGGCGGTACCTTCCCTTGATACCTTCCCCACGGTCTCGGCGCCGCCATTGGTGCGGGCGCCGTCGGTGCAGGCGCCGTCGGTGTCGATGTCGGCGTCGATACCATCATCGAGGCCGACCTGCAAACCTTGCTTAGCATCAAATAGTCGAGTACTCTTGTTCACCCTCATAATCCATCTAAATGCGCATCTTGGTGAAGGCCCGGTTTCTTCGTTGTTCGACATGTTTCCTATGATTAAGTGGCCTCATTTATTTCTAAAAGTATGAATAAATGAGAAATGACATAAAAAGAAATCTATGTGCCAGCACTCGATATGCCAACTATGTAGCACAAATCATGCCTTTATTCACGGAAATTTTGGCATGACCTTTGCTAAAAAATGGACATATCGAGCGCCTGAAATTCACCGAAATGGAAATGAATCAACATTCTGGCGTAACATAGGCCACTCGGATCATTTTCCAAACATGACATGTCCAAAACATGACATATGCACATATCACATGTCCAGTTCAAATTTCCATATAAATTCAGCTAATTTTGAAACCTAGCTAAATTCATAACTAAATAGATAACCTAATTAATTAACATGAAGAACCCTAGCAGAGAGGGGTTTACAGAGAGTGCAGGGCGAGGAGGCAGGCCCGACGACGGCCGGCAGGGGAGAGGAGGAGGCGAGGGCCGACGGTCGGGGCGCCACGCTGTCGGGGCGAGCCGGCGCGAGTCGGGGCGGCGGTGGGTCGGGGCGAGCGTGGTCGGGGCGAGCGCCGAGTCGGGTCGAGGGTCAAGGGGCGAAGGCCGGCTAGCACCGGCGCCGCGGAGTCGAGGCGGCGCGGGGCGGGTCGGGCGCGGCGGAGCGACGGGGGAGAGAGAGTGGGGATTTGGGGGGAAATGGCGGGATGAAGCTGGGCGAGTGCGAATTTTGGGTTAAGTGGACGTAGCGATGGCGTTATGTAAAAACGCGCTGCTACTATATTCTGTAGCTGCAGCGGTTTCAGAGAAGCGCTACTACTATGATCTGTAGCTGCAGCGCTTTATGAGAAACACGCTACTACTAAGATCTAGCAGCAGCGGTTTTGTGGAAACGCTCTGCTACTGCCGTCGCTTCTGCCAGTTTTCCTTTTCTTTTCCTTTATTTTATCCACTTTTATTTCCGAGGCAGTGAGCGAAGGGAGGCGATATATATTGCATCATTTGACGGTTGAATATGTATGCAAAATAGGAACATATATATTACACATCATTGGACCCATGCATAATAATGGCTAAGTGTGTATACAAAATAGGAACATATATATATTACACATCATTGGACCCATAACATACGTTTCCTCGGTCTTGGCGTTTTCGTTTTGAGTCAGCTTCTTTCCCTTCTTGTTCGTCGAAGAATAATTGAGCCCCTCATTGTGACTTTGCCTTTTCCATGGAATACGATTTTTCTTAGGTAATGTAGTATTGATTCTTCTTTTGGCGTATACTTCATCATCATCGTCATCTTCCCTCATTGGGTTGCCGTCGATCATAGTCTTCCTCGTTGGCGACTCCATCCATTCAATGATGTTCCTTTTGCCTCTCCTCCGACAACACGGCTGGGATTATGCGGGTCGAGTTATGAAGAAGCATTGTGTCACGTGCTTAGCATGTACCCATGGCTCGTTTTTTGCGATAGCGTTCACGGTAGCGCTCTTGGCGTCGGGTATAGTCATGGTAGTGAACATCCGGCTTTCTCTTCGACATTCTTAGCCCATCGACACGGAACATCGTCGTGTTGTGCAGTCGAGTAGTCAAGCTCTCAGATCTCCTCGACCCTTCCATAAAATCGTTCGGTTGTGCCGTTGTCGCTGCGGTCATGCATTCCATCGTCACCCCGAGTTCGATCATCACTGTCCATATCTTTTGCCTCCGTGTAGAACGTGTATCCGTTGATACCGTATGCACGATAGGTTCTGAGGTTGGGCGAGGGCCATGTGCTAAGGCATATATGAGCAATCCGTCCTTAGATCCCTCCTCCGGGGGATTAGCAATAATATGCTCTTTGAACCAATGCAAGAAAGTGGAGTTGTGCTCTCTAGTAACTTCGGCGTCCGTCCTGCATACCCCCCGGTCACGATACTTCTTTGCGATAATTTCTTTGTGCAGTGCCACGAAAGGATCTACCTCGTCTATGTGTTGTAGCACTACCAAGTTTGCTCTGTCAAAGTCGCTGCGTCGATCTGAGTATGCCACGTGCAGTTCCTGCGACCGTTCAGATGACCATCTCCTTGAGCCTCCCATCGTTAGCTTGTTAACGGGCAAACCAACACTAACACTAGGCGGCTGGTCTGCGCCATATAGAAAATTCTCACGAAAGAGATGCACTCTTGTGCCAAATAGCCCTGGACGATGCTTCCATCCGGACGGGACATATTCTGAACGAATCCTTTGATGATCCCATTCATCCTCTCAAATGGCATCATGTTGTGCAGGAATGACGGCCCCAGTCTATTATGTCATCCACAATATGGACACACAGATGCACCATCACGTCGAAGAACGCGGGCGGAAGTACATCTCAAGCTCATTCAAGATCACAACGATCACTTCACGTAGCCTTTGGAGCTGCTTCACACTGATCGACTTTTGAGAGATGACGTCAAAAAGTTGCGAGACCAATAAGCGTGTCACGGACGTGCTTATCCATTATCCCTCTAAGGGCAATAGGTAGTATCTGCGTCATCATCACATGACAGTCATGAGACTTCATCCCGCTGAACCTTTTCTTGTCCGTGTCTAGATATCTGCTTATCTTGCCACGATGAATCGGAACTAACTTTCACTCCGTAAGGCACTTAAAGAATTGATTGATCTCAGCTGACTTAAGGTGAAGCAAGAGGGGGCAATAATCTTCTTTCTTGAATTTCTTTCCTTCTTCTTCCGTGCCTCTGTCTCCGTCTCTGTCTCGTCGACATTTTACGGGCGACATGTGCAGATCTTCCTGATTTTCAAATCTTGCAAGTCTTTTCTTGCCTTGGCCCATCCTTGGTCTTATCCGGCATGTTCATCGTTGTTGCGAGCAAGCTCTCAAGGACATTCTTACAGATATGCATTTGATCAAGGCAATGAGGTGTATCGAGTTTGTGCGATACTCCATGTCCCGAACACAGACCTCGTCTTCCATACCTTCAGCAGCGGCTCGGCGCCTTTCTCATCGTCTTTCGGTGCGGGGCACTCATTCCAGTTTTCAACAGCTCATCGATTTCGGCACCGCTCCGCTTACGTGGAGGTCCTCGATGCTCAGCGTGACCATTGAATAGATCTCCACGGTTTCTCCACGGGTCGTCTGTTCAAGCCATCTTGATGCCCCATGTACACGATTTTCCCGCACCCGCCATCTTTCCTTGACGTTAGCTGCTGAGGCGTTGTATCATCCATGCACGCGTGCATCCGCAATATCCATGGCACACCTGCCTGCCACATATCCGTAAATCGAGATAGTCCTGCCTTTGTCGTGATCGGTCGGCTCTCATGTTGAAATACTCACCTTCTTTGGCGTCCCATGTCTTGGCGGTGTTTTCCATAACGTGTCTAACTCCTCTTGAAGTAGCCCCGATACAAATTAATATTATTTCCTGGTTGTTTGGCCCTTGAATAAGCATGCTCATGTGAATGTACTTCAATTTCATGCACAACCAGGGGAGGTTGTACATCCATACAAACACGGGCCATGTACTATGGTTGGCGTTACGGTTGCCAAGCGGATTCATGCCATCGGTACACGCCCGAGCACGATGTTCCTTGCATCACATTCAAAATACCGATAGAAGTTGTTCAACGCTCTCCACGGCTTCCATCCTTCACGTGTCTCGGCTTCGATCATCTCCATCGTCGGGCTTCTTCCTCTCCGCGTGCGGCGCGCATTAGCTTTGCTTCCTTGGGATCTACAAAATACCTCAGAGGCGGGAGTGATCGGTAAGTACAATACAACTTTACGGGGACATTTCTTCCGGCCTTCTTGTATCGAGAAGCATTGCACACCGGACAGCTTGTTTTTTCCGCGTGCTCCTTGCGATAAATTATGCAATCGTTGATGCATGCATGGTATCTAACGTGTGGCAGATCAAGAGGGCACCACGATCTTCTTGGCCTCATCAACACTAGTAGGACATAGATTACCCGGGGAAGAACATCCTTTAGGTACTTGAGATGCTCATCGAGGCTAGTGTCGGTCCATTTGTTTTTAGCCTTCGTCTTGAGGAGTTGGGCGTGAAACTCAACGGGTCACCTCAGATTGCAACCATCATACAATGGAGTGTTCGAGTCTACCACCAGTTGCTCCAGCTTAGCCTCCTCTCTAGAACCAGCTCTCTCGAGATTCGTCTCCTTGCGAAGCAATGCTTGAACATGAGGGTCCCGCACAATTGAACATAGTACCGGCGAACTCTGCTGCGTGGAGTCCATGTCGTTCTCTCCGCCGCCATGTCCGGCCCTTCTCCTCCGCCATGTCCGCCCTTCTCCGCCGCCATGTCCGCCTCTTCCCGCCGCCATTATCGATCATCTCTTCGTCTTGCCCCTGTCATCATTGCCTGCCCGTCGGCATCCTCAACATCGTCATCCTCATCTTTATCCACCGAGTATAGCCATCCATGAAACCAGTCATGAGCAGGCGCGCTTCGACACGACCATCGTCATGGGGGTCGAGCCAAACTATTCCTTTGCATTTTCGACACGGACATAAAACCTCTGTCCGGTTATTTTCTTTCATGTCTTGCACCGACCGACGCAACCACCTGTCCACCATCGTTCCAATCGACCATCGTCAACTCTGCACGGTAATAATAAAAAATTGATTGTAAAAATGCATGCATGCATCAAAGTCATAAAAAATTTGGCATGACCTTCCTAAAAATAGGACATATATGGATCTAGAGTTTGCCGGAATTCGCCGAAACGGAAATAAGTCGACATTTCAGCAAAACATAGGCAACTCAAAAGCACAATTTGGCGGCGTCAACTCATGCCACACACACAATTTCCACAAACATATCACACACACATAAACCAATTTCCATTTTGCAAAAGCATGAAAATTTCATCACCTCTATCTCGATGGCTGGAGATGATGTTGTAGGGAGATCAAAAGTGCACAAAGCTCTTTTTGACAAAGATAGATCTAGTTAGGGGGCAAATAGGTCACTTAACTAAATCCTACATCTACCTAGCTACCTAATTTGGAAGGAGACAACTTCAACTAGTGGAGGGGGAAGGAAAAAGAGAAAGGAGATGCATTAATGGAAGGTGGTGTAGTTATGTAGGAGTAATGAAGAGAGAGAAGGTGGATAGAGAAGAGAGAGTAATGGGGAGAAGTATTGAGAAGAAGAAGAGTGAGAGTGGGAGCATGTGGTGGAGGGAAGAGAGGAGAGTGGGAGGTAGGGGAAGGGGAAAAGGAGGGGGGAAGGGAGGGACGGGTTGGGGGTTGGTGGGGTTAGCGATGGCTGGGAGAGAAAGCAGCGCTGCTGCTAAGAACTTAGCAGCAGCGCTTTGCGAAGGCGCTCTCGCTAATCTGGGACAAAAATTGTGGCAATTTGAAACTTACCAACAGCGATCTCGTGGAAACCGCGCTACTACTACGTGCTTAGCGATGGCGCTGTTATTGCGACAGCGCTCTGCTACTTAGAGTTGGGGAACACCGCGGTCGATATTTGTAGCAGCGTTTCTGGTCGAAACACGCCTTGCTAAATCTTTATCGCAGCGAGTTTACGTAACCAGCTACAAACTACTTAGCAGCAGCGCTCTATTTTGAACCGCGCTGTTGCTAAGATTCGTGTATAGGCTTTTCCCTAGTAGTGCTAGTTGGTTTTGGAGTATTGACGACAAAGTTGGTTGAGGACTAATGCGTTTGTGAGAATTGCAGGATAACGCAGGTAGTGTCCCTCATTGATTGGTTTACCTACGGAGATGACCCTAAAAATGTATGAAGACATTGAAGACAATGGTGGTATGAGAAGATATTCATATTGAAGACTATGACATGAGAAGACATTGCGTGAAGACTATGGGCGTGAAGACTGTGTGGTTTCGTTGTTTCCTTTTCTTCTTTGTTGAGTCATAGGAACCACCGTCTTTGTTAAGTGGGGTCCAAGTGAACTAAGTCGAGTGGTAAGTGATGCTCAACCCAAATCCTATGTCTTGACGAAGACAATGAGAGCAAATCTTATCGAGCGGATGAGTCAGCTTTGCTTGTAGCCCAAGTAAAGTTGCCGCGTGTGTTTGAAATCGATCGTTGGAACATGTGTCGGTTCCTTAGTGACCCGGGTCATTTTGGACAAATCAGGTCGGGTTGCCTTGTGGCTATAAATAGCCCACCCCCTACACCATAAATTGGTGGCTGCTCAGAGTTTGTGCACGGCTTTTATTATTTGAGAGCAATCCACCTCGAAGGATTTGAGAGAGAAATCCTTGCGAGGACAAAGCCCAAACACCCGAGCCAAAGAGTGTTAGGCATCCTTTGAAGTCTTTACATGCATGTGACTGAAGACTTATTACACTTGAGGACTATGAATCCTCCGGCCGGTTAGGCGTCGCGTTCTGAGCATCCAAGAGTCATTGTGGATTCTGGTGAACGAAGTCTGTGAAGGTTTGGAAGTATCCCTTGAAGACTTACCAGAGTGATTGGGCGAGGACTGGGTGTCCTTTGCTCAAGGGGAATAAGGTGAAGGCACGGTCTTCTAAGTTAAATCTCAGCCTCCCTAACCAGACGTACAGTTATCACAGCAACTGGAACTGGTCCAACAAATCTTGTGTCTTTAACAAGCGACTGGTTCTATCCCTTTCCATCCTTTACTTAAATTTGTCTTCGTGAAGTCATTGCCTATCTGTGTATCTGTTTGACTTCATTGCTTGACTACTACTGTTGATTGGCTTCATACTATCTTCCATCCTGATCCTTACTACTTGGCTGCTGTTAGTCCTGTACTTTCACATCATTGCATACTTGACTATGGCTTGCTTATGGTAGTTTATCTTTCGCTGCATATCAACTAGGTCATTTCTGTTGTTTGTCTTCGAAACTTTTAAGTTTTGAAGATTTTCATAAAAATCTCCTATTCACCCCCCCCCCCCCCCTAGTCGATACTAGCACTTTCACTTTTCTGTGGTATATTATGCAGGATGAAGATGTATGAAATGAAACAAGCTGGACGCTATGGCATTGGGTTCATTGACCCAAATACCATTAATGAAGAAACATGGGGATATGCATGTTATCAAACAGAGGTAGAGAAAAACATGCTAGAGTTCTTGAAGCGCCTCAATACCAATGAACATATACTACTTCCTTACAACTACACGTGAGTCACACTGTCTTGTACTTCAAATTTTGTTTTTACTTACTAGCTAGCTAGATATTAATAATTAAGTGTATAGGGTTTAGGGTAGTTGATGAGTGTTATGCACATGCCCGCATAATTAAGACATGCAAACGTGTGTGCATGCAGTTACCATTGGATCTTGTTAATCACTAAAGTTGACGAAGGAATAGTTGAAGTACTGGACTCACTACTTAAAGAGAAGAGAGAGTACACAACCGTAAAGGGGATAGTCGACAGGTAATTTCAATCATTATTAACTATATGTCGGCCTCTTTAGTTCGTCATTTCCTGATATCAACTACTTAATAACTCATTTATTCATTTTCTTTGCCAGCGGGCAGGGCTTGGGCAAAGTTCAGGAATTCGAAAGAGGTTCCAGGCGAATGGAGAGAAAGGCTGCATTGGTTTCGACTCAAGGTATAATTAATTAAGTACTACTACCTTTCCATACATCTCTTTAATTTTAGTTTCAATACCATTAATTATCATGCTTGATTAATTATTACTCCCTCCGTCCGGAAATACTTGTCCTCGAAATGGTTGTATCTAGACTTATCTTAGTTATAGATACATCCATTCTATCCATTTTGAGGACAAGTATTTCCGGACGGTGGCAGTACCTGATTAAATTCTATTCTCGTAAAGGCCCTGAAGCAGGCGCAGGGGAGAGATCATTGTGCATACTGTGTTTTCGAGAACATTCACATGATGACGTCCGAAAGGACCAAAACTGAGAGACAGCTATGGGTACGCGCGTTTGACAGAATACTATTGACATTTTTTACGTCATTATCGATATCTAGTCACATAAATAATACACATGCATATTGATCTCCTTCTTAACAGTTCAAATCGGTGCGGGAGAGGCTCCTACCAATGGAGCGCATACGAGCACTTCAAGAGGAAATAGCGGGATTTTTTCTATGAGAAAATCTATTTATATATATGCATAATGTGTACAATATGTAGTATCATAAAATACCAACAAACGAAAAAGAATTAAATGGAAAACACAAAATTAATGGAAAAAAATAAAACCAAAACCCCCAAACTTTTTAGTACCGGTTGGTAACACCAAGCGGTACTAAAGCTCTCCCCACACCCGGCCCTGGCTCGTGCCACGTGGTGGCCCTTTAGCTGCGGTTCGAACCGAACCGGTACTAAAAGGGGGACCTTTAGTCTCCACCCTTTAGTGTCGGTTACAAAACCCGCACTAAAGCCCCTTATGAACCGGGGCTATAGCCCGATTCTGCACTAGTGTTCCCATACTGGGCCATCTCTTTTGGGCTGCAAGCCATATGCATGGGCTTAAGGAATTAGCGAAAAATAGTACGCTTCACTAAAGGATCGAACTCACAACCTCTCTGTGTGTTCATAACTGAACAACCAAATCGATCAAGTGTTATTTCTGCTTAGAAACTTGACCAGGACAATGAAGAGCTGATATTGCCTAGACTATAGCCATGCTGCTCAGCCGTAGTTTGATTACAGGTTTGTTGGTCTTGTTAGATGCAGAGCCTTGGAAGATCATGGTCTTCTCTCATTCTCTTTTTTTGGGTGTATATTCTCTTCTGAACAATATATACATTGCATGTAGGGGAGGAGAAGTAGAGAAGTAGTGTACGGCTTGGAGAAAGATGTGAGCAATCAGCAGGCATGAATTTGACCAGGTTTATTTTAGAATTGTACTCCATTGATACTTTGCTCAACAAATTATTTGAGTTGATCCATCCTGGCTTATTTTCTTATTGCCATATGAAGTACAAAATATCAAAGTTCTACCTTTTCGCCATGGAGAGACGTGATGCGAGAGAGGAAAATTAGCAATTGCCCGTGATATACTTGGCGTCGTTGCTCACTTTGCTCCATAGTGAAGCACAAACGTATATGTTAGGAAGAAGGAGAGATGAGGTGAGTTTTTGAAATTCACCATCCATCCAAGCATCAGAAAAGGGGAGCATTACCATTCAACGGGCTAAAGGATTAACCCGTTAATCTCTTTTTAAGTGGAATTAACCAGTTAGTATTTGATGAATAACTTTGAACTAGCTACTATTTCTAAAATGTAGTGTCATGTTGAAATAGAGGACGTGTATCTGGGGTCTTGAGTCATGCTTATTTAGCTTAGGCGTGTGATATTTTTTTTCCCATTGCAACTCACGGGCATGTTTACTAGTATTGCATTGAAAGTAGAAGATAAAAAAGTACAGGGGTGGAAGTCATAGACTCGTGCGCACGAATGGCGAGCCTATGCTTCCAGGGGGAGCAGAAGGCAGGGGTTGCTCAGCCCCAACGACGACAAAACTGATCATCATGACCATAGATTCCTCCTTTAAAGAGATCTATGAAGAAAAGCAAAACTATTACATTTTGGCAATTGTCGTGCATGCAGTACACCGGTTGTTAGCACCAGTGAAAGTGACATTTGCAAGGAGTACTACCTCCGTCCTGGTTTATGGTCCTCTTTGTAAGTTGTGCCAAATTTTAACCAAATTTTTAACCAACAAAATGTTAAAGCATGCCAACAAAAATTATATTGTTGGATTACTGTTTGAAAATAGTTTTCAATGATATAATTTTTTGTGACATGCATGAACATTTTATTTGTTAAATTGAAGATCAAAATTGAGCATAAAATACAATAGGGACAAATAAACAAGGGCCGAGGTAGTACTACCTAAGTAGTACTACCTCCGTCTAGGTGAATAAGTCATTCGCGTAGTTCTAGGTCATCGATTTGAGGAACTAAATATGTGTTATACGTCATGAAAAGTATATCACTAGATTTCTACAAGGATGTAGTTTCTAAATATATATTTTTTGTCACATATAATACATATTTAGATAGTTAAATCGTCAACCTAAAACTACGCAAATGACTTAATCACCGAGACGGAGGTAGTAGTAATTTTGCAGGAGCTTTGTACTAATCCCGGGTATTATTTATTGTTGAAGGATGCCGAACCGTAGGGGGGTCTGGCCGTCTGGCCCTGCTCGCCCCCTACAGTCTCCGCCCCTACATGAAGAGATTAGAAGAACTTATTCGAAAAAAGGAAGATTACAAAAGAGCCGGCACGGACAAAGAGAGAAAAGGTAATCTAACATAAGAAAAGGAGAACATAAAAAGAAATACGCGAATCGATCAAACGGTGGAGGGGTCACGTGACGCAATGGATGGTCTGAGGAGGCGGATGTTAACATCCTTTAAAGGAGTAGGTATTGACATGCTTTAATAACAGTAATACTCGGTCAGGTTTGGAGTATCAGTAGGCCAAAGCAAAATAATAGAAACTAGGCGGCTGTGCTCCATGTTTGTTTTATCGGCCGGCCAGAGTCTTATATAGTCATTCCACTGATTCGTTTGACTGATTTATGAGGCCGGCAGCAAGTACCTAGCCATGCGTATAGACTATGTTAAATCAATCCAATAACTGTGGTGGCCTTATTTGTGCAGAGACAAATGGAAGGAAATAGGCATTAGGATAACATACTTGACAGGCTTGCAGTTCCGTATGCATACAAAAATGCAGGACGACAGGAACTCCTCATTGCCAAGCATTTGGACAATTGGACTCGACAGAATTGAAGTTTCCATCCACTCTTGTCCATGTATGTATGCTTGCAGTTTTACACTACAATGGCTATATATACACCAACCAAAGGGATAGTTAGCACTTCCGTGTGGCTGAGCAGCATACAACCAACCTATCCCAGCATTCCTTGTAAGTGTTGCTATCACTATTTCTCCCTCCAACCACATCACACAAATGAGTGTGGCAAGTACAGCAGCGGCCCGGGTGCACATTCTGCAGCTTCTGGCCACCATGTTAGTACTAGTCTCGGCCAACATCGCATTGCCCAACTGCACCAGCAGATGCGGCAACATAAGCATACCTTACCCATTCGGCCTCAGTGCCGGGTGCCACCGTGAAGGCTTCGAGCTCGCCTGCAACGAGACATATCATCCCCCAAAGCTCTTCATGAACAGCTCCGGAGTCGAAGTGCTTGAAATATCATCGGAAGACAGTACACTGTACATTGACAGTGGGATCCGCACCTTGGCGGGGGATGAGTGGCTCGACGGCCGCATCCGTATGAATTGGTCAGTCCCCCTCAACAACAGCCTATATAGGTTAGCTGCAGACTGTTGGGACATACCCGGTCCGGCGACAAACGCCCCGCCGCACGAACGGCGCCACGCCGACGAACGGCGGTTCTTTTTTTCTTTCGAGCCCAAACTCGCTCGGCACCACACCGTACAACGATGGACTGGATTACATAGCTTAAATAGCCAGACGCACACCAGCTCGCTAACTAACTCAAAGCGATCTGCATGCATCCACAACTAACCACCACATGCACGTCCATATCCATCGCTCGTGCTGCCCGCTAACAAACCAACGATGCGGCCGATTTTGTAGCTGGCCAAGACGTAGCGATCACGGGCTGCTTGGTCACCCCGCGCACCGCACGTACGCACGCCCGTCTTGATCTTCATGACCTGGTCACCATCACGCGATCGCTAGCGCCTGCTGCAACAACCCTCGATCGCCATAGGATCGTGAGCCGACCACACACCGGCTCGACCTAAGCACACACGCACACACGCGCCTACAACCAAACGCGCCGAGTACAAGATTATTCCTAACAATCTCTCCCTAATCGTGACTTGCCGCCGTTGAACTTGTCGCAGCTCCAATCATCATCGCCATGGCCGCCCCTACAGCCACCACCACGCTTGACACAGCCGCCATCTAGGGATGGACGCTCGAGCGAGCTTTTTGGCTCGGCCCGAAACTCGCTTCAGCTCGGCCCAACTCAGCTCGGCCCGATAAGGAAATAGGCCGAGCCGAGCTGCAAATGTCGGCCCGTTCGGCGAGCGAGCCGAGCCTGTTTTCGCTCGGTCCAGCTCGGTGGCTCGTTTAATAGCCCAGTTAGTTTTTTTAAGAATTTGCGGCCCAGTGTAAAGACAGCAGCCAACGCGAGTAGCCCAAGCCCACTACGAAGCATTGCCTCAACTACTCGACGCCGGCCTCCTCGGTCCTCTACTGACGAAATTCCCCCATGCCGCTAGGGTTTCTGCCGCGCCGCGCCGCCACTCTCGCCACCACCTGAAGCCGTCCTTCTCGTTGTCGCGCCCGTTGCCGGTGTCGTCCTCGCCGCGCTCGACACTGACGTCCGGACCGACGACGAACATGCCCTTTCGTCGCCGCGTTGGACGCCGCCGTTCCTCGCTGACATGGTGCCTAGCCACGCTTCTGCTGCCGTCCCCAGCGTCTGCCGCCGCGTTGGATGCCGCCGTCCGTCGCTCACTTGGAGGCACATGCAGGTATGACCTACCTGGCTCACTCGCGTCCTTGCCCCCCTCTTCTGACAATGACTCCGGCACCCAACTACGCGCCGGCGTCGGCAGTGCGCAGCAGACTGCACGCACTCACGTTCACGCACACATCAACATCGGCGGCTAGTAGGCATACTGTATGCATCCGCTGCTACTTACGGACGCGCGCAAGCACACATACTACACATGCGTACAGCCGTACACACACATAGCAACACGAGCTGATCGGGCTGGACCGAGCCGGAGGCAAAACGAGCCGAGCCTTCAAAACTAGGCTCGTTCATCCAGCGAGCCGAGCCGAGCTTGGCTCGTTTTGGGCGAGCCAAAGCCATGCTCGGACTGAACTCGGCTCGGCTCGGCTCGTGTCCAGCCCTACCGCCATCCTCTTCCTCGGCGACACACGCCGTTCTCCTTCTCCGCCGGCAACACACGCCCGATGTTCCGGCGACATACGCCGTCTTCCTCGTCTCCGGTTGCAGCTACATAAGCCATCTCCTCCGGCTCTGGCAACACATGCCGTTGACGGCCGCAACGCCGTGCATCTCCTCAAGCCGGCACACGGTCCGGAGCTCCATCGTGCAGCCGCCGGCGACGTCACCACCGCCGACACGCCTCCGGCAAGGGGAAAGACGCCCAAGACAACCAAGCTCTGATACCAATTGTTGGGACATACCCGGTCCGGCGACAAACGCCCCGCCGCACGAACGGCGCCACGCCGACGAACGGCGGTTCTTTTTTTCTTTCGAGCCCAAACTCGCTCGGCACCACACCGTACAACGATGGACTGGATTACATAGCTTAAATAGCCAGACGCACACCAGCTCGCTAACTAACTCCAAGCGATCTGCATGCATCCACAACTAACCACCACATGCACGTCCATATCCATCGCTCGTGCTGCCCGCTAACAAACCAACGATGCGGCCGATTTTGTAGCTGGCCAAGACGTAGCGATCACGGGCTGCTTGGTCACCCCGCGCACCGCACGTACGCACGCCCGTCTTGATCTTCACGACCTGGTCACCATCACGCGATCGCTAGTGCCTGCTGCAACAACCCTCGATCGCCATAGGATCGTGAGCCAGACCACACACCGGCTCGACCTAAGCACACACACGCACACACGCATACAACCGAAACGCATCGAGTACAAGATTATTCCTAACAATTATGGCTTATGTAGCTGCAACCGGAGACGAGGAAGACGGCGTATGTCGCCGGAACATCGGGCGTGTGTTGCCGGCGGAGAAGGAGAACGGCGTGTGTCGCCGAGGAAGAGGATGGCGGCTGTGTCAAGCGTGGTGGTGGCTGTAGGGGCGGCCATGGCGACGATGATTGGAGCTGCGACAACTTCAACGGCGGCAAGTCAAGATTAGGGAGAGATTGTTAGGAATAATCTTGTACTCGATGCGTTTCGGTTGTATGCGTGTGTGCGTGTGTGTGCTTAGGTCGAGCCGGTGTGTGGTCTGGCTCACGATCCTATGGCGATCGAGGGTTGTTGCAGCAGGCACTAGCGATCGCGTGATGGTGACCAGGTCATGAAGATCAAGACGGGCGTGCGTACGTGCGGTGCGCGGGGTGACAACGAAGTCATTGTTTTGGGGTGTGGAATCCATCTGGCTGTTCTGCGGAATCCTCCTGGCCAATTGTGGCCTTCCATTGGCGATGAATCTGCAACCGGAAGTTGTTCTGCGGAATGCATGCCGGGTCATCCCGTGATAGCAACTGATGGCACATGTCCAGGGATTGGCTGTTGCACTACACGTAAACATTCTGACTTAACTAGGTTTATGGTCAAGTACACCGTGCAGGAAGAGAACTTGCCGGTAAACGCAAGTCTTGCTTTGGTGGAGAGCAGATGGTGGAGCAAGAAGAAGAATGTCATGATGCTACAGAAGGCGGCATCATCTGACACCAGCTTTGGTGCCTCCAAAGGCGTGCTACACCCCATACCAGGAGTACCAATTAGAACGGCTATCATTTGGATGTTCAGTAACTTGTCATGTGCTGAGGCTAGCAATTCAAGTGACTTTGGGTGCCTCAGCGACAAGAGTGAGTGCCTTGAGTACCCTAGTTCAGATGATTCAACTGGAGGTTACACATGCCAGTGTTGGCATGGCTACCAAGGCAAACCTTACGTGCAACATGGATGCCAAGGTATGCTACCAGACTCCCTGTATAATCAGTACCATTTCATTCACTAGTGCACAAAGCAGGAAACTACTTATCTTCAATTAATACTACTGCAGATATCGACGAGTGTACAAGTCAAGGCGAGTACCCTTGCTTTGGTCAGTGCATCAATCTGATAGGGTCATATACCTGTACCTGTCCGCATGGCACCACTGGTGATCTCCGAAAACAAAATGGATGTTCTTCAACCAAATCAGCCAAAGCAAAATTTTCAGGTAATGGACAAGATTGGAACATAACTTTGTAATATGAGCGCAATATTACCGCATCGTTAATATTCATGACTCTTTTATACTAGATTTGATTATTTACTCATAATCCAAATGAAAGTGAATTGATTATGTACTCTCCAGGATTTGCACCTGCGCTAGGAATTGGCAGCGGTGTAGGCACTCTTCTGATTATTCTGAGTGTTCTCATTGCAAGACGAAAGCTCGTAGTTTGGAAAGCAAGGAAGTCAAGAGAATTTTTCTTCAAAAAGAACAGAGGGTTGTTGCTACAGCGGCTTGTAGACAAGGATATTGCTGAAAGGATGCTGTTCAGTTTACAAGAGCTTGAGAAGGCAACAAATAAGTTTGACGAGGCTCGAAAACTCGGAGGTGGAGGCCACGGTATTGTCTACAAAGGGATTTTATCTGACAAAAATGTTGTTGCCATCAAGAAGTCAAAAGTTGTAATCCAGAGAGAAACAGATGATTTCATCAATGAGGTTGCCCTACTTTCTCAGGTCAACCACAGGAACGTAGTGAAGCTTTTTGGATGTTGTCTCGAGACAGAAGTTCCATTGTTGGTCTACGAATTCATTTCAAATGGAACTCTTTCTGATCATCTTCATGTCGGTACACCACTATCAATGCCATGGAAAGACCGGCTAAGAATAGCCCTTGAAACCTCAAGATGCCTTGCTTATTTGCACTCAGCTGCCTCGGTATCAATAGTCCATAGAGATGTCAAGTCCGCAAATGTTCTACTTGATGATCGCCTCACAGCAAAAGTATCAGATTTTGGAGCTTCTCGAGGAATCCCCATTGGCCAAACTGGAGTTACAACTGCCGTTCAAGGAACTTTCGGATATTTGGATCCGGAATACTACCACACACGGCGACTCACCGAGAAAAGTGATGTATATAGCTTTGGTGTCATGCTTGTGGAGCTATTAACCAGGAAGAAGCCATGTGTCAACCTATCAACACCAGGAGCCAGTCTAATTGCTGAATTCATCTTGCGAGTAAACCAAGACAAAATCTTTGAGATGCTAGACCAGCAAGTCATCGAGGAAGGGGCTGAAGAAGCCAAACAAGTTGCAGCAGTAGCACTGATGTGCTTAAGCTTAAAGGGTGAAGATAGGCCCACAATGAGGCAAGTTGAGACAAAACTTGAAGTGATGCAAACTGTAGAAAGCAATACGCCAGTGGAACAGAACAACGTCAATGCTGATGTTGACAACTTCAGTAGGCGATATAGTATGGAGGAAGAATGCATGTCATCTATGAGTTTCCCTAGGTAGACCTGATTGATATCCCTTTTGTTCATTTCAATTTTTGAAGTTAGCAGGTGCCCCATCCTGCCTCAGAAATTTTTCTGTCATCTTTTTGGTTCTTCAGTAAATTGTCACGTCCTATTTAAATATGCTTAGACAGCAAACTTGCTGTGCTCTGAAGGACCAAGAAAAGAATTAGAAGGAAAATCTTGTGGAGTTTACAGATCCTTGCTAATCCAGTTATGTAGAGGACACCGGCATCGGCATGTAACACCATAATAACAACACAAGTATTATGTAAGTGCACACTTTGAGGTTACCAAGACAATATATGCAGCACCGGAAATTCAGAACCATTTACCTTGACAGAAAAAAAAAACATATCTATTCTAAAATTTCATCCATGTAACGGTTTAAGCTTGGCCGTAGCTACAGCGTATTACTCCCTCCGTTCCAAATTACTCGTCGCTGAAATGGATATATCTAGAACTAAAATACATCTAGATACATCCATACGTGCGACAAGTAATTCGGAACGGAGGGAGTAGTTGGGTGTTATGTTTGTACAATTTTTGTGTACTCGGATTTTCAAGCTATATATCGGTGGTGACTGGTCAGAGAAAGAGCACGAGCGAGCCTTTTGGAGATATACCTCCATATGCACCATGGCGTTGAGCGGCGGCACGACTCTCTGTCGAGCTCACCCACTGGGCAGAATCTCCGTCGTAGGGGTGATCCAGCAGTGGAAGACCCGCCTGGCTGTGAGAACCGGAGACAGGGATGGCGGCGAGGGGAGCTCTGCTTGGTTCCGGGAGGTCCTATACGACGCTACAGGCGTCGTTCGTGCTCCTGGCACCCGCTGCCGCACCCGGTGGGCCGGCCCAGGAACACGAAGCAACTCAGTAGGGTGAAAAAACTTTAAAAAAATTAATTCTGCAAGGATTTGATCCTTTGCAGTTTCGACATAGCACACCTGGACTAACCACTTGAGCTAATAGCACCTACTGATAGATTACAAACAGGAGAATTTTAAGTACTTTAGTAGCCGCACTATTTACTGCCCATACATTTTGGAAAACCGTCGATTTTTTGGAAAAAAAAAATATGAACAAAATAAAGTTCCCAGATATTAGAAAATCACCAATTAGAAAAAAAGTTCACGTATTCACAAAAAAGTTCATTGATTTTCAAAAAGGTTCATTGAATATGAAAAAAAGTAATAAATTTTCAGAAAAAGTTCATCAATTTTAAAAAAGTTCACAACTTTAAAAATGACCCTAAATCAAAAAGAATGTTCATAAAATACTGAAAAAGTTCATCGAATTTGGGAAAAGTTCATCAAATTTGAAAAATATTCATCAAATTTGGAAAAAATCATTGAAAATGAAAAAAAGTTCATCGATTTGAAGAAAAATAGTTAATTGATTTGAATGAAGTTCATCGAAATTAAAAAAGTTCATCGATTTTGAAAAAAAACATGGATTTTGATGGAAAGTTCATTGGAATCGAAAAAAGTTCATGAATTTCGAAAAAAGTGCACAATTTAAAAAAAAGTTCATCAAATCAAGAAAAGTTCACGTATTTGCAAACAATTCATCGAACTAGGAAGAAGAAAAACAAAAAATGGAAAATGAAAAAGGGAAATATAAAAATGAAAAAGGGAAATCAAAATTGAAAGAAGAAAAGAAGAAAACGTTAAATCTTTGTGGCGCAGGGTGGCCTGGTGGTAAGTCGATTCTGACCAGAGGAGGGAGGTGGTTGGTACTTATCCTAATAAGAGCGCTTCTTTTTGCGGATTTACACACACAGATGGGCAAGGCGACTCCTGGGCTGGGCCTAACAGGTAGCTCTTCCAGTGTAGCAGGATTACCTTTGCAGCGGTCGTGGGGCCTATAGCCTAGTCTGTATCTCGGTGGCCCAACCCAATACACTTTGTTAGTTAGTGGTTTTTACTAATAATTCTATAAAAAAAGCTAGTGGTTTTACTAAAAAAAGGCACTGGCACTTCTGCCTCATCTGCTCGCCAGAAGGTGGCCACCAGTGCTTCGGCCATGTCCATCTCGACGAGCTGCTCCACGGCAGGAGATAGAAGGAAGATGATCACGACAACCTCGTGTGTGGCGAGATTCGCGAGGAGGAAGATGAACACTACTACCTCGTGGGAGGCGAGCTCCACGAGGAGGAAGAGAGCCACCTCCCACAACTGCGTGTGGACAGATAAGAGAAGTGCTTCGATCCATGGGAAGGAGCTGAATGAGGGGCGACCGCGGAGATCCCCTGCCGGGCAATCGCTTATGGGCCCTCGCCGGATCTGACTCTGACGAGTCTGAGGATGAAGATGGGTGGACTGATGTCGGATCGGCGCCGGAGGTGGCTTCACCGAAGCCGTCAGATTTCGTCTGCGAGTCTCTCCGGGTAGGTTATACTAAAGAAGACGTTGCTGGATTCATTGATGAGATCATGCCGGCGAGTGACAGGGCATGGGACGGGATCATTCCTGTCAACGTTACAACCAAGGGTTATCGGTATCTTCCATGCTAAACAAATTAGCGGCGGTTCCCAAGCAGTAAAAGTAAAGATTTACTCCCCCTCCACCAACAAACACACTCCACGGCTAGCGGAATCCATGGGTGCCATCCATACTAACAACAATCCAGAGGGAGTTTTGTTTAATTATTTGTGATTTATGATTGGACTGGGAATCCCTTTTTAACAGCGCCTCTCGTGCAAGGTCGAGTGAATAAACACTCATCATGAGAATAACCCGCTTAGCATGGAAGATACTGACCGCCCCATGTCGCTCCATGAGCACTCCAGGAGCACAAAATAGAAGCTCATTTGAAATATTAGAGGTGCCACATGCAAATTTATTTGGAAGGGCAGGGTAATGCCGCATATAGGTAGATATAGTGGACTTATCTGGAGTAACTTTGCTTCAAGGATTCTGATGCACAAGCAGTATTCCCGCTTAGTACAGGCGAAGGCTAGGAAAAGGTTGGGAAACGACCAGCTAGAGAGGGAAGATGGTCATGAACATGCTTATGAATAACTATCGTTGCATAAGAGCATGAGTAGGATATAAACACCATAAACATAAATATCATGGAGGCTATGTTGGTTTTGATTTAACTACATGCGTGAACATGTGCCAATTCAAGCCACTCGAACATTCAGAGGAGGATACCATATCATCATACTACATCACAACTATTTTAATGCTTGTTGACATCCAAGATAAATTATTACCCACTCCTAGCTACGTAAGAATGGCATGAAGAACCATAATCTCTAATTGTCATCGCAAACATGTTTGGTCATAATACGCTAAATCATGGATACTGGTCTAAACATATTTACAAAAACAAAAACAAGTTGGGTTCATACCCGCTTCTCTCTGCCACAGTCACTTCACTAAATATCGTCATTATTGCATTTCACTTGCATGACTGAATGATAGGAAAATAAAGATAGTGCAAGAGTGTCGTGGACTAAGCTGGAATTTGCAACATTTTATTCAAAAGGAGAAGACGAAATAATATGGGCTCCTTATTAGATTAATAACAATGCATATGAGATCCACTCAACATTTTCATCGTGGTCTTCCCCTTGTTTACAACTCAATAAAAGGAAATGAAATTCAGTGAAACACACTGAAATATTTTTGAAGTTTTTAGTTTTTCTGGAAGAAAGAAAATTAAAGAAAGGAAAAACTAAAATGAGAAAACTTTTTACATGGGAAATCTCCCAACAAGCAAAAGAAGAAAAGAGAAATCTTTTTGGGTTTTCTTTTAATACTACAACTGAATTATGCTAGAACGAAAAACCGAAAAGAAGAAAGAAGAATTTTTGAATTTTTTGCAAGTATTTCAAACACACAAGAAGAAGGCAAGAACGTAAATCTAACATGGATAATACAATGCAAAAGTGTGAACACCGACAACTAGAATGTTTGAACATGAATGTAAAGTCGGCGGAAATACGTACTCCCCATGCTTAGGTTGTATTTTTCTTACTATTTATTTCATCAAGCACTTCTTTCTGAGCTTTAAGTACTTGTTCTACTTAAGTAGTAACCATAGAAGCATGTTTCCTAACAAGTTTAAGTTCACCTCTAATATCAGCCATATAATCACTGAAGCGTTTAATCATAAAGGTATTCTGTTTTAATTGTCTACCAAAATAAGCATTAAAGTCATCTTGTTTAAACATAAAGTCATCAAACTCATCCAAGCACTGACTAGAAATTTTAGTAGGAGGGACTTCAGCTTTATCATATCTATAGAGAGAATTTACCTTTACTCCCGTGTCGGGATATCGGGAGGTTCTTCAGTAAATAAGTAATTGAGATCATATACTTCTTCAACAGGCGGTAAATTTAGACCATGTATTTCTTCAATAGGAGGTAAATTCTTAGCATCTTCAGTTTTAATACCTTTTTCTTTCATAGATTTCTTTGCCTCTTGCATATCTTCGGGACTGAGAAATAGAACACCTCTCTTCCTCGGAGCTGGTTTAGGAATAGGCTGAGTAATTGGCTCAGGAGTTGGCTCAGGAGGTGCCCAATTATTTTCATTAGCCAACATATTATTCAATAGAAGTTCAGCGTCATCCGGTGTTCTTTCCCTGAAAAGAGAACCAGCACAACTATCCACGTAATCTCTGGAAGCATCAGTTAGTCCATTATAAAAGATATCAAATATTTCAGGTTTCTTAAGAGGATGATCAGGCAAAGCATTAAGTAACTTGAGAAGCCTCCCCCAAGCTTGTGGGAGACTCTCTTCTTCAATTTGCACAAAATTGTATATTTCCCTCAAAGTAGCTTGTTTCTTATGAGCAGGAAATATTTAGCGAGAAGTGATAAATCATATCACAGGGACTTTGCGGACAACCAGGATCAAGAGAATTAAACCATTTCTTAGCATCACCCTTTAATGAGAACGGAAATATTTTGAGTATATAAAAGTGGCGCGATCTCGGGTTATTAGTAAACAGGGCAGCTATATCATCTAACTTACGAAGATGTGCCACAACAGTTTCAGATTCATAGCCATAAAAAGGATCAGATTCAACCAAAGTAATTATATCTGGATCGACAGAAATATCATAATAATCATAATCAGGAACACAGATAGGTGAAGTAGCAAAAGCAGGGTCGGGTCTCATCCTACCTCTAAAAGATTCTTTACTCCACTTAATTAGCAACCTCTTACGTTCAAGACTATCCTGGCAAGCAACAACAGCTTCAAAAGATTCAGCACTAAAAAGATAACCCTCGGGAATAGCAGGCATAGGCTCATCATCACTAACATCATCGTGTTCAGGTTCAATAATTTATCTTTCTCTAGACCTAGCAATTTGCTCATCAAGAAATTCACCAAGTGGCACAGTAGTATCAAGCATAGAAGTAGTTTCATCATAAGTATCATGCATAGCAGAAGTGACATCATCAATAACATGCGACATATCAGAACGAATAGCAGAAGCAGGTTTAGGTGTCGCTAGCTTACTCATAACAGAAGGTGAATCAAGTGCAGAGCTAGATGGCAGTTCCTTACCTCCCCTCGTTGAGGGATAAATTTTCGTCTTAGCGTCTTTCGAGTTCTTCATAGTGTCCAGCAGATATAAATCCCAAGTGACTCAAAGAATAGAGCTATGCTCCCCAGCAACGGCTCATAGTGTCCAGCAGATATAAATCCCAAGTGACTCAAAGAATAGAGCTATGCTCCCCAGCAACGGCACCAGAAAAAGGTCTTGATAACCCACAAGTATAGGGGATCGCAACAGTTTTCGAGGGTAGAGTATTCAACCCAAATTTATTGATTCGACACAAGGGGAGCCAAAGAATATTCTCAAGTATTAGGAGCCGAGTTGTCAATTCAACCACACCCGGAAACTTAGTATCTGCGGCAAAGTGTTTATTAGCAAAGTAATATGATAGTGGTGGTAACAGTAACAAAGTAAAGACCGCAAAAGTAATGATTTTGGTATTTTTGTAGTGATTGTAACAGTAGCAACGGAAAAGTAAATAAGTGAGAACTAGTATATGGAAAACTCGTATGCACCGGATTAGCGATGGATAATTATGCCGGATGTGGTTCATCATGTAACATCATAACATAGGGTGACACGTAACTAGCTCCAGTTCATCAATCTAATGTAGGCATGTATTCCGTATATAGTCATACGTGCTTATGGAAAAGAACTTGCATGACATCTTTTGTCCTACCCTCCCGTGGCAGCGGGTCCTATTGGAAACTAAGGGATATTAAGGCCTCCTTTTAATAGAGAACCGAACAAAGCATTAGCACATAGTGAATACATGAACTCCTCAAACTATGGTCATCACCGGAGTGGTCCCGATTATTGTCACTTGGGTTTGCGGATCATAACACATAGTAGGTGACTATAGACTTGCAAGATAGGATCTAGAACACACATATATTCATGAAAACATAATAGGTTCAGATCTGATATCATGGCACTCGGGCCCTAGTGACAAGCATTAAGCATAGAAAAGTCATAGCAACATCAATCTCAGAACATAATGGATACTAGGGATCAAACCCTAACAAAATTAACTCGATTACATGATAAATCTCATCCAACCCATCACCGTCCAGCAAGCCTACGGTGCAATTACTCACGCACGGCGGTGAGCATCATGAAATTGGTGATGGAGGATGGTTGATGATGACGATGGCGACGAATCCCCCTCTCCGGAGCCCCGAACAGACTCCAGATCAGCCCTCCCGAGAGAGATTAGGGCTTGGCGTCGGCTCCGTACCGTAAAACGCGATGAAACTTTCTCTCTGATTTTTTTCTCCCCGAAAGCCGATATATGGAGTTGGAGTTGGCGTCGGAGGGCCACGGGCCCACAAGGTAGGGGGCGCGCCTAGGGGGGAGGGGAGCGCCCCCACCCTCGTGAACAGGGTGTGAGCCCCCTGGCCTTCATCTTTGGCGAGGATTTTTTATTAATTATTCTAAGATATTCCGTGGAGTTTCAGGTCATTCCGAGAACTTTTGTTTTCTGCACATAAAACAACACCATGGTAGTTCTGCTGAAAACAACGTCAGTCCGGGTTAGATCCATTCAAATCATACAAGTTAGAGTCCACAACAAGGGCAAAATTGTTTGGAAAAGTAGATACGACGGAGACGTATCACGACGCAACTTATCACTGCCGGCCGATTCCAGAAGGATATGCTAGGGTGATGGTTGATGAAATAAAGCTTGACCACCCTACCGGTGAAGGGGAGACTAGGCTGGGTTCTGCTCTGAAGACTCCATGCCTATGGCGGAAGGAGCTCATCAACCTTCCGAACTGGACGCCTCCGCCTCCTCCTCCTCCTCCGGCGAGTCAGGGCACTCCGCCTCCTCCACCGCCTCCTCCTCCGGCGAGTGACGATCAGGGCACTGGGCCTTCTTCTCCGGTGCGTGGCGGCACTCCGCCTCCTTCTCCGCCTGCGCCAGCGCGCCCGAGCAGCCAGCAGCCTCCTCCTTCTCCGCCTCGCCAGCAAGGGAGGAAGAGACCCGCCGCCGCCCCGGCTGCTCCGGCGCATCGTAGTCCTTCTCCTCCGCCTCGTAAGCAAGCACGAAAGAAGACAGACGCCGCAGCCGCTCCGTCTGCTCCGGCGTCTAGCAACACAACCAGAGGCTGGAGGCAATACAGATACGGTCCACCTCTCAAGCCTCTAGAGAAGTTACCGTACGAGAGGACCGAGGAGGAAAACACGACGATCGTGCGGACCCACGTGAAGGAGTTCTTTGAAGGGGTGAAAGCAAAGAGACATCCACCTCTGGAGGAGAAGGTAGATCCGGTGAAAGCAAAGCGCAGTCTCGATGCCCTGAGGAAACCGGCAAAGTCTCCCCCGAGAACCAACTATGAGCGCATTACTGAACAGACATATCTCGAAGTGGAGCGGTCGGGAAGTACTGTCAGACATCAAAGGTCAAGAGAACGAGCATCTGCGAAAAAATTGACCAGCTCGACGAACAAGCAAACCAATCGTGCCCCCCGCTCAATGTGTCTAGCGGCAACATCGTCGCTAATGCTCCGGGGATGGTGGCCGGTTATGGAAATCTACAAGATTACCTTCCTGACGATCAACTTCCTGATTTCATGGAGGTGGACGAACACAGATACGAGTACGGACCCTCTCCTCAAAGATGAAAAATCTCTAACAACTACGATACGAAGATTCCATAATTGGTACATGAAAACCTGCAGAGAGTCTGGGGGGACGAATAGTTTGTATCTGAACATTAAAGAGGAGCACGACCTCGTTGGAACTGATTTGTTGTGTGTTCCATTTGAGGAGTTCTTCGCGTTCTTCAATCAAAAGGCCCTCAATAAATTAACGGTCTTTTGCTACTGCCTGTAAGTACTATTTCTATCATTAAGTCTCTTTAATTGCATGTATTTATAATTAATTATCCTCAATATATTATGCAGATTGAAGATCGTCGAGTGCAGAAAACAAGAAATGTATGATATTGGGTTCGTTAACACAAATATCATAGATGATAATCAGGTTAAAAAGCACGCCGAAGAGGCCGAGGCCAACTTGCTACAATCATTGATCAAAAATCAAAACAAAGATACCATACTCTTTCCTTACAACTTCAAGTGAGTGTTACTGTCATGTGCATATTCGGTTTCCCTTATTACTCGAGCGAGGTTATAGTAATGTAATTGATGAGTTATGCATGCGTGCGCAGCTATCACTATGTTCTTCTGGAGATTAAGCTTGAGCGGGGACTAGTAACCATCTTAGACTCGAGACGAAAAGATCCCGAAACCTATGCGGAAATGACTGAATTGCTCAACAAGTAAGTTCAATCGATCATTATCGCACCATATCGGCAACTTTTTGTTCATTTCCTGATATCTCAAGTAATAATGATTATTTTCTTTGTCTTGCAGGGTTTGGAAATAGTTCACTACAGAAGTTCCGGGACTGCCGAAGGAGCTGCGATATACATACCCGAAAGTAAGTACTACTGGCTAGCTAGTTGCGCGCATCTCCCGTTGATTCTATAGCTATACTTTCATAAATGCCATTTATAATGCTTCATTATCAGTTTGATTGACCTCTATTTCTCGTAAAGTGCTTGTGGCAGGAACAAGGGAATGATTTCTGTGGATACTACGTGTGCGAGTTCATCCACAACGCGACTTTGAAAAATAAGCGGGTGAAAGTGCTACTATCGACTAGAGGGGGGATGAATAGGCGATTTTTTATGAAAGTCTTCAAAACTTGGAAGTTTCAAAGACAAACAACAGAAATGACCTAATTGTAATGCAGCGGAAGATAAACTACCCAAAGCAAGCCATAGTCAAGTATACAAAGATATGAAAGCACGGGACTAATAGCAGCTAGGTAGTAAGGATCAGGATGGAAGATAGTATGAAGGCAATCAACAGTAGTAGTCAAGCAATGAAGTACACAGGTAGGCAATGACTTCACGAAGACAAACTAAAGTAAGGATGGGAAGGGATAGAACCAGTTGCTTGTTGAAGACACATGATTTGTTGGACCAGTTCGATTCTTTGTGACAACTATGACGTCAGTTAGGGAGGCTAAGATTTAACTCGAAGACCGTGTCTTCACCGATTCCCCTTGAGCTAAGGACACCCAGTCCTCGCCCAATCACTCTGGTAAGTCTTCAAGGGAGACTTCCAAACCTTCATAGACTTCGTTCACCGGCAATCCACAATCACTCTTGGATGCTCGAGCGCGACGCCTAACCGGCCGGAGGATTCACAGTCCTCAAGTGTAATAAGTCTTGGTCACACAGATGAAAAGACTTGATGATGCCTAACACTCTTTGGCTCTGGGTGTTTGGGCTTTGTCCTCGCAAGGATTTTTCTCTCTCTCAAATGCTTCGAGGTGGGTTGCTCTCAAATGACAAAAGCCATGGACAAACTCTGAGCAGCCACCAATTTATGGTGTAGGGGTGGGCTATTTATAGCCACTACGCAACCCGACCTGATTTGTCCAAAATGACCTGGTCACTAAGGAACCGACACGTGTTCCAACGGTCGATTTCAAACACACGCGACAACTTTACTTGGGCTGCAAGCAAAGCTGACTCATCTAGCTCGGATAAGGTTTGCTCTCATTGTCTTCGCTCGAAGACATAGGATTTAAGTTGAGCATCACTTGATCCACTCGACTTAGTTCACTTGGACCCCACTTAACAATCACGGTGGTTCCTATGACTCAACAAAGAAGAAAAGAAAACAGCGAAACCACACAGTCTTCGCGCTCCATAGTCTTCACACAATGTCTTCTCATGTCATAGTCTTCAATATGAATATCTTCTCATACCACCATTGTCTTCAATGTCTTCATACATTTTTAGGGGTCATCTCCGGTAGGTAAACCGAATCAATGAGGGACACTACCTGCGTTATCCTGCAATTCTCACAAACGCATTAGTCCCTCAACCAACTTTGTCGTCAATACTCCAAAACCAACTAGGGGTGGCACTAGATGCACTTACAATCTCCCCCTTTTTGGTGATTGATGACAAACTGGTTGAAGTTTTCAACGGGGATAAAGTATGTGAAATTGTAAGGATAGGGAATTGTCTTCATAAGTTGCAAGGGCTCCCCCTGAAGATGTGCATATAAGTAATTTGCTTTTGGAATGCAAATGCACATGGCAGGTTGTACTTGTGGAGATCCACTTCAACTTATGAAGATAATTCATCATGCATGAATTGATATAGCAAGTAGAATGACATCCATAATGAAAAATGGACGTCTGCAGAATGATCTAACTGCGGAAGTTATCATCGCACATGCGGAATTTATCATCGCATCATAGTAAAGCAAATAAGTAGTAGACGACCATCAAGTTTAGGTGTTACAACTCAGAGAACCAAAAGTTTCAAAAGGCAAGAGTTGTAAGCACGAAGCAAAATATAATGCAACCGCCCATATTAACCCGCTTGAAGACTATCAACTCATACGCTTCTCCCCCTTTTGTCAGGAAGGACCAAAAAGGTTTGAAGACATAGAGCATCTACTCGTCATCATGAGTAGGTGAAGCAGCAGGTTGTAAATGCGTTGGTTGGCGGTGCGAGATGAACTTAGTGCGATGTCGTCTGCGCAGTAGTAGGAGGTGGTGAAGTAGCATCATCGTCATCATCGATCACTCTGGCATTTACCGTTGCCGCGGAGGAAGAATATTCAGAGTCTTCAAGAGATGGAGTACGACGTAGGACAGCAGTCCGTGGAGGAGCGGAGTCAAACTGGAATCTTTCATTGAAGCCATCGTCTTGAAGATCAGCTTCAAGATCGAAAGGTGGTCAAACTCTTCCATGATCGCGGCAAGTTTCATGAGCAACAAAGGCATTCTTGGTGGCAAGATTGCGAATGCGATTGACATCCACCAAGAGGCTTTGCATCTGTCTCTTGAGCCAGAAATGATGCTTATCCTGTTTCTGATGAAGAGCCACAAGAAGTTCTCGGTCATTGAGAACGCGAGAACGCTTCCGAGGCCTTTGTGCAATGGTGCTTTCAGTGGCTTCAGTGGGTGCTTGATGAGGCAGACGAGTGTTTCCAGCCAGTGGATAGATGCGTGTCGCTGCTTGAACACCTTCAATAGGCTGAGTGAAGCTTTGGTGCTCGGCATTCTGAAGACAAAGAGGCCTCTTGGCAGGGTCATAGTATATAGCTTCAACTGACATATCAACCTCTGGCAGAAAGATCATATGATTGCGAGTAGAGGGCTGATAGTTGACAGATGAGTGTCTCTTGATGAGGCGCATGACCCATGGAGCATAAAACTTCAGACCAAATAGGTCAGAGCCGAAAGCAGCAAGTTGCCTGATGAAGAATTCTTGAGTGTTGAAGCTGATGCCATTGAGAATATAGAAGACCAAAGTCTTCATAGCTCCTTCAAGCTTGGCCACTGATGAATGTCCTTTGACAGGCCATAGAGTTCGCCTAATGATATGATATATGGTGGAGGCATATACTCAAGGTCTTCAACAAAGAAATCTGTTGGATATTCAGCGTCAGATGGCAAGGGCTTCATCATGCTCAACATCTGGCTCATATTGGGTTCTGGCTTATGAAAGATGTTCTCCACTGCATTTCGGTGTAGCTGATAGTCAGGCTCATATAGTTCTCCAGGAGTGGCTAGCCCTGTAAGCTCAATGATATCCATAGCTTTGGCTTCATGATGAACATTTCCAGTCATCCACTCGAGAACCCATGTCTTGATGTCTCTGTAGTAGCCGCGAATGTGTAGAGTAGCATAGAATTGAAGCAATAGCTCTTCATTCCAATGTTCTTTGTCTGTCACAAAATGGAGCAGACCAGCATCACGAAAGCAATCAAGTGCTTCTTCTAAGCACGACAGTCCAGCAATGGCTTCAGTGTCATGGCGCATATGAGGAAAAATGCGCCCTTGATCATATAATACGCATGAGTAATAGCTTCTCTGCTGATAGCTCCAGAACCGATCTGATGATATTCTTGGCTTGGAGTAGGGGTTCTTGGCGCTGTCAAAGAAGGTATTGTGTCTTTTGAAGCCATTTGCATTGAAAGACCCTGGTGAGTTTGCAGTACCTGGAAACCTTGGCAACCTTGGCTTTGGCTTCTAGACCTAAGGCCTATGCTCAATGTGATAGTCAAATTGAGGTCCTGAGGCAGTAGGCGGAGGCACCAGAATGGGTCAACGTACAGCGGTAAGCTGACCATGATTGTATGCTTGCTCAATTGTGTGAGGCCTTGGTGGCGGAACAGGAGCAGGGGCAATAGCTGAGGCGTCAGGCTGCACAACAGGTGCTTCGGGAGCAGTTGTCATATTAGCTTCAGGTGCAGCATCCTCATTGATTTCAGGTTCAGTGGTCGTATTTGCTTTAGGCACACTAGTTGGTGCAGGCTCCACATTAGCGTCAGCCATGACTACGTCATTGGCTTCATTGGTGTTGGCGGTGGTAGCCTCAACATTGTCAACCTCCTCTTGACGAACAAGAGGGTCGGGCACAGGCACATTCACATCAGGAACTACTTCTTCTTCAATTGCTGGGGGAGTAGGTACACGTACTTCTTCTTGATTTTCTTTGGCTGATGCAGCCGGAATGTCTTCAGCAGCATGTGCTTCAGACTCGGAGACATTCACAGTTGGAGCAGGTTCAGAAAATACTTGACGTGCAACAGGTGAACATTGCACTTCTCCTTCTGGAATGCTCGACAGAGGGACTTGAGGCCTTTGTCCTTTGCGAAGCCTGCGAAATGCTGGCAACGCCTTAGGAGATGGAGTTGGCTGGGCCTGAAAGTCTTCATCCTCTTCTTGCACGGGGGGTGTAGCTTGTTGTTGTTGTTGTTGGGGAGTACTGGGGGAGTCTTGTAGTTGTGGGTGATCAGCCCATGATGCATCCTGAGCAATTGGCGTCAGAGGACGACCAATGCTGATGAGTTTGTTGTTCGTATGAACAGGCGATGATACCACATCATGTTCGATCTGAGGAAGAACTTCATCATCAGCTACATTGTCATCATGACCAATGTCTTCAGCAGCGGTGGGTTCAGCTGCTAGAATATCTTCAGCTTCATGAGCCTCTGTGGGAGCAGGCTCATGGACTACCATCCTTCGTTCTTGATGTTCTGACGCTGGGCGAACCACGGAAATGGGTTCAACAACTAAGGGCTCTGTGGAAGCAGCCCTAGTCTTCTTGGTCTTGCGCTTCTTCTTGGAGGGAGCGGCATCAGAGGCTTCAGTGTTCTTTCTCTTTCTGGATTCAGCCTCGGCAACCCTCGTCTTATTCTGTTCTGAAGCGGTTTTGGTGACCTTTGGCTTCGAGCCAGTCATGCTGCTTGGGAAGATAATGTGAGGGGCTTCTTGGCTTGAAGGTTCAGGCTGTTCAGCAGGAAGCTTCTTCTTCTTCTTTGCAGCCATCCTGGGGTTAATGCTAGGACGGCCAAGTGACTTGCGCTTCTCAGCCTCATTGTAGGCGAGCACACACTTATCAGCCAAAATCTTCATGCGCTCTCGAGAGCCCTGAGCTTCTTCACGCTTCTTCAGAAAAGCTTCTTTAAGCTCATGTAGCATGACTTTGAAGTTGTGGACGTCTTGAACACTTGGCTTGGCCACATGCTTCTTGAATTGAGCCTTCTCATAATCAATTTTGTTCTTGAGCTCAACGATGCGCTGAGCGAGAGCTAGCTTAGAAGCAATGGCGCCATTGAAGGAGACACTGAGGCCGATGGGAAGCTGTAAATCTTCAAAGTTGACATTGGGGGTGTCGAACCACTCATCAATGAAATTGTGGATGATGGCCACATCAAAGAGAGGCAAGTTGTTGAAGATTTCTACTTCTTCCTTGCTCTTTATCAGCTGCTCAAGGGCATCATCAGCAAGATCTTCATCACTTGACAGATCAATGGGTTCTTCACGCAGAATTGCGGCAGGAGTCAAGGCTCTTTGATCAGATGGTCTGACAAGTTGCTTTTTCTACTCTGTTCTCTTGGAGACACGGGATTGATCTTCAGACTACACACTGGCTTCAGGAGGTGCAGTGGCCAGTGGCTTCGCACGAGAAGTCTTCGAAGGTGCAGCTGATGTTGAAGCCTTTGTCTTCTTTTGCTTCTGTGGCTTTGGAGGAGGAGCAGGGGCTTCATCGTGTCAGCATCATTGTCAGAATGATCTACTCTGGCACCTTGGACCACGATGTAGGTGATGAGGCCGTCAAGGTTGGAGAAGGGGCCGATGACATTGGGATTAGCATCACGGGAGCCGTCAGCACGGGAAGCAGAGGGACCTGGGTTGAAGTCCAAGCCCAAGGACTTCTTGTTCTTCTTGGCCGAAGCCACAACAAACTGGTAGTTGCGCTTGAAGAGAGAGTCGTCACGACACCAGAGTAGTGAGGTGGGATCTGCGTTCTCAGGCTGTGGTCCATGGACCATGCAAGGATAGAAGCCTTGATCAATGGCTTCAGCTCTGGTCTTGGGTTGAAGGCCTCGATAGAGGATATCACCCCAAGGTCTTTTGATGGCATTCTTCTCTGCATATTCCTTCGTCACAAACTTGTACTTGAACCACTCCTCAGCCCAATAGCGTCGAATCCATTGGATTCGTGTCTTTCTCTGATGATAATTCTCTTCAGGATCTATCTTGTATAGTTCTACTAAGTCATCAGGCAGATCTTTGGATGTTCCTTCTCTGCGCTGTCTGCCACCCTTCCTTGCTGATTTTTCTGCAGCCATGAACTTCAAGCTCAATGGCCTCAATACGTTCAAAGGCTTCAGAGATTTATGCTTGCTGGTCAAGCAGGAACTGGCTTCGGGAGAATTTATATGATCTTGTAAGTATTCGCAAGCGAATGCGAGACTATGAGAACCAAGGATTCTCCCACGGACATGTACCTATGACAGCATTAGAGATGCGAGGGAAGGGGAGGAGGTCATATGCATTCTCAGAAGATTTTGAAGATAAATCAGTTTGAAGACATTGACCTCATGATGCGAAGACATTCACTTATATATGTGAGTTGGTTCCAGATTTGTACCAATCCGTGAATAAGTACAAGTGAGGAATCAAACTAGACAGGAAATCTAAGTGAATCGACTAGGCAGTATGAGATGCCGACAGAATAGATCTAACATTGAATAGGCAAAAACTACTTTTTGGTAAACAGGATGAATCTTGAAGATCAAAAAGGTGGTAAAAATAGAGTTATAATTACCGCATTTAAGAACTGCTAGATAGGAAGAATAGGAGACCGAGCAGTTCAGCCCACGTGCCCTAACTTGGCGACGGAGGACACCTCGGCGACGGCGTCGAGGACGATGTCCGCGGCGGCGTGAGGACGGCGTCGAGAAGTCGCGGCAGCTAAGCGCTTGTCGCCGGCGTCGTCATGAGCTAGCGGTGGCGCTAGGGTTTTGACGGAGGTGGAGAGGTGGAAGAAGGATTTCTTTACCGCAGGGACAAGTATTTATAAGTAGGTGAGAGACACAGCATAATTACTGCTGGTGCCTGGCGGTTCACATCGAGGGGCACGTGGCAAGCATGCAACATACTCGAGTTGTCCCACGTTCCCACGCCCGCCAGGCATGTCGGAGAGTTGTTCCGGCTTCTGAGGATTTCAACAATAAAGATAAGTCATTTAAAACAGATTTAATGTTTTTCTCTTTGCCTTCTGCTGACTAGGACGCAGAGAAGACATTCGACAGTTTCAATAGAATGCATATGATTTGGACAGATAGAGTTTGAGATAGGAAGCATAGAGAGGTTAGGGTCCGATCACATTCACTTAGTTCAAAAGATCCAATCTTGAAGACATAGCTATAAGTGAATGCTGTGTAGAGGATGAACACTAGTATGTATATATATCGAAAGCAATCAAATCATCATAGTGTAGAAAGTCATGAAGACAAATTGAAACTGAAGACAAACCAAATGCGAAGTCATTGCAATATAACACCATGAGTGAAACACTTCAAACAGAGAAAGTTGGTGGTGGCATTACCCACCGTATAGGAAGTATTAGACCCAGACACGGCGCACAAGTATCTTGGCGCTCCGAAGTCAAATTCCATGTTAATGTATTCACACTCAGAGTGTAAATCTTCATTGATTGAAGATATACATTACTTTGTGTGTTGCACATCTAAGTCATCAACATGCATAAGTGTTAGGATGTGTGCCTGATCACAGGACATTAGAGGATTCCAAGATATTTAGCTCACACCGTAACTTGCAAAACCTTTTCTCATCCAAGGGCTTTGTGAAGATATCTGCCAGTTGCTCTTCAGTGTTGACATGAATGATATCGATATCTTTCTTCATAACATGATCTCTGAGAAAGTGATGACGAATTTAAATGTTCTTTTGTCTTCGAGTGTTGGACTGGATTGTTGGCTATTTTGATGGCACTTTCATTGTCGCAGAAGAGAGGTACTTGTTTCATGTTGATCCCATAATCCTTGAGGGTTTGCTTCATCCATAGAAGCTGAGCACAACAGGATCCAGTAGCAATGTATTCAGATTCAGCAGTTGAGAGTGATACACAGTTCTGCTTCTTTGAAGACCAACAGACAAGTGATCGACCAAGAAAATGACATGTGCCTGATGTAGACTTGCGATCCACCTTGTCACCAGCATAATCAGCATCCGAGAATCCAACCAAATCAAATTTTAAGCCCTTGGGATACCATAATCCGAGTGTTGGGGTGTAAGCCAAATATCAAAGAATTCGCTTCACAGCTAAGTGATGCGATTCCTTTGGTGCCGCTTGGAATCGAGCACACATGCAAATAAAGGAAATATGCCCTAGAGGCAATAATAAAGTTATTATTTATTTCATTATTTCATGATAAATGTTTATAATTCATGCTAGAATTATATTAACCGGAAACATAATACATGTGTGAATACATAGACAAACATAGTGTCACTAGTATGCCTCTACTTGACTAGCTCGTTTATCAGAGATGGTTATGTTTCCTAGCCATGGACAAAAGAGTTGTCATTTGATTAACGGGATCACATCATTAGGAGAATGATGTGATTGACTTGACCCATTCCGTTAGCTTAGCACTTGATCGTTTAGTATGTTGCTATTGCTTTCTTCATGACTTATACATGTTCCTGTAACTATGAGATTATGCAACTCCCGTTTACCGGAGGAACACTTTGGGTACTATCAAACGTCACAACGTAACTGGGTGATTATAAAGGAGTACTACAGGTGTCTCCGAAGGTACATGTTGAGTTGGCATATTTCGAGATTAGGTTTTGTCACTCCGATTGTCGGAGAGGTATCTCTGGGCCCTCTCGGTAATGCACATCATTATAAGCCTTGCAAGCAATGTGACCAATGAGTTGGTTATGGGATGATGCATTACAGAACGAGTAAAGAGACTTGCCGGTGACGAGATTGAACTAGGTATTGGATACCGACGATAGAATCTCGGGCAAGTAACATACCGATGACAAAGGGAACAACGTATGTTGTTATGCGGTTTGACCGATAAAGATCTTCGTATAATATGTAGGAGCCAATATGGGCATCCAGGTCCCGCTATTGGTTATTGACCGAGAATAGTTCTAGGTCATGTCTACATAGTTCTCGAACCCGTAGGGTCCGCACGCTTAAGGTTTCGATGATGGTTATATTATGAGTTTATGAGTTTTGATGTACCGAAGGAGTTCGAGTCCCGGATGAGATCGGGGACATGACGAGGAGTCTCGAAATGGTCGAGACGTAAAGATCGATATATTGACGACTATATTCGAGTTCGGAAAGGTTCGAATGATTCGGTATTTTTCGAGTACCCGAGAGTTACGGGAATTCGCCGGGAGAAGTATTGGGCCTTATTGGGCCTGGGAAAGAGAGGGGCTGCCTAGGGCAGGCCGCGCGCCCATGGCCTAGTCCGAATTGACTAGGGAGGCCCGCACCCCTCCTTCCTTCCGTTCTCTCTTCCCTTCCTTGTCTCCTACTCCTAATACATGGAAGGACTCCTAGTTGGACTAAGAAAGGGGGGAATCCTACTCCCGGTGGGAGTACGACTCCCCATGGCGCGCCCCTCCTAGGGCCGGCCTCCTCCTCCCTCCCTCCTTTATATACGGGGGCAGGGGGCACCACATGAACACACAAGTTGATCTACGGATCGTTCCTTAGCCATGTGCGGTGCCCCCTTCCACCATATTCCACCTCGGTCATATCGTCATGCAAGCTTAGGCGAAGCCAGCCCGATAGAACATCAAGATCGTCACCACGCCGTCGTCTTGACGGAACTCTCCTCGACACTCGGCTGGATCGGAGTTCGAGGGCGTCATCGAGCTGAGCGTGTGCTGAACTCGGAGGCTCCGTACGTTCGGTGCTTGGATCGGTCGGATCGTGAAGACGTACGACTACATCAACCGCGTTGTGCTAACACTTCCGCTTACGGTCTACGAGGGTACGTGGACGAACACTCTCCCCTCTCGTTGCTATATCATCACCATGATCTTGCGTGTGCGTAGGAAATTTTTTGAAATTACTACGTTCCCCAACAACAAACACTAAGCATAATATCTGGCCTAGATGCACATAAATAAAGCAAAGGACCAATCATGGAGCGGTATACCTTTTGATCGAACTCTTTACCATTGTTGTCGGGACCAAGATGGTGTTTGGCTGGCATTGTCGTCGTCATTCGCTTTGCAGTCTTCCATTCCAAACTTCTTCAGACAATCTTTGAGGTATTTTTCTTGAGATATGAATATGCCATTTCGTTCTTGATTTAATTCAAGACCAAGGAAGAACTTCAGCTCACCCATCATGGACATTTGATATTGCTCTTGCATCATGTACCCAAACTCATCCTTTGTACTTCGGTTGGTGCAACCAAGATTATGTCATCCACATATATTTGGCACACAAACAGTTCACCATCATATGTCTTCGTGAAGAGTGTGGGATCGAGGATCCAGGTTTGAAGCCTTTGCTCTTGAAGTCTTTGATTGTATCATACCGAGCACGAGGAGCTTGTTTGAGGCCATACTGTGCTTTGTTTAGCTTGTACACCATATCGGGATGTTTTGGATCTTCAAAGCCGGTGGTTGTGCAACAAATACTTCTTCTTCAATCTTGCCATTGAGAAATGCACTCTTTACATCCATTTGATATAGCAAGATGTTGTGATGATTAGCGTAGGCTAGCAGTATACGAATAGCTTCAAGTCTAGCAACATGAGCAAATGTTTCATCGATGTCAATTCCTTCAACTTGAGTATATCCTTGAGCCTCAAGACGTGCTTTGTTTCTGACGACTTGACCGTGCTCATCTTGCTTGTTTCGATATATCCACTTTGTTCCAATAATGTTATGCTTGCGAGGGTCGTCGCAGCGAGTTCCTGACATTATTCAGTTTGAACTGTTGAAGTTCTTCTTGCATGGCTTGAATCCATTCAGGTTCCATAAAAACTTCAGCAACTTTCTTGGGTTCTGATATAGACACAAATGAAAAGTGCCCACAGAAGTTTGCTAGCTGTGTTGCTCTTGATCGAGTGAGCGAACCAGGTGCATTGATGCTGTCAATTATCTTCTCTATTTGAACTTCATTTGCAACACAAGGATGAACAGGATGAAGATTTTGCTCTGGCTGATCATTGTCATCATTGGGAGGATTGTCTTCGGTCTGAGCATTGTCTTCAGGTTGATTTGGTGCAGAGATGATAAGTTCCTCTTCAGGCTGTGCTTCAGAGGGCATGATTTCACCAGTTCCCATCAGCTTGATTGACTCGTTTGAAGGACCTTCATCTAGTGTACTTGGCAGAATCTCTCTCTGTGAACCATTGGTTTCATCAAATTTCACATCCACAGTTTCAACGATTTTGTAGAGATAAAGGTTGAAGACTCAGAGGAGTGTGAATCCTTTCCATAGCCAAGCATGAAGCCTTCGTGAGCCTTAGGTGCAAATTTTGACTTGTGATGGGGATCCTTGATCCAGCATCTAGCTCCAAATACTCTGAAGTAATCGGCGTTTGGCTTCTTGCCGATAAGTAGCTCATAAGATGTTTTGTTCGAAGCTTATGGATGTACACACGTTGATGATGTGACATCTCAGTATCAATAACTTCAGGCGAACTTTCTTGGTGTCTTGTACTCATATAGCATTGTTCGAGCCATCTCAATGAGGGTTCTGTTTTTGCGCTCAACGATGCCATTTTGCTGAGGTGTGTATGGGCGAGAGAACTCATGAGTGATTCCCATTGTATCCAGATCTGAGATCAAGTCCAGTGTTCTTGAATTCAGTGCCATTGTCACTTCTGATGTGCTTGATCTTCACGCCATAATTGTTCATTGCTCGATTTGCAAAGCGCCTGAAGACATCTTGCACTTCAGTCTTGTAAAGAATTATATGAACCCATGTGTATCTTGAGTAGTCATCAACGATGACGAAGCCATAGAGACAGGCAGTTGTTGTGAGGGTGGAGTAGTGAGTAGGTCCAAATAAGTCCATGTGTAACAGCTCAAAGGGTTGAGATGTTGTCATGATTGTCTTCGAGGGGTGCTTTGCCCTTGTCATCTTTCGACTTCACAGGGCACCACATATATGATCCTTCTTGAACTTGACATCCTCGATGCCAATGACATGCTTCTTCTTGACGAGTGAGTGTAAGTTCCTCATGCCAAGATGTCCCAGCCTTCAATGCGAGCCAACATTCGAAGCTTTTGTGAGAAGACATACGGCAAGTCAGGACCTCTTGAGAAATCTACCATGTATAGATCATCTTTTCGATACCCTTCAAAGACTAGAGATTTGTCGATTCCATTAGTACAAGGCAACGATATTTGCCAAATATCACAATCATGTTCAAGTCACAAAGCATTGAGATGACATTAAGTTGAAACCAAGGGATTCAACAAGCATCACTTTATCCATGTGTTGATCCTTTGAGATTGCAACTCTACCTAGACCCAATACCTTGCTTTTACCAAAGGTCAAGAAATGTAATGTGACTCTTGTCGGATGGACGTAAGGTTGAGTCCATGAGAAGACTTCGATCACCAGTCATATGATTTGTGCATTCACTGTCCATAATCCATTCTGAAGCTTTTGGTAATGTACCCTACAGTGCAGTTAGGAGGATAGGCTTCACAAGAGTGTTGTGAAGCATAAGCATTTGACACATATAGGGACAGTCACAGCTTATATCAAGGTTAGGACATAGTATGACTGATAAGAGATTCAGACGTGAAGTATATAGAATAACATTTTATCGTGCGTCCTCAATGAGTTTTAGGTCCCCAGCAATAGTATCGGACGCCATTGATTGCTTTGGTGGAGACCGTTTTACGCAAAGAGAGTTAGTTCTTCTTTGCCACCCACATCTTGATGGTGGCTCGAAGCAATGAGTCTAAGTGCAGCATCTGAGAATTTTGGCTTTGAAGCCCTAGCAAATAGCCTTGCAGGAGATGAATGATACTCATACACTACTAGGGAAAAGCCTAGCAGCAGCGCGGGTTTTGGGACTATTAGTAGCGGGTACCGCGCTACTAATAAGCGCCATGACTAACTTATAGCGATGGCGGGTGCAACCCAGCTACAGCTAACGATAGCATGGCGTGGGTAGAAACCCGCGCTACTACTAATCTATAATATCTGAAAAAAATTGAATTTTTTCGAAAAAAAATTTTGAATTTTTTTCCCTAATTTTCAAATTTCTGAATTATTTTAACCTCAAATCTCTAATCGCCCCTCATCGCTGCTCAATTTAATCTCTAATCACCCCTCATCATTCCAAATCATCTAACTTCCCGGACGGTCACCCATCCTCTCACTACTCCAGCCTGAGCACGCTTAACTTCCGGGTTCTATTCTCCCTCGTTTCCAAGTCTGCACTTGTTGTTTTCCTGACAATAGTAAGATGTCAATCCTATTAACCTCAGGAATTTAGCTTGAGCATGAAGTCACACATTTCACTGTTTCAGTTTGAAACTATTGTTCTAAAAAATTAGTAACACTAATATTTCTTGAATAATTAGTTTGACTATAGTTTGACCAGATTTGACCACAGTTTGACCAGATTTGACCAAAATTCAAAAAACTAAAATAATTATTTAGTAACACTAATATTCTTGAATAATTAGTTTGACCATAATTTGACCAGATTTAACAAAATTAAAAAAACTGATTTTTTTTGAATTTTTTGCCTCGAATCTTAAAAGCCCGTAACTTTTTTCTCGTTAGGCTTTTGAGGATTTTAAAAATGTTTGACCAGATTCTGTGTATAGCCTTTTCCCTAGTAGTGATATGTATAAGCAGAAAAGTTCTTAGTCCTATGAACATAGCGGTTCGAAGATACACGCATATTCATAAGTCCGGCATGATTTCCCTGCAAAAATTGGCGTTAGGGTGACTCATGTGAGTCATGTATCTATATGAACCCTTTGGGCCACATGAAGCTATAGGTCAGGGTTTGTCTTCTTCCTTGGTGGTGTCATGGCGACATTCACGGAAGATTCTCAATGTACCGCTTGGGTACCCAGATCTTCTTCATAGGTGGTCCATTCCTGCAGATTAGTACCAATGTACTGCAAACACTTCACCATTCGATTTTTGAACAGCTTATAGTTTGCATCAAAGGATTCGTCAATGATAATAGGATTAGCACAAGTAAAGCCGGATAAGGTGGATGGATCTCTTGAAGGTTCCTTTGCAGCAACCCATGTGGTTTTGGGGTCTGCTCGGGCTTCCAGTACCTCAGCTCCACGAGTCAAACGAAATAAGGCAAAAGCCATCAACATTCATTTTCCTTTCAACCCAACACCCTCTTTCCTAGGGTTTCGGTTCAGAATCTGCTTTTGAGAACATCGCAGAGAGTCGATGTCCTTCAAACTTTTGCACATCCTGTTTCAAGCAATGTCTTCAACATAGCATTTTCATCAACAACAAAGATGGTATCCTCCCGAGAGGGTTAGTAACCACATTAGTAGGTGAAGACAATGAAACAGTAGCAGCGATGGAACATTCAACAGCAGATGTAGCGTTATCACGCTCAATGCATTTTAGACATGGTGGTTCAAATCCATCTGGCGGAACTGATCTGTTGAGCGAAGTGACTCATTCACTTTTGAAGATCTTCATGAGCCGCTCTCAATTTCTCAAGCTCTTGTTTCCTTTGAAGATAATCATAGGAGAGCCTTTCATAAGTAGTTGAGAGCGATTCATGACGACCTTCAAGTTCTTGGTACTTAGCATGAAGATTTTTTATGTCATCAACTAAGGACTGTGAATGTGTCATTTCAGCATCCAACAGGTCATCGCTTTTGTCTAACAGTTTTTGAGTATGTTCCATAGCCTTTTGTTGTTCAGTTGCAATTTTAGCAAGTGTTTTGTAGCTGGGTTTGGATTCACAATCGGAGTCATCTTCACTTGAAGTTTGAAAGTAAGCATCGAGTGATTTTACCTTGGCACCACGTGCCATGAAGCAGTAGGTGGGAGTAGGATCGTCTTCGTCATTAGCTTCAATGTTGGTGTGGAAGTCATTGTCTTCAGTGTTGAAGATGGACTTGGCGACATAGGCTGTGGCTAGAGCCAGACTTGCAACGCCAGGGTCAGACTCCTCTCCAGACTCCACCTCCGCCTCCTCTGAAGCAGACTCCTCCTCTGAATCCATTTCCTTGCCAACAAAAGCACGAGCCTTGCCAGATGAGCTCTTCTTGTATGATGAAGACTTGGAAGAAGACTTAGAAGACTTTGAGGATTTCTTCTTCTTCTTGTCATCGGAATCATATTCCTTGCTTTTCTTCTTCTTCTTCTCATTGTCCCACTGTGGACACTCAGATATGTAGTGGCCAGGTTTCTTGCACTTGTGGCAGGTTCTCTTCTTGTGATCATGTGTGGAAGCTTCATCATTCCTTGAGCTAGATCGTGAAGACTTTCTGAAGCCTTTCTTCTTTGTGAATTTCTGGAACTTCTTCACAAGCATAGCAAGTTCCCTTCCAATGTCTTGGGATCTTCGAACTACGATGGATTCTTCTTGGATGAGGAAGCAACTTTTGCCTTCAAAGCACGAGTTCGGCCATAGTTTGGGCCATAGATATCTCTTTTCTCAAGAAAGCTGGAACTCATGTGTGTTGAGCCTCTCAAGTATATCGACGGATCGAGTGTCTTGAAGTCAGGACGTTCTTGTATCATGAGGGCAAGGGTGTCAAAGGAGCTGTCAAGTGATCTCAGCAGTGTCTTGACGATTTCATGCTTGGTAATCTCAGTTGCGCCAAGAGCTTGAAGTTCATTTGTGATATCAGTGAGGCGATCAAACGTGACCTAGACATTTTCATTGTCGTTTCTTTTGAAGCGGTTGAAGAGGTTGCAAAGAACACTGATTCTTTGATCTCTCTGGGTTGAAACGCCTTCGTTGACCTTGGATAGCCAGTCCCAGACTAGCTTTGACGTTTCCAGAGCACTCACACGGCCATACTGTCCTTTGGTCAGATGACCACAGATGATGTTCTTTGCAGTAGAGTCTAGTTGAATGAACTTCTTGACATCAGTGGGGGTGATACCTTCACCAGTTTTGGGAACGCCATTCTTGACGACATACCGGAGGTCGACATCAATGGCTTCAAGATGCATACGCATCTTATTCTTCCAGTAGGGATATTCAGTTCCATCGAACACGGGGCAAGCAGCGGAGACCTTGATTATCCCTGCAGTCGACATAGCTGAAACTCTAGGTGGTTAAACCGAATCACACAGAACAAGGGAGTACCTTGGTCTGATACCAATTGAAAGTGCTACTATCGACTAGAGGGGGGGGTGAATAGGTGATTTTTATGAAAGTCTTCAAAACTTGGAAGTTTCGAAGACAAACAACAGAAATGACCTAATTGTAATGCAGCGGAAGATAAACTACCCAAAGCAAGCCATAGTCAAGTATACAAATATATGAAAGCACGGGACTAATAGCGGCTAGGTAGTAAGGATCAGGATGGAAGATAGTATGAAGCCAATCAACAGTAGTAGTCAAGCAATGAAGTCAAACAGATACATGTGTAGGCAATGACTTCACGAAGACAAACTAAAGTAAGGATGGGAAGGATAGAACCAGTTGCTTGTTGAAGACACAGATTTGTTGGACCAGTTCGATTCTTTGTGACAAGCTGACGTCCAGTTAGGGAGGCTGAGATTTAACTCGAAGACCGTGTCTTCACCTTATTCCCTTGAGCTAAGGACACCCAGTCCTCGCCCAATCACTCTGGTAAGTCTTCAAGGAGACTTCCAAACCTTCACAGACTTCGTTCACCGGCAATCCACAATGACTCTTGGATGCTCGAACGCGACGCCTAACCGGTTGGAGGATTCACAGTCCTCAAGTGTAATAAGTCTTGAGTCACACAGCATGTAAAGACTTGATGATGCCTAACACTCTTTGGCTCTGGGTGTTTGGGCTTTGTCCTCGCAAGGAATTTTCTCTCTCTCTCTCAACTGATTCGAGGTGGGTTGCTCTCAAACGACAAAAGCCATGCACAAACTCTGAGCAGCCACCAATTTATGGTGTAGGGGGTGGGATATTTATAGCCACTAGGCAACCCGACCTGATTTGTCCAAAATGACCTGGGTCACTAAGGAACGACGTGTTCCAACGGTCGATTTCAAACACATGTGGCAACTTTACTTGGGCTACAAGCAAAGCTGACTCATCCAGCTATGGATAAGGTTTGCTCTCATTGTCTTCGTCGAAGACATAGGATTTGAGTTGAGCATCACTTGATCACTCGACTTAGTTCACTTGGACCCCACTTAACAATGACGGTGGTTCCTATGACTCAACAAAGAAGAAAAGAAAACAGCGAAACCACACAGTCTTGGCCCATAGTCTTCACACAATGTCTTCTCATGTCATAGTCTTCAATATGAATATCTTCTCATACCACCATTGTCTTCAATGTCTTCATACATTTTTAGGGGTCATCTCCGGTAGGTAAACCGAATCAATGAGGGACACTACATGCGTTATCCTACAATTCTCACAAACGCATTAGTCCCTCAACCAACTAGGGGTGGCACTAGATGCACTTACAGCGGGGCTACTCTAAAAGACAATATGAAGCGCGTAAGCAATAATATTCACAATTTCGTTTTATTACACCATCATTTCTGTTGAGTTTCATTCATATATATGTATTAATTAACCCCCTTTTCAAATTAGACGTGGCAGATGCGGAATGAACTCATAGAACTAGATCGCATTAAAGCAATTCAAGAGGAATTGGCGGGATTCTTTCTTGACCACGTCATCAATAAAGCCGGAGAATACCATGTGGAAGTTGATTTCAATTGCTAGGGGATTGTAATTAAGAGATCTTACATATTGTATATGTATGTAGCCAGTAGCGTCGGATAGATAATATGAAAACTTGTTGTTCGACCAATCTCTCGGAGAAGGAGAGGTCGATCGATCACTTCTCTCGGTATGCATGACGAACTTCAGACTTAATGGTTCCTTCATTTTCTTACTAGCTAGCTTGTCGAGGGCCTCTCTATGTATAGTACGTAGTGTCGACCAAGCACGGACATAAGAGAGGACACTTCTCTCTATTAATTAGCTATCTAACACAATATATGAAGAGAACACCTAAATTAAGCCCCCAAAACCCCACCCCCTTCAAAAAAACAAAACCCCAGCCAATTTGGAATCTTGACGTGGATGCCTTTTGGTCCCGGTTGGTCCCCACCCCCCTTTCAAAAAAACAAAACCTCAGCCATTGGAATCTTGTGGCGTGGATGCCTTTTGGTCCCGGTTGGTGACACCAACCGGGACCAAAGGCCCCCCTGCCTGGGCTCGGTGCACCGGCCACGTGGAGGACCATCTGTCCCGGTTTGTGTTAGAACCGGGACTAAAGGGGGGAGGTATTAGTAACGACCCATTAGTCCCGGTTCATGAACCGGGACTAAAGGCCCTTACGAACCGGGACAAATGCCCCCTTTCTACTAGTGATGGAGTTGCAACGGATCCCGACCCATGCTGGTGGGAGGGCTTCGTCTTTAGAAGTTACTTTGAGTTTTGTTAGGGTTTGTGTCGTGATCAGGAAGGCGAGACGATCACGGCTCCCTGAAGATGGAATAAGGTTCCTCCCTCCTAGCCCCCGTTCCGGTGGTGCTTATGGCACCGTCATTGGGCGTGTGGAGATGTGTCTTCGGGGGATCTATCTTTGGTGGATCTGCTCGGATCTATGTTGTTCGTCTACGTTGTGTCTTCAGGTTGGATCCTTCCGTTTTACGCTACTCTTCATCCGTGATGGTTGCCGTTCTGGTGCGCTGGTCCTATGGGGTCTTAGCACGACGATTTCCCAACTGTCTACTACTACAAGTGTTGCCTGGCTCCGATGATGGAGGGGCGATGCCGGCGGCGCGCCTTCGGCTCGCTCTAGTTCTTTAGTTGTCGCTAGGTGGTCTATGAATATGGATGTTATTTTATTAATTCTGGTCTTCGTTGTACTGCGATGATTTAAGATAAATAGATTATAAGTTTTTCTAAAAAAAAGAATTGCTTTGTATTTCGTCGCATCTTGGATCCAAAGCTAACCACTGCAGTTATTTGTCAACAACAAATAAACCCCACCATGGAATCCACTACCTAGCTGGCGTAGGTGTGTTATTCGGTTTGTTGTTCCATTGTTTGAAATCCCCTTCATATGCCTTTTTTTTACCAACGATTTAGAATTTTTTTAGAGATTTCAGGATAGCAAAGTTGTGTGATTTTTAAAAAATGGCCATCTGTTGTGCAGCATGGACAACCCAAATAACAACAGCAATTGGCAAAGACATATGGGTGGTTAGGCGTGTGTATCACGTTGTGGGTAGAGCTTAGAAGAGGCGGGCTGCCTACGTCCAACAATGCCGATTGGCATCCTCATGAGTACGTACGGAGTTCTAAGTCACCATGATGAGGGGCGGAGCCGGGAAATCTGGCCAACGAGTTCACTCATTGACTCATTATGAGAACTTGGTCTGAATTAGTTAATTGTGAAGTTCAATTTTACACCATCTTACAACAAGTGTATAACACTGAAGGACTGACATAGCAATAGATCAAATGTGATAGAACTTGTCACATATTGTGGCCACATTGAAAAATATGAAAAACGAAAAAGTGCAAGACATGTCGGCTGGGTGAAACTATAAAATAGCATTTTCGACAATATAAAACCACCTGTTTACGCATAATAAATAAAGCAGTATTCAAAACAACTTGATAGCTTCCAGTACAACTTATATTTCTATTTAAAAGAGAATTACAATTTTTACTCCATACTTTGACATTTCTTCATAAAAATACCCCATTTAAGAGGTTTTCATCTGAATTATCCCATTTAGCGGAAGTTTTGCCATTTTTTCCCCATTTAGTGAAAAAAATTCTAGCTTTTATCCCATTTAGTGATCTAACAAGTGAGCCCCACCCATCAGGTACACGTGGCTTGCCATGTTGCAATTTCCATTCCGGTGTTTTTTTTTGCGACTAAACTAATCGAGTGGCTATCCATAATCTAAAATACTTTAAAGGGGGGCAGGGGTGGGGGTGGGGGGGGGGGACCAGAAAACCATTCGCTAACGTGCAATTGAATGAAAATTAAATGGGGGTAATTAACAGAATAAATATAACAATAGAAGTTAACAATTAAAATTCACTCTCCTGAAAATAATGTGGAAAATGACATGTTGATTTGACTTGTTCAAAATAAGTATCATAAAGAAAACATGTATTGTCACTCACATTATTTGAATGCAGTGATCGGTTTCTTAACAAGATATGTCCCCGATAGCCTAGATCAACCGAAGTCCAGGGAAAAAGCAACTAGAATATTAGGGCAAAGTTCCGTGCAGGCGCCCACTAGGTTGGATAAAAATTACAGGATGCTAAAACTTAGTTAGCTGAGATTTATTTTGGTCTCCTTCACAATTTCATCCATTGGATTAAAACTCACATTGTGATTCATACGTGGCCCGCGGCTGACCGAATTTGCTTTCGCCAGCAGCCTGTTGTGTATCGTTTGTCAAAGCTGTGTGTAAGCATTGGGCATTTAGGCCTTTTATGTTGCGAGATCCTGGGTGGATTTGCGGTGTTGATGAGCCTTTTACTGTAAATCCCTATTTGCCGCCTTTTGCGTCAAACAGTCGACCAACTGCACATACGGAACGACCGAGCAAGCGATTGGGCTGGCCCATCTGTAGTACATAGGTACAACTTTAACGTTTCGATTTTGTATATCTTCTAGAGTGTTCTGGTTTTTTTGGGTTTGGGAACCATCTAGAATGTTCCTGAAATAGAATTTTCTAAAAAAAATATTCTCTTTTTTTTTCCTTTTTTTCTTTCTGTCTCAGTTTCATTTCTTTTTCTTTCTATTTCCATTTTTCCTTTCCGTTTAAATTTTTTCTTTTCCCTTCAAATATTGTTTGGAATTTCAAAAAATCTTCTCATTTTCTAAAACAATTTACAATTCCAAAAAGATTTTCAGCAATTTTATAAATTTTTTCTCACTTTCAAAATTTGTTCAAGATATCAAAAATGTTTTCATTTTCAAAATTTGTGCACAATTTAAAAACGTGTTAAAAATAATCATGTTTTCAAAATTAGTTAACCATATCAATAAATGTTGAGGAATTTTTAAAAATGTTCTAGATTTCAAAATTTCTTCAGAAATTCAAAAATATGTACTTGTTTTCAAAAAAAAAAATCAGAATTTCAAAAAATAATTGTGTTTCAAAAAATGTTCTTGTTTTCAAATTTTGTTCACAATTCAGAAAAATGTTCGTGTTCCAAAAACTATTCATGAATTTGAAAAAGTGTTCACGATTTTAAAAATATTCACAATTTCGTAAAAATGTTGATGTTTCGAAAAATATTTGCGGTTTCAATATTTTGTTCGCAAATTCAAAAAGTGTTCCCATGTTTTTTTGTGTCATTTCCAAAAAACATAAAATTTAAATTTAGTTTGCGCTTTAAAATAATATTCATGTTTAAATTATTTGTTCTCAATTTTATAAATGTTCATATTTATTATCTTTATTCAAAATTAACACTGTTTGTGATCACAGAAAATATTTAGGAATTTCCAGAACAAATTGGAATGATAAAAATTGTTCACTATTCCGATAACAGTTAGTAATATCAAAAATAATTGTGGCATTTTAAAACCGTCGAAACTTCGAAGGATGTTTTGCAAGTTTCAAACTTGTAGTCTATTCTTATAGTGTTTTGCTCATTTATTTACAGCAACAACTGTTTGCTGTTGTGAATAATGGCTCGTGGTGAGGACTCTGCTTTGCGGGAGGTCGCGGGATCGAATCCTGACATAATGGTTTGTTTTTCAGCTGTTTTTGCGCCGTGGGAGAGGAAATAACAAACGGGGGCATCAATAGGCTTCAGACCCTGTGCATCGAGCTTCTGCGCAACGCAAAATGCGTTTTACAGAAGGTCCCCCTTTTACTCGAATCCTGATGTAGTGGTTTGTTTTTCAGCTTTTTTTGCGTCACGTGAGAGGAAATAACAAACGGGGGCATCGGTGGGCTTCATACCCTGTGAATCGAGCTTCTGCGCGACCCAAAATGCGTTTTATAGAAGGTCCCCCTTTTACTCGACTGGTAGTGTTTTTTTAACGGGAGCCAATAGCTTTCTTGGTGTAACGTCAAACTTTTCATCCTTTTCTCGGTAGAGCTATGGCACAGGGCCGGGCCGGCAAAATCGTGGTGCCCGTGCGAAACTAAAAAATAGGGTCCTATCTCACTAAAAAAAATTGAACTATCAAGCAATTATAATGTACTACCTCCGTTCCTAAATATAAGTCTTTTAAGAGATCCCATTATAGACTACATACGGAGCAAAATAAGTGAACCTATACTCTAAAACACGTCTATATACACCCGAATATAGTCTCTATAGTAATATCTCTAAAAAAACTTATATTTAGGAATGAAAGGAGTATGTGATATAATTTCTTAAATAACAATTTGGTATATAAATAAGAAAATATGAATTAGGAGAATAGGAGTAGAATTATGTGTACAAGCCAGCAGAATTCCTCTCTGACTCTCACTGAACCCGAGATCAGGAGAGGAATAATCGATGTATTCAAAGTTGCGACCAATGAGGACTATTGTATTTGCAATGCCAAAACTATCGTAAATAGTTCTCCTCATCCTGCCTCTGCCTTACCTGTCGCTGTGTCGCCCGTCGCCGAATCTGGAAGTCTCGGTAGTAGAAGCCAGGTGGATACGCCGTGTCGCTCGCCTGTGGAATATGGAGCCAATCGATCGAGCAGAATTGAACCGCCGTTCGGTTTCCGATCAAGCAGATTAGTTTTTTATAGGGAAGATCGAGCAGATCAGCTGAACCTGGAGCTGGCGGCGGCCATCGATCAGCAATCGACATAAAGGCATCGAGCAGCGCCTGGAATGCTCGAGGCCTGACTCACGCGCGGGGGAGTCACGGCCAAGGATCCGGCTTGCCTACTCCCTTCCCATGCTCCTATCCGTGCTCCCACTTCATCCTATGGTTGTCCTTTTTCCTTTTTCTTTTCTAATCTAATCATCTCCCCCCCTGATTTTCAGGTGATGGGGCCGGGTTTTATTTTATTCCAATCAAATCAAGCCACGTATGTGGGAGCACAGATGGGAGCATGGGAAGGGAGTAGGCAAGTCTCGTCCGACAATTACTATCCCCGGGACACTAATAGTATTTGCTTCCACAGTAACACGATATTTGGTGTCGGCAGCATTGCTATCTTTTTCCATTGAATGAATTGACTCAACCAAATAGCGTATTGTTTTCATCAAATAGAGAAAATATTTCACTTGTTTCAAAAATATTTGCTTCCATCGACCACAAAATTACTTCCAACAAAATAGTATTTATTTTTGGTGGAAATGAAACAATCTTTTCCTATAATGAGAAATTTTGCTTCCCACAAGAATCACGTGGAAGCAGAACATGAATGATAAAGCATTGAACAGGTTAATCCGATGTGAGCAAAATTTTACAAAATCTATTTTGCAACAAGTACACGATTATTACAACACTGTTTTTATTTTGTGGTAGTCCAAATAGCGGCATGACAGGTTTACAAAGAGTATGACAGGTTTACAAAGAATCACGTGGATGCATGCACGGCAGTATAAACACATACAGTAGCAATGCTTTAGCCGGGCATGACAGGTTTACAAAGAGTATGCAGAGCACACCAGAACGTATATATAGATAGCAAGTTTAGTGTCCAAACTATGAGCTGGTCCAACGCCTAAGGATCGCCGGAGCCTCTCTCCCTCAAAAAAAAAAAGGATCGCCGGAGCCGCACCGGCGGCCTCCCCGGCAGATAAGAAGAAGATGCTTCCGATGGTGCTCGGGGCCCAGAGCATGGGGATCGCAAATTCAAACGTCCGCACCACACGTACTATTCTTGCTCTTGGCAGGGTCCGCCTGCACGATTCACGTGTGCGTCCAGCCAATTCCCATTTTTGGCAGCTTCCAAAGAAGCGCCATGGACCATGCAAGGATTCATATTTCTCGGACGGTAATACCCAATCACTATCAATCGAATACAAAACAAGATCCACATGCGCCTTAAAGCAATTCTTTATTTGAATCCCAGCCTCACAACAACAATAGTATGTTCTTCATTTTCTTGCGTGCCTCGTAAAAGGAAAAACGTGTACATTCTAATTGTTATATAAAATCTTTTCACATTATACGTTCGTGACACATTTTTAGTATATTTTCTTACTTAGTTTAAGACAAAAAACATGCCAAATGCCATCAAGTTATGGCAGCTGACTGTGCATACAACTCGATTTACCATACCAAATAATTCAAACTTTCCCCTCCAAAAAATAATTCAAACTTTGTGTAGTTCAGTCAGTTTACTCAAATATTATCAATTGTACTTCCTCCGTTCCGATTTAATCGTAGTGGTTTTAGTTCAAATTTGAACTAAAAGCACGACGAGTAAGTCGGAACGGAGGAAATAGCATTTTAGCCCAATATGCACGGCTGGCTCCACACCAAACTGCTTCTACACCATATGGGATACATATGTAGGAAATGGAGACTGAGTTGTCCCTTTACTCAGCGTCACATCATCCCGTCGACACATTGGTCTGTCATATTAATTTGGCTAAAAAAAATCATCACATGGTCAAAACGGTGGCAACTGGGGTAAAGGTAATCCCTCCTTCCATGTATATGCGATCCATCTCCAAAACCAACTTGTACACATGATATAAGGCCACATGTCCACATTCTCTTCCCACTCCCTTTCACGAGATAATTTAAAATTATTTTCCAATCGCCATGTGTCAATGCACGATTTGTGTAGATCATTCATATCGGGAATTATGTAGTCGAAAACACATTATTGGGTCCATACAAGGACCTCACGTAATGAAACTCCAACAAGATAAAAAAAGACGATGCATGATTTATCCAGGTCAGGCCCCAATGCGGATAATAAAAACCCTAGATCATGCATTGCAATGATTTTATAATTTGAAGATTGTTACATGGTGTGTTTGTGGCCAGGGCTTCCGCGGTGTTTTTGGTTCAATAGTTTCTTGAACTTCTCGTGGTCTCCGAGTCCTTATATATGTGTCCTATATGTCCTCCAATTGAAGACAAATGAGATCTAGTCTATAAGATCCTACCAAACGAAGGAGATATGTCTTATATGGTTTTGAGCCTAGACCCTTGCCATTCCTTTCTTATCCGCACTCGAATCCGTTTGATCCTTGCTTTTTATCTTACAACACCTTTCCCTGGATGGTCTGGGGTATTCCCTTCTAGAAAGATCCTTCCTCACATAAAAGTATTTCGTCAGGTCTTGTAGGAATGTGGTATTCATACGAATACATGCATATCCATCGCATCATGCACAAATAAAAAATGTTGTTCCATCACTATATGTCTTTTTTTGGGTAAGGTCATCATGACCAGCTTTATTAGTTCTCCATCCGTTCAAAATTGAATGTCGTGGTTTTAGTTCAAAACAGAGGGAGTATTTATATAATGGCTACGTCGTTCACCAAGAACCTTAAAAAATAACCGAGGGGCTCATCGACCCATTTAAAAGAATTATGTTTAGACAAACAAAATATAGGTATTCAATGTTCTACTTCATTCACTTCGCCCGGACAATGCATGAAATCTAACATTAGCAACTAATTTGGCTAACTCCATGTAATCTGAAAGCATCTTGTTTGCTTCCTTCCAAATAGTTGTTGGCCATGTGCACTCATATCTGCCACTTCAATAGGTTCTGATTCCACTACATGTATTAGTCACTCCCCCCCCCCCCCTCATTAGAGTAGCTAATTACCTAAAGTGTCACGCCTTTTCACACCACCAGTCACTTAATTACCTAGAGAGGCCTTATATATAATTTTTTGATAAATGGAACTTTCATTAATTCAAATGGCCATAATAGGGATAGAGCGTGTCCTCCATGGTGTCTCTGGCGCTAATGATCGTTCCCTCTGAGGAGCTCATTCGAGCGAACGATGCCACTAGAGAGCGTCCCGTAAAAAACACTGTCAGGAAACATTTCAAAAAATTGTCATACTATAATAGAGATGTTTGACATGCTATAACAGAGTGATTTGCCATGCTAAGAAGCAATAATTGACAGGCTATAACAGAAAAATTGCCATACTATATTAGAGGAATTTTTCATGCGTTTTCATATATTTGACATGCTGCAGCTAGGAGAATTGTGAGACTAAGAAGAGAGGGAACTTGCCAGCATGCCCACGAATCGCCATGCTGCAATAGTGTGAATTGGCATGCAGACAGTGAAGTCGACATACATGCTACTAGTAATTGGCATGTTACATCAAAGGGGAGTGCAATGTTTCGCACAGTTCATTCGCTTGGGATGGTGTATGGGAGGAAAGCTTTTCGTCGTTCCCTGGGAGGCTGCATGGGAGCAAATGGCGCGCTCAAGGGGATTTCCCACATGACACTGCTTTGGGATTCGCTCAGGAACACATGCATCATATAGAGTTCTCTCAAAAACCACTCGGGGGAAAATGTTCGCTCAATATGATCATTTAATTCAAAATGTAACATTAAAGAGATACAAAGCATAAGAGTGTACATCTGGCCTCTGCATTATTAGGATACATACAACGAACACCAACACAATACATACAGCGAACACCAACACACAAAAAGGAACGGAAAACGTCCGTGACAACAAAGTCGTAGAATACCAAAGAAAATCCTAAGACGAAGATGGTGGATGGCTTATCTGTAGAATATGCCACCATCCGTGTGGAGACCCCTAATCACCTTCTCCAAGCTTGCACATTCTACCTAAATAAAGTCGTTATTTCTATCATTGTAGCCCATGCGTATACAGGTAGATAACCTGTGCTGGAGACGAAATTTATCAAACAAAAAAGCAAGTCATTTCTACATAGCAAAACCGACTGTAATAAGGCAGACGATCTCACCTTACTTACTCTTGTTAGGTATACAATCAAGCTAGTGACCATACTTTTTGCTTCCTCACAAGTTGCACGTCAGTGATGAGGCGAGTTTTGCTACACATACATGCAATTACGGGTGGGTTTAGTTACAAGTAAAGCGACCATAATCCTACACGTCCATGCATCTTACGCTCATGTTACGGAGCCCTTTGTAAAATTTCAACACCCCACCCCTTCCCCAATAATGCTAAACATACAAAGGTGTACATGCTTTTACACGCTGGCTAGGATCTTTTTAAACTAACTAACCTCTGCCCCCCCTGCCCTGCCCCCAACACCCCCCCTCCCCCCCTGATTTTCATGGGGGCGGGCCCCTTCTCCCCCTTAATCTTCAATCAAAACCCATCTTTATGTAAAAGCATGTATCCTTTTATACGTGTAGCATTACTCCCTCCTCCCCTTCGTTCCAATTCCCATTTGCCATGTCATCGCGTAACTAAACCCACCCTGTAATTGCATGTATGTGTAGCATTACTATTCCTCCATGTGTGGTTTCTATTAACAGAAATGGTAGACGAACTCTCTTGTATATAAAAAAGAATCTGGCCCTGTAAACTTTTTGGTGGAACTTAGTGAAATCACTGGGGATATCATCAACCGGTCCCGTTTAATTTCGTTTAAACCCACTAATAATCTAACAGTTTTAATTTTTATTTATGTTGAAGGAAAATGAATTATGGAGCTGGCTAAAACTCTACACGGGACTTGCGGATGCCGTCTATTTGCCGTTTACATCCATAGTCACCAGCTAGGCACGGCGGTCCATCCATGTGCGTGTGAACCCTAGCGACTTTGGAATATCAGAGCTGTTGCGAACGTGTTCCACGCTGCGCGGGCGTGTATACATACACGCGACGCCGCGACCTAACGCTCAAACCTCATCGACCCATCCGTCCATCAGCTACTCAAACAGTGGAGTAGCTGCTCCAGCTCTAGCTAGTACGTACTCAAGCTCACACACCAACGTACATCCATCGATCATCAGTTAACCAGCAATGTCCACCATGTCATGCTCCTCTAACCTCTCGCTCAACGCCCGCGCCCTCCCCGGCAGCGCTGCCGCCAGCCGGAGCGTGCCCCCAGCCGGCCGGCTGGTCCTCCCGCAAGGACCTCCCACCGGCACCCGCGGAGCGCACGGCTGTCGGCCACGGCGCCTGTCTCATGTCACGTCGGCGGTGTCAGCCGACGAAGCGCCACCGACCAAGGAGAAGAAGGCGGACTCCTTCGTCGGAGACATGGAACGTGGCACCCTGGCCGAGGACTCCGGCCGCTCAGACGGCGAGCTGACGTCGCGGTGGCGCGAGATGCACGGCTGCAACGACTGGGACGGCCTGCTGGACCCCATCGACAGGACGCTCCGCGGGGAGCTCATCCGGTACGGCGAGTTCTCTCAGGCCTGCTACGACTCCTTCGACTACGACCGCTACTCCCGCTACGCCGGCACCTGCAAGTACGCCCAGGAGTCCTTCTTCAAGGACGTCGGCCTCGCCGGCGTCGGCTACCAGGTCGCCCGCTACCTCTACGCCACCTCCCACGCCCGCTTCCCCAGCTTCGGCGTCAAGAAGCACAACCCCAGCGATGACCGGATGTGGAGCGAGACCGGCACCTTCATCGGCTTCATCGCCGTGTCCACCGACGAGGAGACGGCGCGCATCGGCCGCCGGGACATCGCCGTCGCCTGGCGAGGCACCGTCACAAAGCTCGAGTGGATCGCCGACATAACCGCGTTCCTCAAGCCCATCGGCCAGTTCGGGCTGCCATGCCCTGACCCGAGCGTCAAGGTGGAGGAAGGGTTCGCCGAGCTCTACACCAGCAAGAACCCCGACTGCAAGTATTGCAAGTACTCGGCGCGGGAGCAGGTGCTCGCCGAGGTGCGGAAGCTGGTGGAGCGGTACACCGCGCAGGGCGAGGAGGTGAGCGTGACGGTCACCGGCCACAGCCTCGGTGCCGCGCTGGCCGTGCTCTGCGCCTACGACATCGCCGAGACACGCGTCAACGTGTCCACCACCGGCGCCAAGGCGCCCGTCTGCGTCTTCTCCTACTCCGGCCCGCGCGTCGGGAACCCCATGTTCAGGGAGCGCTTCGAGGGGGAGCTGGGCGTGAAGGCGCTGCGCATCCTCAACGTGCACGACTCGGTGCCCAAGGTGCCCGGCATCTTCACCGAGGCCGTCCTCCCCATGCCGTTGCTGCGCGTGGCCGGCGCGCTCGGCCTGCCCAGCGTCTACTCCCACATCGGCGTGGAGCTGGCGCTCGACCACAAGCTCTCGCCCTTCCTCAAGGACGTCTTCGACCTCGCGTGCTACCACAACCTCGAGGCGCACCTCCACCTTCTCGACGGCTACCAGGGCCGCGGCAAGGACTTCAAGCTTGGGGGCAGGGATCCCGCGCTCGTCAACAAGGCCGCCGACTTCCTCATGGACGAGCACATGGTGCCCGACGGCTGGCGCCAGGAGTTGAACAAGGGCATGGTCAGGACCGAAGACGGGCGGTGGATGCTGCCCCATCGCCCGAGGAATGTTGAGGAACACCCCCAAGACACCGATCTCCACCTTGCCGAGCTCGGCCTCGCTGCCGCCGTCACCGCCAAGGCCACCGCTGCCGCCACCGCCAACGTCTGATCGTTCCATCATGGGCCGGACATGCACGTGTCCATTCATCATCACTATATTGCATTGCAAGTATATATATAGTTGCCATGACTACACTAGTTAGTTACGAGCGATCGAGTTACCCTATCTTAGAAAATGGAGTAGCCTGAATGAAAATTATATAATGGATCACCAAATAATTAATCTCTTATGGTGTATTATTATTGTATGCCAATAAAAAATAAGACAAAGAGCAGTGGTTAAAATGAGATTCTTTCTGTACGGAGCTGTGTGAAATGCCCTTTTACTATCCCCTCACCAAAATTGAAGTGTCTATATACATTTTTCCCTAAAGTCAAATTTTGTAGACTTTGATCAAGTTATTTTCAGAAGAAATACATGATCACAATGACGAATATGTGCAAGTTTGCACACATATTTCATGATGAATCTATTGGTATTGTAAATGTTGATAAGTTTCTCTATAAGCTTTGTCAATGTTTACAAATGTTTGAATCTAGAAAAACTTGTATGCATTGTAGACTCAGCAACAACACATGCGAGGATGCTTATGGTGTGCCCGGTGCCCACCTTAGCATATTGTCCACCTGGAAATCATGTAAGTGCTGATGAGTGTGCATGTTATGTCACATTTCCCTAAACGGGTATATGTATGTCACGTCATGAGCTCACGATTGCATCTAAATGACTAGAAGTGTCCACTATTGGGTTTTCCATCGAAGGTTAGCATGGGAGTTATAGTTTTCTAATCTAAGAACAACCAGTTGAGGTAATTTGACATACGGCACCGTGAAGTTATGGTTCTGAGTAGTAATAAGCTCATCAGAAAAAGAAGAAGCATAAACTAGTTGTATGTTCTAGTTTCACCACAGGACATACTCCTAGAGTAGAGTTTACCAAGAGAAATCTTGTGGACCTGCCAAGATGGGATGCTACATGAGTAGTCACTTTGTGCCTCTCACTCAACAAGTTGATATAGTTTTCTTTCTATGGTAGCCGGATGCATGTACTAGACAATAACAAACTTGTTCTCCATTGACTATCCCTCTGAAACACATATGATGAGCAATGGTACTGACATTTAATTTAATTTTCCAAAACATGGGTTACAAGATATTATCATCGTGTTCGACATTCTTGATTGAATTATTTGATATTTAGGCATGTGCTCTTCACATAAGCTATAAATAGACCAATCTGGCCTAAAAACGGGGACTTGCATTCATAAGATTGGTCTGTTGTCCTATTTTGCAATAGTTTGATTACCCACCTCGTTGAAGAAGACCAACACTATTCAACAATTAATGACAAATTAAGATGTAGCAGGCATATGGATTATTCCACTGATAGAATTGTTATCAAAACAGGGCAATCTACTATTTCCAAATCAGGGGAATGATTGAAGGAGAAAATACTCCCTCTATCCTATAATATAGATGTTTTTTACACTAGCTTTTAGTGTAAAAACGTCTTGTATTATGGGACAGAGGGAGTACAACGGTTGCCAAGGTCAATTGTAATCAGTTTCCTAATATTCTAAAATGCAAAAATAGTAACATATTTCATATCGAATCGATTGGTATTGTAAATGTTGATAAGTTTTTCTATAAGCTTTTTCGATGTTTACAAATGTTTGAATCTAGAAAAACTTGTATGCATCGTAATTTAGCAAAGAGAGAGAGTAATTGTCTATCTAGCATTTGTGAACATCTCATTTATAGTTCCTCCTGATCAAATTATGTTTAGTTTTGTACTTACAGAGCAACAACGCGAGGGTGCTAATGGTGGGCCCGGTGTCCATCTTAGCATAATCTCCCTGTGGCAATCATAACAGTTTAATAGCATGCAGACCAGCAACCTACTAGCAAATTACTACAACGACGAGCACCAGGGAAAAGCCACAACCCATCCTAAGACGCCGCAGCATGCCCTTGATCTTCATCCTTTCATTACTTTTACTTCATGTTTTAACACTGTGATGCTTCCAAAGTTATTACCTCACAATTTTGCAATTATGGTACCTTTTGGCAGCCTGTTTTTATTTTATAAATCTCATCCACCTAAATTGCATGTCTCTAGGTTAGCCTAAAATGCAATGAGAGGTGTGCTATTGAGCAAATAATTAACTGCAAAAAAACAAACTATTAATGGTTTTGTTAAGGATGTGCACTAAGTATTACACATCAAAGTCATATGTCATTAGCTTAAAAAAAGAAGTCATATGTCATTGATTTTATGCGTAGGTTTGTGCGGGTAATTTTATTTTCTCTTTTTTTAATTTATGTTTCATTGAGTCACTTAGATATGCAATACTTATGTCACATCTAGAGGTGCTCTGAACAGACCCAATTATTAACTTGGTGCCTTGGTCCTTCCTCTTGGCTGATTGGATGCTGCCAGAGGGATATAACCAACCAGACCGCGTGTGTGTACCCGGCCTGACCTGTCACCGGCATGCACGTCCCGCTTGTACGCATCTACATGTACAGGCCGGCGCCACGCGCCACGCGTTCCTCGTTGCTAGCATGCAATCTGAACATAGCACGTTACTGCGTCGTTGCTGCCAAAAATAATGCCATCGGCAAGCCAAGTCCGGGCATATCGCATATACATCGATGGATGGATAGAAAACAAACAAAGCATTTCTATCTTTACCTCCCCACATGGTCATCATCACCGTGCCAGCGGTCCGGATGCTCGATGCTGCTGACTTTGGCTGCCGGAGCTGGGATCCTAAGGTAATTTGTCTCCTGTGTGCTTTGGGGCCTGGAGAATCTACTCCAGGACAATCTGTGCAAGCAATGTACCCTAGCTTTTTACATCCGCTCGATGTAAATCTGGGAATATAATGATGGATTGTTGACATATCCACCAACCGGCCTTGTACAAGGGGCGAGAGCAGCGCGTCGGCGGCTCGTTCGGGTGGCTGTAGTGATTGTTCGGTGGTCTTGAAATTTCGATGTAGTTTTAATTATATTTGAGGTATTTTGTACTTCCGGTAAATTTTCATAATAGATCTTGATCATTTTTGCAAAAAAAAAAAAAAACGGACTCCATAGTATCCCATCATTAAATACATGATTTTATTTAATCCTTAGATGTGGGATTGACGTAGGTCGCAGAATCCTTTTTTAATACTACGTTTGCAGGGTCTTAAACTCAAAACCTCTTGTCTCAGATACCATATTAAATGTATGCTCTGTAAGCTCAAACTGTTGGGAAAGGTGGGCTATGCATTTATATGTCAACACTCCCCCTAACATGTGGCTCCCTTAGGCCTAAACGCGGACCGAAAGTGAGTTGCAATCTAATTACGCCAGCCCAGTCTTAATCTCAATATGGTATCCGAGCCAAGAGGTTTTGACATTCAAGACCCTGCCAACGCAGTATTAAAAAAAGATTCTGCGACCTACATAAATCCCACGTTTAAGGACTAAATAAGCCTAGACATGAGGAGGTGTTGCAATATATTGCTTGCCTCTCTCCATCAGTTCAGACTTTTGAATGAGTTGGCTGGAGTATAAATACAATATGATATCTAAGCTAGGAGGTCTTTACTTCAACGCCCTGCCAACGCGGTATTAATAAAAAGATTCCACGTCCTACACAAATCCCACGTCTAAGGACACATGAGGGGGGTGTTTAAATATACTGCGTCGTTGTCTATCAGTTCTGACTTTTGAATGAATTGGTTGGAGCATGAAATCAATACTCCGAACGAAAAGGATTCCTATATTTTGTACCACGTTGCCATTGAATCTGGTTTGACAACCCCTTTTGCTTTGACGAGATGTTCGAAACAAGACAAATATTGATTATGTTTAAAAAATAATTGTTTTTTTTTTATTTCTTTAAATTGTTGAAACATTTATGAATCAATTATGAAATTCGGGATGGTATTTCATTAAATTTATTAAAACATGTCTTTCGTATTATGTTCTTATGTAAGTTCCTTGTTTGAAATAGAACCCATGAAGTCTCAAAAGCAAAAGGTTTAAACTACAATACTATATTCTACATTGATCTTGTTTCAAAGAGCTCTTTAAAAGGAAGGTAAATGGATCCAAAATAAGGCATTCATATCAAAATATGAGTCACCCTTTTTATGTTCATATCAAAAAATAAAGACATGGATTTTTTTTGTTGGGCCAGGAAGATGTGGAGTGCGGGTCAATTTTCATATGTAAGGAAATTTCGGAAACATGTCACAAACCCATTTTCTAGCCTCATCATGTCCCTCTGTTTCACGCCCAAGGGCTTAACTAGAAGTGGTGCACCCCGTGCATAAATTAGACCGGTGCATTGGGGACGCGAATGTTTGGTTCCAGAGTGTATCTATACTCTATATGGGAAAAAATAGTAATTCAACAAAAAGTCAAAAAATCTGAAAATATTTTTGAATAACTTGACCTTCCATTGTACCTGTGAGAGAAATTCCACAAAAAGAAAAATCCCCCTTTCACTTCTGTTCAAAAAAGACAACTTTTTAGCGAAAACAGTGTGAATAGTGACCTATAATAGCAAATAAAATGTCTTTTTTGCCCTGAAGTCAACTTTGGTTTTGTTCGTGAAAATTTATATACTAGTGCAAAAGAAAGTCAAGTTTTTACTTAAAAAAATTCTAATTTTTTTTGAATTTTTATTTAATTATCAAAAAAACTCCCCATATAGGTGTATGTACAACGAGGTTCCTATGTGTATTCCCCGGGACGCGGGCATTTGGTTCCTGCAGAAAAATAACTTTAGTAATCAAACAAAAAGTCAAAAAAAATTGAAAGTATTTTTAAAATAAACTTGACCTTCCGTTGTACTTGTGAGAAAAGTTACACAAAAAGAAAATCCCCCTTTGACTTCTTTTCAAACGAGATACAATCTCGTGATGCCTGATTGGGTTGATCTGCGGCTGCTTGTTGGCCTGGCGCCGATACACTTGGTAAATTGTGAACATAGACGGAAAAACTATCAATTGCAAGTCAAGATGGACATCCATGTCAAATGATTCCAGGATGCATACAGAAAAAAAAATTGTAGATCAGAGATGGATCAAAACCATACAATATCAACATCTAGAGACTGGAGTATTACGTGCCCACAGCATATAGTTGGTGGTGGGCATTATCACGGGTTAAGCTGGTCGCAAATTTCCGGTCGCGTCGCTGCCCACATGCGAGATGAGACTGCATGTGTTGATGTAGCATGTTGGTGTAGATGTGAGAAGGCACCGCTCACCTGCTTTTCGGCGCGCGTCAGGCGGCGCCGTGGTATGCCCGCCGCGTCATCTCAACGCGGTGCTCACGCCCTCCATTGACGCGTGCGTGTGGCCACTGCTTCCTGGCTGCATGGGTTGATGTAGTTAGTGAAAGCGTAGATTAAAGAAGACACTGCGGGCGAGCTCCCCGGCGGAAGTCCCTCAACGTCGTCGTATGACAATGGAGCTGCAGTCGCCGGCGCGTCATTCGGGTGCCTTGGGTGCAAGTGCAGCAAGTGCTAGGTCCTCTCTTCTGCGGCTCCTATCCCTCCTCGGGTCTGTTAATTAGGAACAAAAGGAGAATCACTGGGGTCAGCAAGTAGTCGCCTTCTTTCCTAAGAAAAGCCTAGGGTTCATCTACCTCCCACTTCCCTTAGATGGCGGTCCGCCTTGTTACATTAAAAATGTGCATCGTTAGAATAACAGAAGCATAAATAGTACATTAACAATCCTGAGGCCTGATTAGGAATCCGATTCATGTTTATCTTTTCACCCAAGAAAATAGGTTTTCGTCGAAAGTTCATATTCAAGAACCGTTGCAATTGTAGCATGGAAATATAAACTTAATTATGAACATGAAAATAGGCCGATAACAACTTTATTATTATATTAGGGCATATTTTCGATGGAATACATATAGGGCGGATGTTTCAGCGCTAGGATACATTGGCACCACTCAGCCTAACGAACAAACTGAGTGACACATTGCACTACTACACGGTAACACATATGCCCTTCGCCATATGAAGGGCTATGATCGATACAACATATTCGTTAATTAACTTTATCCAGCTTTTTCTCTCGATCATCACATATATTATTACTCTCATGAATCAATTGTTCATCACCTGCCTCCTCTTGATCTTGGCCTTGAAGCCGTTCTTCATGTGGAGAATGATGGAGACGTTGGGCTCGACGACATGCCCCGGCACGGCCTCCACCACGAAGTTCCGCACCACGGCGGCCGCCACGGCCTTGAGCTGCACGAATGCCATGTCCTTGCCGAGGCAGGTCCGTGGCCCGGTGTTGAAGGATGCGAACTTGTACGATGGCACGTACCGCGGCTTGCCGTCCTCCCCGATCCACCGCTCCGGCCGGAAGTCCCAGCAGTCCTTGCCCCACACGGCCTCCATCCTCCCCATCGCGTACAGAGACACGATGATCTTGTCCCCCGGCTGCACCTCGTGCCCGCTCGGCAGCGTCTCCGCCGCCACCACGCCCTTGTGCTCGAACGGCACTGGAGGGTACAGACGTAGCGACTCGCACAGGGCGGCATGCAGGTACACGAGCCGGCTCAGCTCATCCGGGTCGTAGGTTGCCATGCCATTGCCGTCCACGGTGGTGGTGGTGGTGGCCTTGATGGTGTCGAGCTCTTCCAAGATCTTACACTCCACGTGCCGGTTCTTGGTGAGGAGATAGAAGAACCAGGACAGCGCCGAGCCAGTCGTGTCACGGCCAGCGAGCATAAGGTTCATGGTCGTGTCGCGGAGGAAGACGTCCACAGTCATGCCAGCATCATCGTCGTCGATGTAGGAGGAGAGCAGGTCCGTCGTGTCTGAGTCCTCGTTCCCGCCTCTAGCTTTAACCGCCTCACGCCTCTTGGCGATCGTGTCGCCAATGAATCGGTCGATCTCGCGCTGCGCCACCGCCATCTTCCTCTCGTACCCTACCCCGAGCCACCGCACCAGCTTCCACCACGACAGCGGGAGTACATTGCGGATGAGGAGTACGTCCATGGCGTCGTCTATAGCACGCGCAAACCGCACCTCCGGGAAGCCAATGGCCAGGCAGCCCGGGTCGACGCCGAACACCAGCGTGGTCGTCATGTCGAACGTCAGCCTAAGGAACACATCCATGAGGTCACACTCGCCGGTGCCGGCGGCGGCGACGTGGGCGAGAAGCGGGAGTAGGTCACTCTCGACCTTGCGGCGGCTGCACTGGGACACGAAGGCCCGGAACCGGGGTCCGGACATGAGCAGCTGCGCCTTGGCGCGCTGGTGGCGCCAGGAGTCGCCGTCGGCGTTGAAGATGCCACCGCCGAGGATGTCCATGATCTCGGCGAAGTCGGGGCCCTTGGGGTAGTTGGGGAAGTTGGAGGTGAAGACGTGGCGGACGTTGGCAGGATCGGAGGTTAAGAAGAGCTGCATCCCCGAGTGCGGCGGGCCGATGATGCGGAAGTTGAGATCGCTGACGCTGAGGAGGGAGGTGGCCCAGTCGTGGAGGCGCGGGAGACTGCCGAGGAGAGACGGCAGCATGCGCACCAGCGGCCAGTCCAGCGGGATCGCTGGGTTCTTGCGCCTGGACCTCAGGTGGAGGTAGTAGAGGATGACGAGGAAGACCAAGGAGAGTGAAAGCTCGAGGAAGAAGACGAGAGCCATTGTTGCTGTTGCTAGCTCTTGCAAGTCGAAGACAACTGTGGTGGGGAGTTGGAGGCCACGCGAGGGCCATATATATACTCATGCTCCGGCAGACAATGGTGGTGGCGAGAGATTTGCTTTCAGATGTTACTACATACTGTATTGTATTGATCAATGACGATCAATGCTTCGATTTGAAATTTACCTAGAAGGTATCAGTGGTGTACAGTATATTTACTCAAATCCAGCGACATGCCAACAACTACTCCCTCGGTTTGAAATTACTTGTCGCAGAAATGGATGTATCTAGACGTATTTTAGTTCTAGATACATCCATTTTCGAGACGAGTAATTCCGAACGGAGGGAGTAGTATTTAGCACTGAGACGTTTAGCACTGAGACGCAACTAGTATACTCCACCATGGCCAAGGCCAACTCGCCATCTGCTAAGTGCACGATTTACAGGCGACACTCGATTTACGAGAGAGTAAGCCGTGAGGCTCGTGAAAATATACTCAGCGTACAAAACAGCTACGACAAAGTCTGTTGCCACATCGCCTCCATCGCCCCACCTAATGGCTAGCCTGACGACCGTTGGTGTAAACCGAGTATGCTCACCCAGACACTCGGCTTCTATTCTCGATTTTCGTTTCCATCACCATGAAACGCTTGGCCTCCCAGCAAGACGAGTGGTCGCGAAAGGTTACTCGGCTTACTCTGGTTTATAAATAGCAGCCTGGCCAGCCCTTTGAACTTCAAATCACGCCGCCGCTGCAGTCGGCCTCTCCCGTGACATTTCGCCGGCTGCATCCGCAGCCACCGCCACCGCCGGTCTTTGTCGCCGTCTCGGAAAACCGAAGTGAGCACATATCAACCGATCGATCTTTTCGTGTTCATATAGTTCGATCTGTGTTTCACCTATTAATATGAATAATATTGATGATATTTTGTTTATGGGGTAGTGAGTATGAACAACGAAGGGGTATGTGGCTACGTGTGCGTTCAAATTCATATTTGTTATAAAATATGCGAAAAGGAACATGTAGGTGTTCATATTCACACCTTTCGTGTTCATATTCATATGAACATAATGATGATATTTTGCTTTTTATATTAGAATAGATGCATTTCTCGCAAAAAAGAATAGATGCGTGCATGATATCTTGTTTTATATCGATTAACTATATGCTTTATTTCTTATATGACTAGTGTATGATGGATTATGTGCATCGCTAGTAGCACGATAGAATCGATCGGTAATATTTTGGATCGATGATCGATAGCTATGTATACTTCATGTGTTAATACAAAAAAGAAAATCCATGCAAGGATATATATATCTTGTTTTTATATCGATTGATTATATGCCATGCCTTTTTTTCTTATATCACCAACGTATGATGGATTATGTGGATCCAGCAGGATCGTTGGGTTCTTGCGCCTGGACCTCATGTGGAGGTAGTAGAGGACGAAGAGGAAGAGCAAGGAGAGTGAAAGCTTGAGGAAGGAGACGAGAGCCATTGCTGTTGCTAGCTCTTGTAGGTCCAGGAGGAGCACGACAACGGTGGTGGGGAGTTGGAGGCCATGCGAGGACGATGAATGGCGAGAGATCTGCTTTCAGATGTTACTACATACTGTATTGTATTGATCAATGACGATCAATTCTTCGATTTGAAATTTACCTAGAAGATATCAGTAGTGTACAGTGTACTATTAGTACAGTATTTACTCAATTCAGCGACACGCCACCAACTATATTTAGCACTGACGCAGGTAGAGTTCAAAGATCCACTCCACCATGCCCAACTAGCCATCTGCAACAACGAACAATCTGACATTGACAAGGCGATTAATTAAACTCCTGGTTCCATGTATTACATCGCTAATCCGTGACACTCGCTGTTCGCAACTATTATTGCTAACTCCCGCTGATGTAGTTGTATTTATTCTCTAGTGTGTAACCAGTACCCTGTCACACCAGTCAGTTTTTATGTGGCTACATAAGGACATAAACACACGTTTTTAGGATGGCTTTACTTAGTAACATAAGGACAACACCATTTAGCTAACATGCCCATCTAACTAACAAAAGGGTACCTTGATGTACTAATACCTTTGCTGAAATCCAATTAACGAGTAGCCGGTAGTGTTTTGCCCCATGAAATTCAAACATTATTCTTGTATATCCTCCTTGCATATGTGAAACAAGAAGTGAAGGATAGTCTCCAAATGTCAATCTGTGCGTGATTTATATTATCTGCAAAATCAAACTCCAAATTCATCAACATCTGTCAGCTGAACAAATATCGATTCATTTGCTGGTTGGTCTGTATATATTCCTGCACGTTGTGTGTATCTTTTTCTGCAACTAGCAAACAGAGAAGTTGCGCCTCCAAGGGCGAGCTACCGGGGCTCCATACCGTGTGCGCCGGAGAAGGAAGTGGGATCCCGTGATTCGATAAATGGGGTGGTTGGAAGTAGGGATTAGGAATGGATTGAAAATTACCATGAATTCATGATGACGGGCCTGGCTGCGTTAAGATTCCTTTCTACGGGTGTCCTTCAATGGAGTGGGTCTCTATCGATTGAGAGCGTATAACCTGGGTTGTGTAAGAGCATCTCTTGCAGACCCTGTAAATAGCCGACCCGCAAAACGCGTTTGCAGTTCGAGGAAAAACGGCTTTGCGGGCCAGCGCTGGCGGCCGCAGAGACAGACCCCCGCAAAACGGGCCCGTATAAAAGGACATTCGCAGAATATGCTCTTTTTACGGGCCGGCTTTGCAGGATCTGCTCTTGCGCCACTGCCGCTGGCCCGCAAATATCAACCACACCACAAATAGAACAATCTTCCACACTACATATAATTATTCAAAAAAAATTCAATACCACAGCACAAATACAACAATCATCCACATTACAATAATTATTCAAATCACAAAGAGAGGTCGGCGCGTTCAGTACCTTCTCCGGAAGAGGTGCGGCGGATATGTTGGATTCTCCGCGAAGTAGTCTTGCATCAACATCTCATTCCCGAGATGGCGATTTCGAGGAATGCAAAGACGGCCGACGGTCGATTCTTGCCACCTCTTTCGATTCTCATCTTCGTGCTCCTTCACGGCAAGGGCCATCACCAACGTCTGCTGCCGATAGTTTGGAAGCAGCGTCTCAACATCCGAGTCGTCCAAATTGGATGAATCGTCGAGCAAAAACTTCTCGCACGGGCTCAATTCCATCTACATGACCAAAAATCGCACGCCGCGTCAACCAACTATGCATAGCGCTCGGCACAAAGCACAAGTAAACACTCACCGGCTACTCGTGGGCGATCCCGGGCAGCGACATCGACTAGGGGCGGCTCGAAGGTGGTTGTTCCCCGGCAGCGACGGCGACCAGGGGTGGGTCGTGTCACCGGATTCGGGAGGGGGGGAGGGGGCGGTGCAACGTATCGGTGGTAGAAGGTGGGGACGCCCCCTGGCGCGATTCTGCCCGCAGCTTTGGCCGGAATAGCCAGCGGCGGACGGGCGGAACCAATGGCGGGTGGCGGCGGAAGGAGGAGCGGGCTGAAATGTCCCTCCCGCCAACCGCTTTCCTGGATATGGGGCACCGTAGACGTGAGGCGGAAACCTGCGTATTCTCGGGTTGGGGCCGAGTTTTTTGCAACGCCCCTAAAAAATATTTACGGGTCGGATGCATTTGCGGGGTCTGGTCGGGCAGCTTTTTCCATGCCGACCCGCATTTTGGCGGTTATTTTGCGGGTCGCGGCTTTTTGCGAGGTCTGCTAGAGATGCTCTAAGAATATTATTTTTCCACGAAGTACTATTCATGTGGCTACTCTCAGTCGACTAGGCCATATTCCCTCCGTGCAACATATCAGCCAGTGATATTGAGTTGTTAGCAACTGGCTAATAGTTCACTCAATCAACAAGGAGTACAAGCTCAAATGGATGTTTGGTTGCAAGAACAGCAATAAGCAAAGAAGATTGAAAGCACCAGGTGGGAAGAAGAGAGAGACAGGGAGAAGAAGCCGGTTCTCTTTCGGTGTTTCAATTTTCTGTTTTTTTTATTTTCTATTGTTTTTTCCTATTCCTAATTCTAAAATTCAAGAACTTTTTAAACCAAGAATATTTTTTAAATTCATGAATATTTATAATTTATTGATATATTAAAAATTTATGGACAAGGCGATTAATTAGACTCGTGCTTCCAAGTACATCGCTAATCCTGGACACTCGCTGTGCGCACTAATTAATGCCAACTCCCGCTCATGGGTAACCTGTAGCATGTCACACCAGCCAGTTTTTAGTGGCAACACAAGTACATAAGCTCACAGTTTTCAGGATGGTTTTATTTAGTGACACAAGGACAACGCCATTTAGCTGACATGCCCAGCTAACTAACATCAGTGAAGTTTGATATGTACTAACACCGTACCTTTGCTGAAATCCAATTGAGACGAGCGGCCGAAGTGTTCTGCGCCATCTCCATAAAATCCAAACATTAATCGTTTGTATCCTCCTTGCATATGTGGAACAAAAACCGAGGGATTCTCTCCAGATTTATATATGTTGGTGGAGCAAACATGATTTGATTTTCTAAAAACAAAACAAAAAAAACATTGATTCATTTGCTTGTTGGTTTGCAACATTTCCTACACATATATAGCGAGCAGAGGAGTTGCGCCTGCAAGGGCGAGCTGCCGAGGCGCCAAGGAGTGTGGTCCTAGACGGCGGGGGAAGCAGTCGACGAGGCCATATTCTATGAAATATATGAGCCAGCAATATTGATTTGTCAGTAACCGGCTAATAGTTCGTTCAATCAAAGAGTACAAGTTCAGACGGATGTTTAGTTGCAAGAAGAGGAAAGAAAGAAAGCCTGGGTGGGAAGAGGAGAGAGACACGGAGAAGAAGCCCCGTTGCCAACACGTGATCCGGTGAATCATACTCTCCGCCTATTGGGGGAGTGTTGTGGAAAAAGCACGCCCTAGTGTGGACTGCGTGTACGTGGGCCGGTCCAGTATTGTGTTGATTGCCTTCCGCTTTTAGGAAGGTTCCAGAAGATTCCGGCCAGGGTTTTTCTTTCCTTTTTTCATTTTTTTCTACCAATTGTCTTTCAGTTTAAATTTTTTCTTTTTTCTTATTTATTATGAATGTTTTTCCTATTTGTAATTTTAAAATTCCAGAATATTTTTAAATTCATACACATGTCTCAAATTCATGAATATTTTAAAATTGATGACCAAAATTTTGTGAATATTTTTAGAATTCATGAATATTTTTAAACGCATGAATGTTTTTAAAATTCATGAATATATTTCAGCTTTTGCAGTAGCCGTGTTTTAGGGGAAAAAAGGCTGAAAAACCGCTCAACACAACATCGTGTAGCTACAAAACTGAGCAAGAAAAAGTTCACTAGTCCTGGGCACTCGCTGTCCGCACTTATTACTGCTAACTCCCGCTGATGTAGTTGTATTTATTCTCTACTGTGTAACCTGCACCCTGTCACATGAGCCAGTTTTTATGTGACAACATAAGGGCATAAACACACGTTTTTAGGATGGCTTTACTTAGTAACATAAGGACAATACCATTTAGCTGACATGCCCAGCGAACTAAGATCAAGGAACCTTGATGTACTAACACGTTTGCTGAAATCCAATTAATGACTAGCCAGTAGTGTTTTTCCATCTCCATGAAATTCAAACAAATTTTGTATATCCTCCTTACATATGCGAAACAAGAACTGCAGCATACTGTCCAGATGTCATGTCTGTTGGTGGATTTATATTATCCATAAAATCAAAGTCCAAATTAGTCTACATCGACCCGCCAAACAAATATTGATTCATTTGCTGGTTGGTTTGTATCTTTTCCTACATGATGTGTGTATCTTTCGTGCACGCAATGAGCAGTGGTGTTGCGCCTCCTAGGGAGAGCTGCCGAGGTGCCGAGAAGTGTGGTCCTGTACGGCGGGAAAGAGTTGTGGGGATGGAGCTCCGGTGATTTCATGACAAAGCGAGCAAAAGAGTTGAGCCAGTGACGGTGTCGGTGGTGACGAGCAACCGTGGGCATCGAAAAATGAAAGGGTAATCAGGATTTGATAAATGGCCCGCTGGAAGTAGGGAGCATAGACATATTCATGATTTGTTACTAGGAATCAATGATAACTAGCCTGACTATGTTGAGATTCGTTTTGCCACGTGTCTTCTGCTAGAACGGGTCTAACAATTGGAGCCCTACGACCCCGTTGTCCTTTGTCGAGGACTACTTGCGAATAGAAAGATGATCCTGGTTTTAAGAAGAGAGAGTCGTTGCCATGCATCGATCCGATAGATCATATTCCCCACATACCGCGGAGGGTGTTGACTGTTTAGCAAGCGCTCGAGAGTTCCTATGTGGCGCTCGCTGCCGCAAAATGCCGAGCAAGCGAATATAGGGCTTTCGTCTGGGCTGGCCCACTCGTTTGCAGCATTTGGTTTCCTACAGCGGTACTGTAGTGCTAGGTTTTCCCAATGGCGACCCTGGTTATCTCTGTACAGCCACTCCTTTTCCCTGCATCGGTACGGTAGGGACCCTGTTTTCCTGTAGTGGCACTATAGCAACTGTTTTTTTGTCATTGCAGCGACTCGACACTATAGCTCGAGGTTTTTCGGTGAGTTGAATTTTTTTCTAAACACACAAGCATTTTTATTCAATAAAAAACAGAAACATTTTTTTTTTGAAATTGTGAATTATTTTTTAAACACAACATTTTCCGAAACAGACAATGCAAACCTTTTTTTGTAAATGTGAACCTTTTTAAAAGTATGAACAATTTTTGGAATGCGAACATTTTGAGAAAAATGCAAACAATTTTTTAAAATTCATTGTAAACGCTAACCTTTTTAAAATGCATACATTTTCTGAAAAATACCAACAATTTATGATAATGAGACTATATTATATATTTTTGTGTTTTAAAAAAGTGTTCAAAAACTCCAAAGAAAAGTTCAATTTTTATTAAAAAGTTGCTCACGTTTTTATTAAAATTGTGAACAATTATTTGTGAGAAAACATGGTCAATTTTTAAAATGGAAATATCGTTTACAAATGTGGTCATTTCATAGAAACACATGTTTTTTTGTAAAAACGAAAAATGAAAATTTTAAAAGAAAAGAAAATACAAAAAAACAAAATTAAAATATAAAAAAAACAAAAAATTAAAAAAGTAGAAAAGAATCGGAAACTAGTAAATAAGAAACCGGTACAGGAACTTTCTAAGAGGTTCCCAAAACCAATTCAGAAACCTTCTAGCAGGCTCTCAAAAGTGTACAGCAAAAACTGAAATCCCTAAGGTAAGCTAGCTACATGGGCTGGCCCACCCAAAGCGCTAGCCTAGCGCCTGTGCAAATGGGAACCTTTTTGACCTAGCTCTGTTCCTCAAAAAAATAAAATTGACCTAGGTCTTCATAGATGTATTATCGCATGTGATGCCAAAACAGGTGATCAAGGATCTAGAGAGTAGCAGTAGAGGTTGATATGGACAGATCATCACTGAAATTAAAGCAAGAGCTAAGAATCTTACAAGTAACTTCATCTTTGAAGCGAAGGCAGCAAATGAAGAAGCACATAGTTTAGTAAAAAAAGATGTTTTTTTAAAACCCCACGAGCAAACATTTATCACAATCATTTTGAATTTGCTGAATAAAGTTTGGTTTTACGCCTAAAAAACCAAACACGCAGCTTTAGGAAGGTTTCACAGTATTTCGGCTATTTTTCTTATTCAATTTTTCTCTACCCATTTTCTTTCATTTTCTCAATTTTAAAAATTGAAAAAAGTGATGAATAATTTTAATATTTTAGAATTACTTTAAAGTTAAGGAATTTTCTCGATTCCCTTTTAAAAAATTAGTGAACATCATGAAAGATTAAAAAACATAAGAAAGCATCACATTTTTTAAGTTCATGAAAAGTATTAGTTTTTTACATTATTTTTTAAAACAAAATATTTTTATTCAAAAGTGGATAACATTTTTTTGATATGTGAACTTTTTACGATGTTGGGTGAAAATCTTACCCGGTTACATAGTCTGAAATATTTGTGGGTGAAGACTCGATTAAAAAAACTGGGAATTTTGCTTCTTGGTTGGGATCACTAATATCTTGACCGGGCCTATTCAATTTTTGTATTTAGTGTTTTTTTATGGTCATTACTTTTTTCTAATGTCTCGCTTGTTCAATGTTTTGACAAAAAGGGTGTGATAGGGTACTCTAATGAGGGAGCGACATCAAGGTTACTGGTGCTTCTCCTCCACCTCCCATCTGATCCCTCTTATCTCCTTTTTCTCCTTTTCCATGTATGTGATTGATTTCGTCCATATTCAGCCCCATTTCCTATGAAAACAAAATAAAAGCAGGATTTTGGGATCCTTTTGCGTTCTTTAGTCATTAGTGGCAATATCGTAGCGGATATCTTGGTTTTATGAAATAAACCAATTTAAACCCAAGTATGACGAGCGTAAAAACAACACTCATTAGGCTAGTATGGTAGTGGACAACTATTCTTTGGGGTGAATGAGGTGTAGCCATTAAATCCCAATGCTTTTGTCGTAATACTTATTCTTAATAATAGGTAATCATGTGTGACCGTAGGGCCATCGGTTGGACAACTGTCTTTTGATGTAGGTCACACACCGGTCAAGACATACTTTTGAGCACATCTCCACTTCCTCGCATAGCAAGCAAATCCTAGTGGTTGTCTTACATAGCTATGTTTATTACCAGGATGAGATCTCACACACAAATATAAGATTGTGAGAGTAAGACTTCATACCCATGTCTATTGTCATATTAGTGTTTACACCCCAAAAAATATTAAAATTCCGTTTAAAAACCTGGAATTTATTTTGATAACAATAACTTGTTTGACTCCACGTTGTCGTGCACATCTTCTCATGGGTTTGATAACCCAGGGATACTCCTTGAGCAAAAGTTACGGGAACCTTCTGGTAAACCGTGTCCCCTAGAAATCAAGCCATTGAACTACAAAATCTTCACCATAATATCAAGGGAAGATTCTAACTTAGCGAAAAACAAACTAGTAAAAGCAACATGACACAATAACATAAAACACATCAGATTCAAATAATCGGCTAGGTGAGGACACAAACCTCTCTAGTTTCGTGGCACTGCCACAAAGAGCAAGACTAGTTTTATTCGCAAAAGGCACCATGACCACTAGATACTGATGAAGACTACCAATATCTTGAAGATTTGAGGTCCCCAGTCTCTCAGCGCCAACATGGCATCTGGAGGCAAGGAGACAAAAAGAATCTTGTGCAACCACTGCTAGTAGTCCTTCTCGTACGTGAAGGCTCTTCTCATCCGCTACTTAGACTCCCAAACGTCTATGCGGAAGTTGCACGCACCTAACTATTTCACCTGTTAGTCCAAATTGGCAGAAAGAAGGGGAAGAATATATTTCAACACTCACTCTCAGTATAGATTCTTTTAGTCCTTAGGCATGGGACGCACATATATTTTCCAATATTGTGATGGCATGGTCATGAACTTAAAACCTCTTGGCTTCAATATTGTACTCCCTCCGTTTCAAAATATAACAGGTTTTTGTAGTTCAAAATTGAACTATAAAAACATCTTATATTTTTGTTACATTCATGTTCTGTCCTTACACTTGAAGCTGGGGAGACAGCCGGACATTATATTTCAACATTGTGGTCTGCGCGTAACTAGCTGCACACGGCAATTCAGTGAGAAAACAAAATGCTGATGGGGATATGTGTCGCTCATTCATGCGTGGCCGGCCATAGTGCACATTCCGATTAATTTGTTCGTGCACGGTAGTGCTACTCCACTGGTTTGTCGATCGTATGAACGCGGCCTAGCTTGAGAAGACGGAAGGATTTTACATGCAATGCAACCTGGGGCGGAGGACCGTTTTCCGAGTACGAACGGACTGCTGTTAATTGGATTGCATGAGCGCGCCGCCTCGTAATTACCATGAGGACTGCTGTTGATTGGATACGGAATACGAACGGCGCTCGAACATTTATCATGGGAACTGCAAACGATCGTGGTGAGACCAAATGACCTCGCACATTCTGTCGATCCAGCCAATCTATATATAGGACCTAAGTAAAGCACGCACGAGCATACCCATCTACACCTCGTACACCCATCACCATGGCAGAGAATCGTTCGGAGGGCACCATGGCGGCTGAGTGGTCGTCCATCCGCTGGGATCTCGTGCGTTTCCTCGGCGACCTGCTGTCCGCCTCCAACGAAGCGGACATGAGGGCTGTCTGCAACAACCTGAGCGCCGCTATCGCCAAGCCGCCGCCAGTCGGCGCGGGAGGCGACCACCGTTTCCTCTCTCGCGAGTGGGTCATGCTCGACGAGAAGAAGCCCGCGGATGGCGTTGGCGGCCGCCTCTTCCTCAACGTCTCCACCGGGCGCTTCGTCCGCATCCCCGTCCTGCTGCTCGACGAGAAGGACTACATCCTGGTTGGTGCTTCCGATGGTCTCCTCGTCCTTGGCGACACTAAGGGCCTGCACGATGCTCGTCTTCTGAACCCCTTTACTGGCGATCTTATCCCCTTCGCAGCCCCAATTCCACAGGAAAGCGAGGTGCTCACTGCCGTGGCTGGCTCTAGCTCTAGCCCCACGCTTCTCTTCTTGTTTACTGACTGCCGCGGCCACGACGTGGTTTACTGTGCTGAACCCACCAGCCCGCTATGCGAGGTGCAGTTCGAAGGCTGCGGGGAGGGCGAGTTCGACCTTCGCAGCCTAATTTCCTACGCCGGCCACTTCTACATGGCGGACTACCATGGAGGGATATTCAAGGTGGTGGGCACGGCGCCGCGCTATCGCGGTCAGCTGATAGCCAAGACATTTGACAAAAACTCTTTATACTACCTTGTAGAATCTGCTCGGGAACTGCTCCTTGTTAGTCGTCATGGGGAGGACCTGGTGGAGGTTTTCAAGGTCGACACTGAGCGAAAACTGTTAGAACCTGTGAGCAACATTGGCAGCCGAGCGATCTTTCTTGGTTTCAAGTGTCTATCTGTTAATGCAGATAAGCTGCCGTCCGTCGACAGCAACTGCATATACTATGCTCCTTATTTTGACACTGTCAGCTTCATCAAGTATGATCTCAGCAACGGCAAGGTAGAGAGGTTCTCCTGCATTTTTGAAGATAATGAAGTCATCCGTCCTTTAAGCCTTGTTCAGACGCTCCTTCGTTACTGTAGAACTGCCCTTACAGACACATATGCTCAAATTGAAAGTCTTTAAAATTGATCCCATGGTCTGATTATGCTATAGTTATATGTTCTGTTGCATGCATGCAACCTCTAATAAGCTCAGGTTTGCTAGAGTTGTGAGACGAGCCATGTTCTCATTGGGGCAGTATTGTAAGAATTTACCTGAAATGATGGACTGCTTGCATGAATCTATAATCCTATGTTATTAGCCATTGTTTTCCGTGTGCCTTGATGTTGTGTTTGAGTCCACCATGAAACATATATGAAAATGAATCAAAGCAAAGAAAGAATCTAGCAGGCCCGTTCTTTTGGCTATTTTGATTACACACCTTCGCTGACTTGTTGAACTTCTTATTTGAACCGTCATCAAATATTTTATGATGTACAGTACATATTGCATTAATAGTTTTTTAACAATTCTGCTGATTTATTAAAGAAAAACAGCACGGTGCCTATATTTGTATTTTGTGACAGTAACTACCATATGCATGCAGCAGCTATTCGTGCCCCTAACTTATTTTTCAAAAGTTGTACACTAGTACTTTAACACATCAGTCCTTGGTCGTCATTCGTTACTGCCCGAGCTTCCCAGGGCCATCCTCGGTCTTGCCTCTCCAAAGCCCACGAGAAAACATTTGTAATTTGCCCTTGTCCATTCTGATTTGCCAACGAAAAACCAGCCAATGCAATTGTTTTTGTGCCCACCAAAAATTTACCCGAGCTCTGCCGCTATGCCCATGCTAGCTGCCTTTGCCGGACATAGTGGCTCGTGTGGCAGTGAGGCCCTCCAGCGCATGACCTCAAACGGATGTTCGTTTTGCTCGTATTCTGTCCGTTTGGGTAGGACAATGGGCTCGTGTATGGGCCATTTCTCGGATGCGGAGGCCGTGCGTCCAACACGCGAACGCATCCCGGCCGCATCGTGTCCGCGTCATTTTTTTGAACGCCAATATTTCTAATAAACCATACCTTAGTTCAGGCCAGCGGCCCCAGTTCACGCTGGTAACACAGCCAGCGCCCCCCTACACGTCCGGCAACAAAGTCAGCGGCCGGCAACAGAGCCAACCTACAAAATGTATAGTTTTGTCGCCGGCAACACAGCCAGCGGTCGGCAACATAGCCAGCCCTCAAAATGAATAGGATTCTTGCCGGCACACAGTCAGTAGCCCAGCGGCCGGGACCCATGCCAGCCTCCAAAAGAACTCATCTTGCTCAAGTCCACACTCATGATCGCTAGGGCCACCTCATTTTCTTTGGTTGCGGCGTTGGTGGCCTCGATGTCGAGCTGCCTCTGCCTGGCCATGACATTGGCGGCCTCGATGTGGAGTTGCCTTTGCCGGGACGCCTCCTCCATGTCGATCTTTCTCTTCTTGGCCACCTCCTCCATCTCAAGCTTCTTCCTTTGAAGCTCTTGGTATTGCTTCATTTGCTCGTCCTTGCTTTGTCGCCTTTTCTCGTCCCTCACATCCTTTTGAGACATCATGCCGTGCAAGGTCTCATGCAAGGCCATGGATGACGCATCACGTATGTCGTCCACCTTGGAGTTGGTCTTGCCCCTCGGCCTCTTCAACGCCTCACCATCTCCACCTCCAGCAACGCGGCCGTCTTCTTGCCTCTCTTCCTTTTAAGCACGGCCATCCTGACTTTGGGTCTCGTCGGAATCGTAGGAACGGCCATGCCCACCCTCAAAGATGACATTCTCCATGAACTGGTTGTAGAAGGGGTCGTCGACCATTGGTGTTGGTGTTGCCATTTCGTCGAATAGGACGCGGGGCAACGGCATGGTGCCCGTAGACGGCGGCCGTGCTTGCTTTCTTTGCATCTCGATGGACATCCAGCCGCTGTTGCTGGACCCCGGCGTGACGTTGAGGTCGATGATGGATGAGGGGCGCAGGGTGGACGGCGCGATCACGCCAACGTCTGGTGACGCCGAAAAACGGGTATGGCCATCGTGCCTCGGTGGAGGAAATCCGGGTGACAAAGGTGTGGTTCGCGACGTCAGCGAGGTGCAGTGCGGAGGCCCGGTGACCGACGAGCCCGTGCTCGCCGGGCCGACGACCGCTCTAGATAAACCCACCGGATGGCAAATCCCAAGCATGAGAAGGGCATGCACTTTGTTGACTATGTCCTCCTTCTGGTCGACCTCGGCCTTGCGCCGCGGGGCCTCCACCGCATCACGCTCGGCGGCGAACTTGGCCGTGGCGTTCTTGCCCTTGACGACCGCCCTCCGGTTCCTCCTCTTCGCCGACTCCGTGTCCAACTTTGCGAGCTCCGCCGGCGTGCATTTCGACCGCGGCTTCCTCGGACCCTTCGCCACCTTCTTCTTCACCTTTGCGGGTGCGTCGACGGCCTGGGCGCCGGAATTCGGTGGGGCGTCGGCCATGGACGGGGAGGGTGGTGGGCGGGACATTGGAGGATTTGGGGGGAAATGGCGCGAAATGGGGCGCTTTGTGCCACCGACGGCCGGGTCAGGGGAGGACAAGCGCGCGTGTCCCGCATGTCCGCGCGCTGTCCGTTTTAACCTAAAAGCGGCCCAAACTTAAGCCCGGGATGGGTCGAAAGCGTACATAAAACGGACAAAAGTCCGGTTGCGCCCGCGCGCTGGTCCGTCTGATTTGTCCGTTTTGCCTCAAACGGACGCACCCGGACAGAATGCGGTCGCGCGCTGGAGTTGGCCTGAGGACAGTTGGGAGTGTTGAGTATATGTGTTATGTGCATATTGTGTATTGGGCCCGCCTCCTAGTTCCTTGTATAGTTAAGGTTTGTGGCCCACCTTTGGACATCATATATACGTGCCTATGCATGAAGAGCAATACATCGTGCAATTCACGTATTCTACATGGTATCAGCTTTTAAAGTTTTAATCCTCGCCTCCGCTGCCGCCACCGTGCGCCTCGTCCGCGCCGCCGCCGTCCACGCGCCTCCTCCCGCGTTGGCCGCCGCCGCGCCGCGTGCTTCCCCAGCGGCGTGCCCGGGCCACCCTGCAATCCCGCGTCGCCGCTTCGGGCTTCGCCCGTTTCCGCACGCCGCGTCTCCCGGGCTTCGCCCGATCCCGTTCCCGCTCACCGCGTCAGCAACCCGCTCGCTAGCCGCCGTTAGCCGATCGCCTGACCTGTTCACCAGCCGCGGCTGCACCCGTTCTCTAGCCCCGCCACAACACCCGTTCGCTACCCCGCTGCCAGCCTCCTGATCGCTCGATCGCTAGTCTCGCTGCCAGACCCGCTGTCGTACCCGTCGCCTCGACCAAAGCCTGCTTCACGTCAAATCAATAGCGATCAGTACTAGTACTCCCTCCATTTTTATATACAAGGCCACTATTAAATATACATTTTGCATCTATACAAGGCCACCAACAGTAATCGAGGCAAAGTTAATGATATTTTCTCGTACTAACAACCTGTTTAGTACTTGCATGCATGCAGTCATAATGACAGTCAGCTACTTCCTCCACTCAGTTTCTTTGCATGCATGTGGAGTATTAATGATCCCAGTAAATAAGAAGAAAAGTTGACTTGTAAAGCAGACATTAAATTTTACATTGGTACCTGTAAGCCAAGTTTGTGGCCTTGTATACAAAAAAGGAGGGAGTACTTCAGTTAGTACTTTTCACATCACATGGAGGCCAAGGCTGATTGCTAGTATAATTTTTCGGATTTTTTCATCTCTAATTGCTAGCCAGCCGCTGCTACCCGTGTCACCGGAGCCTCGTGCTGCTGCCGCCCAACCGCGCCGGTCGCCGCCGTCGGACCAGCAATGGCGTCATTAGGCCCGTCCGCCGCCGCCTTTGCCGTCCCACCACCGGCGCCCTATGGTGCGGCCCCGCCGCCATAGGGGGTGGCCGCCACCTACGACGCGCCTGTTCCCACGTACGGGGCATACAGGACTCCGCCCGCATCCACATACGGGTCTCCTCCTGCGTCAGACTCCGCCAGCGTCGAAGTCTCCCGGTCTGGTGGGGGTAGTCGGTGGGCGGCACTTCGCCATTGGCAAGAGCCACACGGCGCCCAACATCCGCAGCATCTGTCAGAGGGCCCGCAGGTTTTTCCGGCAGGCCATCCGCCCTACCCGGCATCGCAGCTGCAGCCGGGGCTGTATGGAGCGTACCCACTGCCGTCGTTGAGCGGCGGCTACGGCTTCCCTATGGCGTCTACGTCCCCCTCACCGGCTCTGCCACCGGCGCCCTGGGACCCAATGCTCCTCACCGGGCTGCATGCCGCTCCTACGCGGAACTACTATACTGGAGGTGGTGATTGGTACATGGACACCGGTGCTACAGCTCACATGTTTGCTCATCCTGGTAACCTTGCCTCCTTCACTCCTGTCTCCACCGACCGCCGCATCATTGTCGGGGTCCACACTTCCTATCACACATGTTGGGCACACTTCTTTTCCTTCTACTTCTACTCCATTATCTTCGTCTAACATACTTGTGTCACCTCGTCTTATTAAGAATCTCATTTTCGTTCGTTGTTTCACTCGTGAAAATCCTGTTACCGTTGCATTTGATGAGCTTGGTTTTTGTGTCAAAGACGCTCGCACCAGGAAGGTACTTCACCGATGTGACAGCCCCGACGAGCTCTATCCGGTGCACTCGCCTTCATCCACCACCACCACACTGGTTGCTCTCTCCGCTGGCATCGATCTCTGGCACGCTCGCTTGGGTCATCCCAACCCCGTCACACTTCGTCATATTCTTAGGAGTTTCAGTTTCAGTTGCAATAAGATTGAGGATCACACTTGTCATGCCTGTCGAGTCGGTAAACATGTTCGCCTGCCGTTTACTCCTTCCACCACCATTGCTTCTTTTCCTTTTCAGTTGATTCATAGCGATGTGTGGACGTCTTCGGTCCCCAGTAACTCGGGCTATTTATATTATCTGGTCATTCTTGATGATTATTCTCATTATGTGTGGACTTTTCCTTTGCGTAGAAAGTCGGATGCACTCTCTACCTTGATGGCCTTTTACTCCTATGTCTACACGCAGTTTGGGCGTCCCATCCTTGCGCTTCAGACGGACAATGGAAAAGATTTCGACAACCTTGCTTTCCGCACCTTTTTGTCGCATCACGGCACAGTTTTCCGCCTCACATGCCCATACACTTCACAGCAGAACGGTCGAGCCGAACGCATCCTTTGCACTCTTAATGACTGCGTTCGCACGCTCCTGTTTCATGCCAACGTGCCGCCTCGTTTCTGGCCAGACGCACTCGCCACTGCATCACTTTTTCTTAACATTAGACCATGCCGCCCACGGTGGAACTACGCACCTCACCATCTTCTCTTTGGTACGCCCCCGTCTTATGACGACTTGCGTATTTTTGGGTGCCTTTGCTACCACAGCACTGTCGACACTGCTTCTCACAATCTTGCACCTCGATCTGTCGCTTGCATCTTCATCGGCTATCCCCCCAACTCCAAGGGATATTGGTGCTACGATCCGGTCTCCCACCGTGTGTTCACATCCCGGCACGTTTACTTTGATGAGTATGTGTTTCCGTTTCACTAGGTACCCCCGGCTATTCCTCCCTCCACTGGTGACGCGGGCTCCTCGACGTCTCTTCCAGGGCACTCGCGCGCCTCTCTTGGCCCGCCCCTGGCTTTGAGGCACTCCCCCCGCATGCGGCGCCTCCTAAAGCCGCGACGCTGCCCCCCCCCCCGGCATCCCCGACGTTGGCACCCGCGGCCCTCGCGGTGCCCCCGACGTTGGCGCCCGCCTCACCTCGGCGCCGCGCTCCTCCGACGCCGCGGCACCTAAACGTTAGCGCCTATGGCCCCTCGGCGCGGTGGCCTCCGTGGCCCCGGTGCCCACGGCCCCGCAGCCCCTCAGCGCCCCGACATCACCGACGCCCACGCCCTCCCCCCCGCCGCGCTTGTGGCGGTTCGGTCACCAGCGCCCAGACTGGCGTTTTTTTCCCGAGCTCGCGCTACGCCTCAGATGACTACGTCCATGCGGCGTCCACCTCTGAGCCGTTGCCGTTGCCGTCCTCCGTTCGAGCCGCTCTTCATGGCCCGCTCTGGATGGTTGCGATGCAAGATTAGTTTGACGCTTTGTTGCGCAACCAGACGTGGCAGCTTGTTCCCCGTCCCCGGCATGCCAACGTTATTACCGGGAAGTGGGTCTTTAAACACAAGCTCCGTCCTGATGGTACCCTTGGTCGCTACAAAGCGCACTGGGTCGTTCGTGGCTTCCGACAGCGTGCTGGCATCGACTTCACCGACACCTTCGCTCCGGTCGTCAAGCCCGACACGATACGCACGGTTCTCCACCTTGAGGTATCCCGTGCTTGGCCGGTGCACCAGATGGACGTCTCCAATGCCTTCCTCCATGGTCACCTCGAGGAGCAGGTCTTCTGCCAGCAGCCCACCGGGTTTGTTGATCCGGCACTTCCCGACCACGTGTGCCTGCTTTTGCGGTCCTTGTACGGACTCAAGCAAGCTCCGCGCGCTTGGTACCAGCGCATCGCAGCGTTTCTCCACCAGCTTGGGTTCCGCTCTACCTGCTCGGACGCCTCGCTCTTCGTCTATCATCAGGGCTCTGACACAGCCTACTTGCTACTCTATGTCGACGACGTCATCCTGACGGCTGGTATCCTCAGTCAGCTCACGGCTCGTCTTCGCGCTGAGTTCGCCATCAATGACCTGGGTCCTTTGCACTACTTCCTCGGTCTCGAGGTGGTGCGCGGTCAGGATGGCTTCTTCCTTCATCAGCGGAAGTACGCTCACGAGCTCCTCGAGCGCGCCGGCATGCTTAACTGCAAGCCCGTCGCTACGCCTATTGATATGAAGACCAAGCTTTCTGCCATGGATGGTTCTCCTGCTTCGGATGCTGCTTTCTATCGGTCTATCGTTGGTGCTCTCCAGTACCTCACTCTGACTCGACCGGAGATCCAGTATGCCGTGCAGCAGGTGTGTCTTCATATGCATGCTCCTCGAGACGTTCACTGGCCTGCCGTCAAGCGGATTCTCCGCTATATCTGTGGCACTATGGATCTCGGCGTCACCCTTCATGCCTCCGCCGACACCGCCGTCACCGCTTACTCCGATACAGACTGGGCGGGCTGCCCTGACACTCGTCGCTCCACTTCGGGCTATTGTGTCTATCTTGGACCCTCATTCATCTTGTGGTCGTCCAAGCGGCAACCTACTGTCTCTCGTTCTAGTGCTGAGGCTGAGTACCTGCGGTGGCCAACGCCGTCGCCAAGTGTTCGTGGCTTCGCCAGCTGCTTCAGGAGCTCTCTTGCCCTGTTGACCGTGCCACGGTGGTCTACTGCGACAACATCTCGGCGGTCTACCTCTCCGCTAACCCGGTGCATCATCGACGGACCAAGCATATTGAGTTGGACATTCATTTTGTTCGGGAACAGGTGGCCCTTGGCCATATCCGTGTTTTGCACGTCCCTACTTCCCAACAATCTGCCGATATCATGACCAAGGGCTTGCCTACGACGTCATTTGAGGAGTTCTGGTCCAGTCTTTGCGTCAGCCGCGGTGCCGCTTCGACTGCGGGGGGTGTTGAGTATATGTGTTATGTGCATATTGTGTATTGGGCCCGCCTCCTAGTTCCTTGTATAGTTGAGATCCGTGGCCCACCTTTGTACATCTTATATACGTGCCTATGCACGAAGAGCAATACATCGTGCAATTCACATATTCTACAGGGAGAGCGGCTTGCGGGCGCGTGATCTAGTAGCTAGCCAGCGGCATGCAAGCACCGAGGCGGGCACACATATATAGGGGCCAACCTCGACCATGCCTATGGTGAACCATCCTTGTGCAGCGGCCTTGAGGTGTTCATGTTGTTAAACTATGTTTTGTGTTTGGCGTGTATGTGTGTTGAGGTTGTTGTATCAGGTATTATTTGGTTTGGAGTTGAGCCTTGAGGTGTTCAATCAATCATACCAACCCTGTCCTTTGTTAACGTGAATGGTCACGCGCCAGTGCTTGGTGTAGTTAAGCGAGTTAAGATGAGTGTCAGATGAATACACAGGCAAAGAGCCTCGGTATGCAGTACACTTAATTCACATTAACAAAAACAAACTGAAATGCGTCTTGAACAGCCACTTGTACATTAGCTTCACCGAAACTGCTCAAAGTATCGTAGTACTCTAGCTAGGTTTCCGGCGCAGCTATCGGTCCAAAGCAAAAATGATCCACTTAAGACCCGGATCAGGTCACGTAATGATCACAAGAAGGAAGGAAACCGGTATGCACTCCAAAAGTTCAAATATCATTTCCCCGGAGCATGTATATACTATGTCATCCGCTTACAGAACACCTTGTATTCTACTCCCTCTGTTCCATAATGTAAGATGTTTTTTGACACTAGTGTAGCGACAAAAAACGTCTTACATTATGGGACGGAGGGAGTAGTAATTAGCGGCATTGGTCATTTCATTGATGCTGCAGGTTTCAGCCCCATATATTGTTAAACATGCTGAGAGCTGCGATGGCGGCTAGTTTGTGAAAAACACCCTATATACATTAATCCTAGCGAGAGCAGTCCAAGGTACGTCGACGTTGCCGGAACATGGATGACTTCTTTTCCCCACAATCGGTTTTGGCCCTGATTGATCAAACAAATGAACTTATGGCCTTAGTCAGTCACATCTCCAAAATTGTAATACACAACGAAAATAATCCCTGCTATGTCTTAAGTTGGGTTTATCCGACTCCATGTTTCTTAACATGTGCTCAAATTATTGATTTGGCATCTCCATGTACATGACCTGCAAAAGATAGTCATCAACTAAAACATGTGCTAGTCTAATATTCATGTGTGAACGTCAATTCTGCTAGGAACTCCTTTAGCATAATAATTCAAATATAGAGTTTCACAAAGGAATCACATACTTGACAATCAATACTAATATTCTTTTTGAAGAAACATTCTGTAAATTATGGAAACAAAGAAGGGGAAAGCTATTTTCCTGCCGACTGTTAGTTAGCGCCAGGCACGTACGATTGCTTTTTTTCTTCGATCTTTCTTTTCTGATCGGCTCTGCTCTGTCATGTAAAAAGAGCTTCAAAAAATTAGTGCCACCACTAGGATTCGAACACACAACCTGTTGGTCGTGGCCACGACAAATTACCAGCTGAGCTGACTACTTGATGTGTTTCATGTGCGGGTTAATCTGTATTTCTACCTTAATAAATGAGAGCGAGAAAAAATGACCACAACGCCTTTGATGAGGAGACAAAACCATTTGCTCCAAGTTTTTTAAAGGGCCGGTGCAACGTGTTTTGTACTCCATTTGTCTCTTTTTTGTAGTGATGAATGTTTTCTAAAGAAATAAATGTTTCACTCCTATAGAATTCGAACAACGGTCTTCTCGTTTGTCATATCTCGGTAAATTCTTTTGTAATGAGATTGATAATTATATGTACCAAAAACCTGATAGCTTATGTACAAATATCGTCGTAGGTTTTGTTTGACAAAAAGATTCCTGCCGACTGTTCGTTAGCGATAGGCACACACGCTTCGATTGTCGTCGGATGCGCATCGAACGATCCCGCGAAAGCCTCCCGAGCGCCACAGTTTCCTTTTCTTTTCTCTGTTGCATGCACACACGATCCGCTTCAGATCCGTTTTTCTTGCTCTCCTCCCGATCCATTTTTTCCCTCTCCAGATCCTTTTGTTCGCCAGATCCAATTTTCTTGCTCTCCTCCCGATCCATTTTTTCCCTCTCCAGATCTTTTTTGGTTCGAGATTTTTTCATGCAAAAATTGGTGTGAACAAGAGAGGATTCGATCCTTGCACCACTAGTGAGCCAAATCAACTAGCCTACCACCTGACCTACGATCCCTTTCTTGAACAAAAGAAAGTAAATGGGCTATTTAACATGTCTCCTTTACTACGTATGCATAAAAACGAGTTAATTTAATGTTCGATTTTTTCCGCGCTTAGGTACCCCGTTCCTGCTAACTTTACCGACCGGGGGGGGGGGGTCAAATTTCATAGACCTAACTTATGTACCCCGGTCCTAAAAACTTTGTCGGCGAGGGTGAGGGTGGGGGAGTTGTTGAAACATACCACGGTAACTTCTGAGCAAATAACATGATAACTCAAACATGCCGGACCTGATAACTTATGTACCCCGTTCCTGATAACTTAGTCGGTAAGGGTGGGGGTGGGGCAAGTCGCTGAAACATGCCATGGTCACTTCTGTGCAAATAACATGATAACTCAAACATGGCGGACCTGATAACTTATGTACCCCGGTCCTGATAACTTGGTCGGCGAGGATGGGGGTGGGGCAAGTCGCTGAAACATGCCACGATAACTTCTGTGCAAATAACATGATAAATCATACATGGGTAGACCTGATACTTTGTCGGAGGGGTCGGGGTGGGGGTGTCATTGAAATGTACGACGGTAACTTCTATGCAAATAACATGATAACTCACACATCGTAAACATGATAAATTATGTACCAGTCCTGGTAACTTTGTCGGAGGGGCCGGAGTGGGGGAGTCGTTGAAACATACCACGATAACTTCTATGCAAATAATATGATAACTCACACATCATAGACATTAAATTATATACCCATCCTGGTAACTTTGTTGGTGGGGTTGGGGTGGGGGAGTCACCAAACATACCACGATAACTTCTATGCAAATAACATGATAAGTCACACATAGTAGAAATGATAAATTATGTACCCAATCCTGATAACTTTATCGGCAGGGGTAGGGTGGGAGGAGTTGTTGAACCATACCACGATAACTCTTCTGCAAATAACATGATAACTCACACATCGCAGACTTGATAATTTGGCGTCTGTGGCGAGGGGGGGGGGCAACCCCGGTAATTTATATGTAAATAGCTTGTTAATAGACACATACTAAGCTGATAACTCACATACAAACGCCATTATAATTTTTGACCTGAATTTTTATTGTTGAAAAATATACACCCGGTAATTTCTATGTAAAAAGCATGATAATGTATACATCACAGATTTGATAACTAATATCTTACGTTTTAAAGACCATGGTATCTTTCATCCAAGGGAAAAAGTTTTTTAAACATTTTCATCGGTAATTTATGTGTTAAATTACCATACTCTTCCTCATGCCTTAACTTCTCGTACTGTAGTTATCAGCCTTATCATGGTATAGTTATCATGTTGCTCATACCCTAATTATCATGCTGATCATGCCAAAGTTACCAAGCCAAACTTTATTTATTTTCTGATATGGCAGAAATAAGAAAGGTTCAAATAGCATTGTTTACCTACAATAGACAACAACAAAAGGTGGCTTAGTTGGTTATTAGGCTCAATAGGTATTGCATAGACCTAGGTTCGAATCCTCTTTCAAGCACTTTTATTTTATTTTCATATTATGCGGCGAAAAACCAGAAAAAAAACCATTAGCGATTTATCACGGTTTTTGAGAGAAGGAAAAAAATCAGTGGAAAACGAGCGTGGGAAGATAGCGAACTAATCGTGTGGATCTGTTGCTAACGACCAGTCGACTGGTCGTTAGCACAGTCCAACAAAGAAATAAGATCGGAGCCAGGACGAAAAACTAGTGGGGGCAAAGAGGTTACAATTTTTTTTAGAAACATATATACGTACTAATGGGCACATCATCTAAAGGACCAACCACACAAGCATACATATAGTGTCGAAGAAGCAAAATCATATAACTTATTATAAGATAATGTCATCACACACATACCTTTGACATGTTCAGTGCCAAAATAAAAGTAAACTAAGCACTTAAGACAGAATAACTTGAGAATTATGGGTATGCCATCCCTTTTTGTTGCTATGTCCCTGATTTCTAGCCTTCAGGCTGCATGAAAAAAAATATTTTTAAACATAAAGAGAATGTAAACGTTGATAGATGAAAATAAATGCTTGAGCACATTACCTCCTTCCTTTTCATCCCACGACGATTTTTCGCATGAAAGCGTTTAACTATCACCTCATTAGGAATAGTATCCAACATTTCTTTTTCCACAAAGCAAATAAGGCTATTGCTCAAATAATCATCACCCATCTTGTTACGCAAAGCATTCTTCACAAGCTTCATTGCCGAGAAGCATCTCTCAACAGTTGCAGTGGCAACAGGAAGAGTCAGTACTAGCTTTAAAAGTCGATAGACAAAAGGATAAGAATGATGCTTCTTTGTAGACACCATCAATTTAGCCAGATCGTTAATAGTTTCCAAGCTAGCAAATCTTGTATCATTGCGTACATTATCTATGTAGAGCCAAAGCTCTTTCTCAAGATGGTCTAGCTCGTTATCACTAAAGTCATTAGGATAGAACTTAGCCAACTTCATCAGCTTCTCATCATCATAGTGACTAAACTGACAACTTGGGTTGAAAGCAGACATACAACAAAGCAACTCATTGTTTACCTCATTGAATCTACGGTTTAGTTCTTCTACCAATAAATCCAAAACAGCAAAAAAACAGTCGACCCGGTAATGATGCTCATTATTAATGCCAGTCCTTTGCCGTGGCTTCTTTGGATTTACATACTCCTTTTCCATGTCCATAACAGAAATATCATTCTTGTTGCAAAAAGAACATACCTTGCTCAAGAGAGAATTCCATCCATGCTCAGATCTAAGCTTATCTAGCTCTCGCTTAGCTGATTCCACATCTGATATAGCATTAACAATGTCCATATCCTTTCTTTGAAAGGTTTTTGATAGCCCATTTGTTAAAGCAAATATAATCATCATCATATGTAGGAAGAATGCAGAATCAAATGACTGGAAATATTTTAAAAGACCACTGGCTTGACGTTGCTTAGTAGCATCTGAACCCTCTTCCTCCACATATTCTAGTACTTTTATCACAGAGGGAAACATCTTAGACAAACTCAACAAAGTGGTATAATGAGAATTCCATCTAGTATCACCTGGTCTCTGAAGAGAAAGCTCTTGGTTTAATCCTGATCCTGTAGCAATCTCTCCCTTACCAATCGCTTTCCTTACTTCTTCTCGATGGTTCTCTCTAAGTTTATCCTTTCTCTTGCAAGATGATCCAACAACAGTCACCAACAATGATATCATATCAAAAAAATCTCCAACATCAAATATCTTTTTTGCAATGGCCACAACAACCAAGTTAAGTTTATGAGCAAAACAATGTACAAAATAAGCTGAACTGTTCTCCCTCATAATCTTGGCTTGCAAACCATTAAACTCACCTGCCATATTGCTCGCTCCATCATAACCTTGTCCTCTCACTTGTTGTAGACTCAAACCAAGTTTTGCAATTATAAAATCAATTTTAGACTTGAGATAAGCAGATGTTGTTTCCTCCACATGAAGAACACCAACAAACCTCTCATTTGACAGTCCATGTGTATCAACATAACGAATAACCACTGCCATTTGCTCTTTGTCGGAAACATCGCGACATTCATCAACTAATAAGCTGAACACGCCATTGTCAAGCTCCTTCAAAATACAATTCAATACTTCTTCTGCAAAGCACTCGATGATATCCTTTTGAATTGTTGAAGACAACAACTGATTATGAAGTGGGGCATTTTTGAATGCTTTGGCTATAACATCATTGTGCATAATTGTATAGTCCATTAACTCCCGATAGTTTCCTTTATTTGTAGACTCTTTTGACTCATCATGGCCCCGAAACGGTTGTCCTTGATGCAACAAGTATCTGCATACATCAATTGCAGCATTTAACCGGATAAGATGCTCATTTTTCTCAAGTTCACTCTGTTTATGAAAGGCTACAGGGATTGATTGTTCTGTTTTCATTAGATCCTCACCATTCTTAAGTGCCTTATTATGAAAACTATCACGATCACCAACATGAGTCGCAAATCTCTCTACTGCCTTCTTCCAATTGACAAAGCCATCTACCACAAATGCATCATGCCCAGGTTTGTTACCTTTAATGTTGTCTCTAAACAAATAGCAATACAAGCAATATGCCTTGTCCTCTACCTCGCTGTACTCTAGCCAATTACGATGCAGATCATACCATTCAGGATTGAAATATCGCTTACTCTTACCAATCCACCTGGGTTTAAACTTGGCTGGACAAGGTTGATAAGCCCCCCATGTCAGGTACTTTCTCCTAATCTCTTCATGCTGATTGATATTATAATCTGTAAGTCTCTTCCTTTTAGATGGATCCCGAGTAAGCTTGTCCAGATCAACTATTTCAGGCATACTACCAGTTGTGGATTTTGCAAAATATCTCTCCATTAGCTTTCCTGACAATGTCAAATAGTTAAATCATACATAAATTGACGTACATCAAGTAGGTATAATACTATAGTCTATATATTTTATTCTACTCCCAGCCGAAGCTGCCGAACTGAACCTAGGTTTCAGGAGTGGTCAAACTTATTCATACGAAGTGGTTATATGAAGCTAGATTCAGTCAACCTAATTACCAACTTGTACCTTTTAAACATGAAAGCAGCATAGACTAATACTTTGAAAATTAGAAGGGAAAGATCAGAACTGAACCTAGGGCTGATGAGTGGCGCCTGTACTTTTCAGTTTTTCTCCTTAGGGACGGCAACCCCGGCCGGCCGGCCGGTCGGCGACTCGGCGTGTACGTGCAGAACTGCAGATCGAGGCTGATAGTTGGGCGTCGGCGGCGGCGGCGGCTTCGTTTCGCTTCGGCGGTCGTGCGAGAAGCCGGGCGACAGACGAACGATACGGTTTTCTTTTTGATTGACCAACGCGTACGCTTCTAGCCTGCTCGTATGCATTGCCTCGTGTCTCAATCTCTCTAAAGATGGGCTCCTCCGCTGCTGTCTTTTTTCCACACAAGAGAAGATGGGCTGGGGCGCTGGGCTTCATATAACACATCTGTAGAGAAGTAGCCAGGAAGTGGGGGCAAATATCCTTGGCCAAGCGGGGGCAAAGCCACGTATCTGAAGCCAGGTATAAGTGGCCCAAAAAATCGAGTGGGGGCATTCGCCCCCACGACCCTCTACGTGCGTTCGCCCCTGAATTACTCCCTCCATTCCAGAGTATAAGGTGTATTGATTTCCATGCAAGTCGACCATTTGAATGTTGACCAAGATTACAAAATAAAATAGAAACATCTGCCATACCTAATAGATAAAATATAAAACTACTTTTCATGATGGATCAAATTATATAGATTTCATATTGTGGATATTAATATATAGGGAAAAGTATATTTTTCGTCCCTCAATTTTCTTCAAAGTATTGAAATGGTCCTTCAACTCCAAAATCAACAAATTTTAGTCCCTCAACTTCTCAAACCGAATAAGTTTAGTCCCTTATCCGCTTTGAATGGTTTTGTTGATGACGTGGCATGGTTTTCTTTGGCATTTTATCAAACACCTGTCGTGCGCTTGCCACATTTTCAGACGGTGGCGGCGAGGGCCGCACAGCAGGTCTACGACGTGCCCTTTTTCGACGCCAAGGCCACGCCTAGTGTCGTGGTGCCTCTGAGAAGCGGCTTTGTGCAGCAGGCGAAAAGGAGACGTGTTGCAGGTTGCGGCCATCGCCCGTCGAGGGTCACCGGTGCATCCTCGGGTTAGCGGAGGATGTCCATGGGCGACCTCGTGCACGGCCCTACCGGCGGCTGCTGGACGGATCCATGTCCGGGTTCGACTCCGTCAGTCAGTCTCCATGCTCCACACTGTCGAGGCTGCTCAAGGATATGGCCACCGCGCACGGCAAACAGATCAGGTGCTTGTCGTCGGGCGTAGGCGACTGAGGCACGAGCTCCACTCCGGGCAAGAGTCAAGGCGTGCCGGACAACGGCAACAACGACTAAAACAATCGAACCATCCACGACCGACTCCGCTACGCGGGCGGGTCGCTTACGTGTGTTGCTTGTGTGCGTTTTCCAATCCGGCGAAAATCCATCTGTGGAGTAGTATGTACCTTGCTAGTCTCCTGTGAATCGGTCCAGCAGCTCTACTGTACGTGTGCTGTCTTCCGGTGGAACCCAAGTCAGTTTCGGTATTTCTCGATGTATGTTTCGAATTTTGATCTGAAAATTTTAGGGGTTATCTTAGTATGTGCTGTGAACATGCATGATTTTTTTTCAGATTTTTTCGCAATGTTTAAATTTGAATTTAGGCCGCATGTCACCGTGCATGTCACCCTAGCGCATGTCACCTGATCCCAGTCCGGCCATAGTGTACATTTCGATTAATTTGTTCGTGCACGGTAGTGCTACTCCACTGGTTTGTCGATCGTATGAACGCGGCCTGGCATGAGAATGAGAAGACGGAAGGATTTACATGCAATGCAACCTGGGGTGGAGGGCCGTTTTCTGAGTACGAACGGACTGCTGTTAAGACTAGCCACAATGCATAGTAACATACACTAGTAACATACACATATCCCTAGACTATGTTACTACCTTCATAGTGGGTAGTAACATGAGTGTGATAACATGCAAAGCTTTATTTATTAGGTTATAGACTCATATTGCATTGGGACATGTGATGTTACAGTAACTAGCTAAGTTACTATAACTACCTCTCTCCTCATTAACTCATTGCCACATAAGCAAATTTGCTGAGGTGGATTTGATGTTACTGCTGAAGTTACTCCCACTGTGGCTAGTCTAATTGGATTGCATGAGCGCGCCGCCTCGTAATTACCATGAGGGCTCCTGTTGATTGGATATGGAATACGAACGGCGCCCGAACATTTATCATGGGAACTGCAAACGATCGTGGTGAGACCAAGCGACCTCGCACATTCTGTCGATCCAGCCAATCTATATATAGGACCTACGTAAAGCACGCACGAGCATACCCATCTACACCTCGTACACCATGGCAGAAAATTCTTCGGAGAGCACCATGGCGGCTGAGTGGTCATCGTGCATCCACAAGGATTTCGTGCGCTCCATCGGCGACTTGCTGTCCGCCACCAGTGATGCAGACATGAGGGCCGTCTGCAACAACCTGAGCGCCGCCATCGCCAAGCCGCCACCACTAGGCCTGGGCGGCGATTACCGTTTCCTCGAGCGCGAGTGGGTCATGCTCGACGAGGAGAAGCCCGCGGATGGCGTCGACGGCCGCCTCTTCGTCAATGTCTCCTCTGGGCGCTTCCTCCGCCTCCCCGTCCCGCTACTCGACGAGGAGGACTACATCCTGGTCGGTGCCTCCGACGGTCTTCTTGTCCTCGGCCACCCTAATGGCCTGCACCCTGCTCGTCTCCTCAACCCCTTTACTAGCGACCTTATCACCTTTGCAGCACCAATTCCACAGGAAAGCGAGGTGCTCACTGCCGTGGCTGGCTCTAGCTCTAGCCCGAAGCTTCTCTTCTGGTTTGAAGACGCGTGCAAGGGCGGCAAAAGCGTGGTTTACTGTGCGGATGCCAACAGCTCGCTCTGTGAGGTACAGTTCGAAGGCTGCGAGAACGACGTGGTTATCCTTGAAAGCGTAGTTTCCTATGCAGGCCACTTCTACATGGTCGACGACGAAGGAGGGATATTCAAAGTGGTGGGCACAGCGCCACACTATGGCGGTGAGCTGATAGCCAAGACATTTCGCTCTCCGTGTTTCCACTTTCTTGTAGAATCTGCCCTGGAACTGCTCCTTGTTAGTCGTGGTTATGGGGAGGACCTGGTGGAAGTTTTCAAGGTAGACATTGAGCGAAAACTGTTACTCCCTCCGTTCCCAAATACTTGTCTTTCCAGGCATTTCAAATAGACTCAACATACGGATGTATGTAGACATATTTTAAAATGTAGATTCACTCATTTTGCGCCGTATGTAGTCACTTGTTGAAATCTCTAGAAAGACAAGTATTTAGGAACGGAGGGAGTAGAACCTTTGAGGAATATTGGCAGCCGAGCGCTCTTTCTTGGTTTCAAGTGTCTATCTGTTAATGCAGATCAGCTGCCGTCTGTCGACAGCAACTGCATATATTTTGCTCCTTGTTTTGGCACTGACAGCTTCACCAAGTATGATCTCAGCAACAGCAAGCAAGAGACGTTCTCCTGCGTTCTTGAAGATAATGAAGCCATCCGTCCTTTAAGCATTGTTCAGACGCTTGTCAGTTACTGCGCAACTGCCCATCCAGACATATGTGCTCAAATTGAACGTCTGCAAGATTGATCCCAATTAGTTCTGATCATGCTATAGTTACATGTTCTGCTACATGCAACCTCTAATAAGCTTCGTTTTGCATGTTTGAGTTATGAGACGAGCCATGTTGCCGTTGGGGCTGTATTGTAAGAATTTATCTGAAAAGATGCATTGCCTGCAGGAATCTATAATCCTATGTTATTAGCCATTGTTTTCCGTGTGCCTTGCTGTTGTGTTTGAGTCGAGCATGGAACATATATGAAAATGAATCAAAGCTAAGAAAGAATCTAGCAGGCCCGTTCCTATAGCTATTTTGATTACACACCTTCGCTCACTTGTTGAACTTCTGATTTGAACCGTCATCAAATATTTTATGATGTACACTACATATTGCATTCATAGTTTTTAACAATTCTGTTTATTTATTAAAGAAAAATAGCACTATGAATTCTGTTTTTCAACCTATAGTTGTATTTTGTGACAGTAACTACCCTATGCATGCAGCAGCTATTCGTGCCCCTTCCTTATTTAGCAAAAGTTGTACGCTACTCCCTCCGTTCCTCAATATAAGGTGTATTATTTTTTCAAAAAGTCAAACTTCTTTAAGTTTGAACAAGTTTATAGACAAAAATATCAATATCTAGAATACCAAATCATTATCACTAGATTCATCATGGACTATATTTTTACATTTTATATATTTAGTATTATAAATCTTTATATTTTTTGCTGTAAAGTTGGTCAAACATAGACAACAGTTGACTTTTTAAAAAACTAATACACCTTAGGAACGGAGGGAGTAGTATTTTAGCACATCAGTCCTTGGTCATCTTTCCTTAGTGCCGGAGCTTCCCAGGGCCAACCTCGGTCTTGCCTTTCCAAAGCCCACGAGAAAACATTTGTATTTGGCCCTTTTGTCCATTCTCATTTCCCCACGAAAAACCAGCCAAAGCAATTGTTTTTGTGGCCCCATGAATTTACCCGAGCTCCGCCGCCATGCCCATGCTATCTGCCTTTGCCGAACACAGTGGCTCGTGCGGCAGCGAGGACAGTTGGGAGTGCGAGGTCACCCGCTTGTCCGGAGCACAGCATGAGCGCGAGCGTGTGATCGAGTGGCCAGCGCCATGCGGGCGTTGATGCGGGCACACATATATAGGGGCCAACCTCGCCTACGCGTGAGCCAGCCCATGAATGGAGCAACATGATGCGCTGCTTGCCGTTGCCGTGCATCCTTGTGCAGCGGCCTTGCGGTGTTCATGTTGTTAAACTATGTTTTGTGTTCGGCCTGGAGCATGTGTGTTGAGGTAGTGGTATCAGGTATTATTTGGATTGAAGTTGAGCCTTGAGGTGTCAATCAAAACCAAATCATACCAACCTTGTCATTTGTTAACGTGAATGGTCACGCCCTAGTGCTTGGTGTAGTTAAGCGAGTTAAGATGAGTGTCAGATGAATACACAGGCAAAGAGCCTCGGTTTTGGCCCTAATTGATCAAATAAATGAAGTTATGGCCTTAGTGAGTGACATCTCGAAAATTGTAATACACAACGAAAGAATCCCTGCTATGTCTTAAGTTGGGTTTATCCGACTCCATGTTTTTTAACATGTGTTCAAATTATTGATTTGACATCTCCATGTACATGACCTGCAAAAGATAGTCATCAACTAAAACATGTGCTAGTCTAATATTCATGTGTGAACGTCGATTCTGTCTAGGAACTCCTTTAGCATAACCATTCAAATATAGAGTTTCACAAAGAAATCACATACTTGACAATCAATACAAATATTATTTTTGAAGAAACATTCTGTAAATTATGGAAACAAAGAAATAAGATCATCGCTATTACTACTTTTTGTAGGAAGAACATCTTCCTGCAAAAACAAAGATATCTTAAGAACATCCATGGAAGAAACGTTGTTGAAATAAGATCCAAGGTCTATTGTGGTTATTCAACTAAGATCGTGTGTCGACGGGAAAGTGGTGTCAAAACCGTCCTGTGTCATGCATATGGTGCTTAGGGCCATATTCGCTCATACAACAATAGTCTAAAGGACACACTTCCAAGAGGACACTTCCCATAGGTGTGCTATCCAGGGTTTCCTTAAGGGTCGTTGTGCGACTACTGCACTAGGAGTCTGGAGCTTATGCGCTAAGAAGATCAAGGTGGAAAGCTACCACCAACCAGGGCACCTGTATAAGAGCATCTCCAACAGCGGCGCCAAAAGAGGTGCGCGCGGTAAACTGCCATTTTAGCGCGTGCGAGACGTTTTCGCGCGCTTGAGCGGAGGCAGGAAACTAGCGCGCGCGGGAGAAAGCGGGCGGTCGCGCGCTAGATTTGGCGCACTGCTTCCGACCCGCCTATAAATTGCGGCGCTCACCACGCGGCCTCCATCGCTATCCACACTGCCATACGCGCTCTCCCCGCTTCCTCTACCGCTTCCTCGCTGCTTCCCCGCCCCGCCACCACCGCGCCACCATGCTTTGCCGCGCGCCGAGATCTTGAACTACCGCGCGCCGTCATGGCGCCCTCGGCACCTTCTATGTTGAGATCCGACGTGTGGCTTGATACCTCGGACAATACCAGTGAGAATGATGATGACGACTTGGAGTAGGTTCTAGTTGCACCATAGTTTTTATCTAGTTGTACTGTATATTTTTTATCGTGTTCGACTAGTTTTTTTATCTATCTATACTATGATGAACTATGTACGCATTGTGAAATATCTAGGTATCGTTTCTTTAATCTATGCATGTTTTTTTATATTTAGTTCGGTGTGCATATGTTGTTTGTGCGAGAGCGCACGCAGTTTTTTGCAGTGACTGCTGGAGCGGCTCGCGCACGCTAAAATTTGCAGCTGCTGCTGGAGCAAGCGCACCGCGCCACGCTAAAACAGGTGATCCACGCACTGCCAATGGGTTTTTAGCGCGCCGCATGTTAGACGGCTGTTGGAGATGCTCTAAGGGCCCCTTGTGGGACAACTACATAAAGCCTAGAAGCATGGAGATAGTCGATTATTAGATTTGATCTTTGATATTCCATCTACATGGTCCACCTCCCACTCTAGTGACTTGACATCGACTTGTTGGCCACGCCATTGGGCATCCCATTGTAATCTTTGTTGATATAATTAGATATAAATAAGGATTAGGGTTAACACTTGCCACATGAGGGGCCTAACTTGAGTAAAGCTCCATGTCTATATTGTAACCTGAGGTGACGAATCTCTGTCACGTAAATGCACATACGTTCACCTATATTGTTGTTAAGTACTTTGAGAAGCAACGTCGACTGTGAAAGACGGAATTGCTATAGGGACATATAGCAGACGTTTACCCACAAAGCAATAATGCTAAACATACAAAGAGTTACACGCAATTACACGCTAACTAGGATTTTTTTTTCATCTACTAACCAATCACAAACTCCCCACCCCCCTCCTGATTTTCAGGGGGGTGGGCCGCCTCCCCATCTATTGACCAATCAAATTAGCTCTCTTTGTAAAACCTTGTAACTCATTTGTACGTGTAGCATTACTCCCCACAAAGTTCCAGTTTATTTTTTGTGGGTTCTTTCCTTCTATTTTTCGCATTCTATTTTGATGTTATTGTTCCTTTTTCTTGTCTTCCTTGTTTTTTCTTTGTTTCTCTTTTTTTTACTTGAATTTCTTAAAACCATGACCATTTAAAAAACAGGAATCTTTAACATTCTATCGATTTTAGAAATATAATTATGTTTAGTAGGTGATTATTTTAAACAAAATATAATTGTATAAAAAGGAAAAAAATGTACCTAGATTTCTACCATGCCCCACCTATTGCTGCGTTAAGGTGTCGCTACCACTTGGCATGAGTGGTATATAAGCTATGTACAAAGGTAATCGTTTGGGAACGGACGACCGGCTTAGCGCTGGGCCGGTCGCGTCCTCTCGCGTGTCCAGTGCGGGCCCAGAAGCCTTATCTCCACCACCGCTTTCTTCTTATCCAAACGAAGCGCGTCTCCTTCCTATGTTCAGTCCCCCTCCCCTTCCGCTCCCTTCCTTCTTTCAATCTGGCCAGCCGGTGAGAGCCCTCCGCCATACAATCTCCTCTACCCATGCCGGCAGCCGAGGTCGTGGGCGTCGAAGGCGGCTGGGCATGTGTGCTGCAACCGGCCACGACGGGCAGCCGCGCGCCTGGGGCAACAACCTGGCCGTGCACCACCCATGCATCTGTTATCCTCCGGCGTCGCGCTACTTGCTCCGACGAGGCTGAGCTACAAGTGGTGACCCAGTAACCGGAGAAGATGTGAACCGCAGAGAGACATGCTGCAACCGGCCTCGGCGGAAGCTGGGAGCGTGTCGTGGCTTGCTGCAACTGGGGGCGTTGAAAGAGCTGCGACGACGCCGATGATGCTGGAGTCGGCAAGCTTTTTTGCCGGAACTGGCGACAGGAGGTGCTACAACCGTGATAGCAAAATATTGGAACCAACAGCCGCGGCCTCCAGCAGTTTTTTTTTGCTTCAAACAGCCATTGATTTTGCTGGAACCATTAAATATTTTTGCTGGAACTTGTGATTTCCATGTATGCGAGTACAGAAGTATTTGTTTTTCTGGAATCACAACTTTTGGTGCGACCGGCCAGAAATTTTGCTTCAACCAGCCATTGTTTTGCTGGAACCATTAAGCAATTTTGCTGGAACCAGCGATTTCCATAGAAACGAGTACAGAAGCATTTGTATCTTTATTGCTGGGATCACAATCTTTGGTGCGTCCAGCGAGAAATTTTGCTTCAATCAGCCATCTTCTTTGTTGGAATCATAAAGGTTTTTCGGCTACCACCTTATTTTGTTTTTTTTGCTAGAATCAGGCTAAAATTCGCTACCATCGTCTTTTATTTTGCTGGAACCAACATTTTTTTTTCTACTTCAATCAAGTAACAGGGCTTGCAACCAATGAGAGGTTGCCGTGACTCCTGGTGATGAGATCTAGCATGGAACAGCGGGGGCGGCGCGTTGCTGCGACCGTTGGGAGGGGGTGGCGGGAGAGGACGGCGCGACATGCGGAAGGCAACCTGTGTTGCGCGAGGAAGAAGGACCTTTTGGGGCGAACCGTTTTTCTCAGATCCGACGGACTAGACAACTGCCATCTAACGGCCCGCGTGTGACCGGCCGAATTTGGGCCGGTCCGCCAGCGCCTATCGCTGCCCAAAAAATGAAGGTGTCGCTGCAGACGGGTTGGACACCTATATAACAGTGCAGGCGGTTAGACACCGCACGAAGTTGTGTATAACAGTGCAGGCGGTCGGACACTATAATGTATGGTGGCAGTGATATATGAGTATACCGGATGTGTATCCCGAGAGCAACTAGTTAACGAGCGCTCCTTCGGGAGCCTCGCAACGATCAGCACCACTTGGCGCGCTCTTAGCCATTCACCACGTGTCGCGCTCTGGGCGCTCCCTTCGAAAAAAAATTCACACGCGACAGTGGTATTTTGCTGAGCCGGCGTCGGCAGGCGGTGATGGAGAGGATTGGGGAGAAGAAAGCAAAGGAGGAGGAAGAAAGGAGAACGAGCGGTTGAGAAAAAAAGGAACGAGAGAAGATAAAGTACGAGAGTGGGTTTGCATGGGGCCACTGCTCCCTTCGTACGCGCGTGGGAAAACGACCGTCTGAGTTTTCGGCCGGCGCGCCGGTTACAAACGATTGCCTTGGCCATTAAACCCATTCATCGTCGCGCAAACGGCGCTCGCTCGCGCGTGCCACGTTGGCAGAGGCGCACTGTGCGTGCCAGCCAATGACGAGGGAGCTAGGTTGCGTACTGGCTGTGTACTGACGAGGGAAAAAGCGTCGTTCCACGGGTGGGACAAAAGAGAGAGCAGTTCTTTTTTCCCAACGCAACCTCCTCTCCTTCTTTCCCATCCCGACCGGCGGCTAGGGTTCCGCCGGCGCCGCCACAGCCATAGCCACCGGCGCCATCCATGCTCGTCCAGCGCTGGCCACTGGAGAAGGTGGGCGCCGTATCCGTCTCCGTCACCGCCTCCGACATCGACCTCAACCTCGACCGTGTCTGCGGCAGCGGCAAGGACCTCCGCCCGTAGGTCTCCTTCTCGTCAAGCGAGCGCTCGGGACGAGCAGGTACTTCTCTTCTCCGGCCTTTTGGCTGTTGGGATCCTCTCTCTTCTCGCCGTGCCTAGGGTTATCATCATTGCCACCCCTCCCCATCCCAGGATCTCAATCTCGAGTAGGGGACAGACGCGGCCACGGGCAGCTGCCGGGGACGCCTCTGCATCGTCGGAGGCGGAATCAGGGGAGCAGCAGGCGGCGATTCTGGTGGTGGAAACATTGGGTGTCCTCGGCCAGTGCTGGTTGTCCTCGCTGGCAACCTCGCCAGCTCCAACCCGCCCGTAGGTATTGCTACTCCTTCTCGGTTGTTCTTTGATTTTTCTGCGCAATCCATGCTTTAGTTTATGATTCTTGGTGTACGATGTGCTCAATCTACCTTTTTTTTTACCTATTTTGGTTGATGGTCGTTACATATGCAAAAGGAGAGGTGCAGCGTGGGCACTGGCTTACTAAGAAAAACAAAACTATATGAAGATTAATTGTAAGGATGTGATGCTTCAAGGACATGATGTGCATGATTAGGGTCTGGTGTTTTTAACTACAATCTGCGACTTATTTACTGACCCCTTTCCAGTTGTAATTTTTTATCTTCTGGTCTGGTGCTTTTATGTAAAACTTATTTACTGATTCCTTTCCAACTGTATTATTTATCTTGTGACATAGGCCGAGCTGGGGAAGAGAGACATGACACATTCGTTTGCTACCCTTTCTCCATGTAATCTGATTCTCTGTAATGTTTGCCCAGACACTAAAAGAGTGCAGGTCGAGATGATGGTGCTGAGGACGGATGGGAATGGCGAGATGCGGATGTGCGTGCTGCAGCCCAGCAATTTTTCAGGCCAGGCAATTCAAGCTTGGTGAGGTTCGTTGCTGGATACGCAATGTCTCAATTGGGCAAGGTATTCGAAGCAGCCGTTTGCTCATTACTGTATTACTAAAATGAACCCTGAGCCTGCACCCGAGTTACCTTAACTACTAAGGAGCTTTTTCTTAAGATGAATGCCATGGACTATTTCCGTAGAAGTACATGTTTATTAGCCATTTGTCTTGCTGTAGTCGAAAAGTTTCTAACATGCTCGCATATTTGCCCTGCAGGATTTGGCAATGAAATCTGATGATAGTGGTGTATCTCATGCTGCACATTTGATGGTTGGCATGCTAGCTAGGAGTCTAGCTCACGTAACATCCAATGTATTTTTGCATAAGCTTTTACATTTAGTTTTGCAATTGCAGTTACAGTCCCAGTGTGTAGATTATTAGATTCATTTAGGTTTAGATTTGATGTATGATGCTATATTCAATTGTCCTGTCTACTACTGTAGGAACCTTTTTGTGTTGGTTTGTCATCTCATATCAATATATCATCTTCGAAGTCTCATTCAGAACCTATAATAACTGTGAAACCACTGAGCAGGCTGTTCATATTCTGATCGATGATAATCTAGATCTTGGACTGCGCTAATATTTATATTTAATCTGTTTACTTGATCTCCTCTTGTTGATTCCATTTCATCTTATTAGTTCACTGCTATGCTAGAGTCTAATACACACTCATTGTTTTGTTTTGCACTTCTGCTTTTCAGGAGCGATCAGAATCTGAAGGTGAGGGGGTTGCAGAGGAGGAAATAAGAGGAGTAGAAAATTAAGGAGGCGAATCCAAGGATCTGTGTATGTATATTAATTTCCTACTGCTAATTACGTACATTTGATAATACTTGTCGTAGCCGGCCGGGAAGTAACTAGAAATTAATGCAGACCGGAGGGGAGGACATGAGGCCCATATATGATGGCTTGTACTGGTAAAGCAAGTTGACAGGCAGCAACATGAGCACCAAAGGACATCATCACCATCCGAGTGCCCTAGCTGCTATCGCTTGATGCGAGTATTTTTGCCCTATGTTTTTAAGGCGACGCCTTGCTTTAAGGCGCTGGGGCGCCGACGCCTAGGCGACGCCTAGGCGCCTAAAGCGGACGCCTAGGCGCCTAAAGCGCAAAGCGCTGGGGGGGCGCCTCGACGCCTAGGCGTCGCCTAGGCGTCGCCTTACGGACGCCTTAAAAACATAGTTTTTGCCCCAAGTGAGATTATGATATCATGCATCCTCTTTCCTATTTATTGCTAATATCAGCACAATGCTTTGGTCCTCTTCACGTTTTATTTGTTCTGCTTATATACCTTGCAATCATTATGATGGTAAGTAGCCAATGGTATAGTGTTGCTTCTCTTACTATGCCATCAGCCATTTTTGGACTTCTTAACTTTGTTGGCAAAGGTATACGTAGGCCTTAAATATACACATTATAGCAGAAGTATGGGATGTTCTGTTAGTTATTTGGTTTATGTCAAGCTATGTGTCGGCCTTCTCCTTCTGCTTCTTCCACAAGCATAAATTTTGCTTGCACATTATAATTACCAAATGCATAATTTTTCCTTGCAGGCTAAATTCTGCCAGGTTACTTAGATCTATTTGAAGTTACATTTCCATTATTTTTCCTGTTCCCACTAAAGCGGTTTCAAAGGAAATAGAGCGAATTGAGAATTGACCAACTTTTCTATACATATGCTGATAGCTCATCCAGCATGAAGTTACACTTGTCTGCCATTATTTTTGATGTATACTCAAGGTAGCCATCCTTCCATTTAGATATTCTACATATACTCTCCAATTAGGGATATCATGCTTGGTAAAAATAAGAGTCATTTTATACGAATCATTGTAAATAGTAATTTAATAGTTTTCAATACTTATTTAATCCCATTCATGAAAATGTATATTGTAGTTGATACATATAATTTCGATGCAGCTAAATGTTAGCTTCAAACAACTCCCATCATGCGAGCAGGTGTAAGAGACTTCTTGATTGGCAGTTTAGGTTGAACTTTGGTGCAGAAGTAAGAGTGTTAATTATGTTACCTCCTGTTCTTATGAGAAAATAGTTTTCGTGAGAATTATCCCTGTTATAAATACATCATTTCGTTTACTGATTTTAGGTCTGCTGTGGGTGTTAGAGGAGATATATCGGGCAGAACTACAACCCGAGGTTGTGTAGGTTTAGGGATACCTCTTGCCAAGGTTATATTTTAGGTTTTGACGAAACACAAAAATATATACTCCCTCCGTCCATAATATAAGAACGTTTTTAACACTAGTGTGTAGTGTTAAAAACATTCTTATATTATGGGACAGAGGGAGTAATATTTAAATAAAGCCCAGTTCATCTGTGAAATAATTATGAATATCAATCCAATAAAGGTATGATGTACAGTGGCAATAACATTTTATAATTCTTTGGTAAGATCACTGAAAACTATTAAATTATGTTCTCTAATTTATTATAGTTAGATTTGTTTCAGATTGGGTGTTAATAGAAACCATATCCATGTATTGATGGATTCACATTTCAAGGGAAACTACTGAAAACGAAAGGCGACATCTTCGATATTTTTTTACTCATTATTCACAATGTGAACTTAGGGACTGTCTAAACGAAACTATGACATGATATGTTTCCTTTATTCTTGATTTGTTCAATTTCATACACCTGCTCTGCCCTAGGTTCAAACGACAAAATCTATAGCCTCACTCTGAAGGTCCAAGGAGGTGGAAGCACCAACCATGCCCTCAACAGAGCTGCTCCATTGGATTTCAATCCAAGGATGACATCCAAGAAAAGGTACCCAGCTTCTTTTATAGCTTTAACCATACTAGAGTAGATATATATGGTGCACTTGGCAAGGCTATTATTGAGGAATTGCAAGATGATGGGCTGAATTTTGCATTGAAATTGTGAGGCGAGGCTCAGAAAGATACAATGGTTACCTGCGGCGACAACGACGACGAAGACTGGCCCGGGATCTGGGACGGTGGATGTTTTGAGCTCGAGCTGAAGATCAGCCACTCCATCCACGACCAATGCTTCTTTTCCTTATTTTCATGGAGATGATTTCAGTACTCTTTATCCGTGTCATGTTAGAGCCAAGATGCATGTGCCACTCGTTCCATCAAGTGTCTAATGGACTTTCAGTTTTGTTCCTGGTTTATCTTGGCTTCTTGCTGCTTAATATGCCTATGATTCAATAACAATACCTACTATAAAAAAGAAAATGGAAGGGGTGCCTCCTACCTGGCACCACCCAACTTGCTCTTTGTTCAATATTGTGTCGAGTCCCCAAGGGAACATGGTGCTGTATAAACAATAGTGGAAAGCACAGGGCTCTTGAGAATTAGGATTTGTTGGTTTCAGTCGTTTCAAGTTTTATTCGTGAAAACCTTGAGATTAGTTTGTCTGTTGAGAACAATATAGGGTCAATATAAACTCTGGGATACATCTAAAAAAAGTTTGGAGATCATATTTTGTTTTTGCTATGTCACCAGCACCAGATGATCAAGTTTTTCTTTTTGTTGCTGAAAGGATTTTTTTTTGTTTTTTTCTAAGGACGTGTCCAATGTGGTGCTACTTGCCTAGCGTCAACATTTTTGCCTCAAAAATAAAAAGTCTGATGCCTACCAATTCTCCTACTGAGGCTCCTATGAACGGCCGATGATAGACGCGGGGTGTCCCGATCTTTCGATGAGATGATAACTATCGATTTGGTGGAGACGACTTTGACGATCCGACTACAAACGTGCACGACGTTGCGCCTTAGCAATCGCTAAACCAACTCCGAGAGGTTATTGACCACGCCGGAGCACGATCAACATGACCACGAAGGTCTATTCCTGCAAGCAATCGAAGAACAAGCAAGAATATGATAAAAGCAATCTGAATATTGCGGTATGTATGAAGTATTGATAAAGGTGGGGATCCGTGGCGGTCTTGGTCTGGTCGTTGGACACAAACGAAGTACACGAAGTTGCAATGGCTAACTTTTAACTAAACAAATCCCAAGGAAAAAGCTACTAGATGGATCTACTTATATAGGAGCAAGGGGTGGCGGCCAAGGAGGTGGGAGAACGTCCCAAGGCAGCCTAAAACTAACCCTAGGTCGTACAAGGCCAATGGGCCCAAGTGGAGGTGACGTAACACCTTTGGACTTGTAGTTTGACTCGGATTCTGGTGCAGCGTCAGATTGTTTCGTCTATAACTCAACGCTCCGGACGTATTTTAAGGTGATTCCAATTGTGCTGGAAAGAGCATGAAATCTACTTTCCAACAAAAAAAGAATCACCCAATTCGGAGTCCGTATGAAAAAGTTGTTGGCGTTTTGAGTCAGGTATGTCTGTGCAGTCCGAATCTGAATCCAGAACGTGAGAGACTTGGACTCTATCTTCTCTTGGCCCAAAAGTGACGTGAGAAGACTTTTTGAACAGCACCTAAACTTCTCCTTTTCCCTTATCTTCATATGTGGATTGTACAAATGTCCCATACACCTGCAATTAGACAAAACACAAAAGTATGTGAAGTATTTTTGTTCTGGATAACATAAATATATTATTAAATAGTTTGCACTAGAAATCACCTGACAAATATGCATGTATGCAATATTTTTGGTCTTATCCAACGTAGTCATGTCCTCATCAGCCGATCCTCAATTTGAGGTAATTGGATGAAATGCAAATAAGTAGCTGACTTAGGAAGTGTAAGTACAATGACCTGGTAGGTAATTGGGCTGCTTAAATATTTCCTCTGATTAGCAGTTTAATTTACCAATAGGTACTGGCAGTAAAAGAAACTGACATCCAATCAGTCTCAGGGATTGAATGATTTAGTTACCGCATTGTGTCAGTTAGTCTGCTCTTTGTCCAACATGAATGATCTATATTACTTAATCATGTGTAATTTTCTTTCCTTTTGCTTTGCTGTAAGTGGATGTATAGTTTGCCAGTTTTCATCTCTGTTTAGATGGGTTTTAACCAAAGCTCCTGAGTACTTCACTTGCTTTGTTTTTTTAAGCAACTACAAATTGTATGGGCATTTGAAGTTGTAGCTTATAATTCTCGTGATGAGATTGCAGGATATTCGTGTTGAGGCTGCAAAGAAGAGGCACCGTGCCACCAAGAGTCTGTATGGTCTCGCTGTTCTACGCCATTGACGACCATACCACCGTCTATGCATAGAATCCATGTGCCGTGTTTCCTGTTTCTCCAAGGCCTTTTAATTCTGTCGTATGATGTGAGGAAATATGCCTCTGCTTTATTATCTATATCATCGTTCATGTAACCTCTACGAATCCGGTCCTTGAATGTGTTCCATTCGCACAACTGTCTTATTGTTTCAGTTATAAACTTCTCTGAATGTGTTGCTTTTGCACAATTGTCTTATTATTTGGGTTAGAACTTGCATGTATCATACTTCATCTCCTTGTGCCATGAGTCTGATGGAATAACATCAAGTAATACACATAGGAAAGTGCAAGGGGCACGTCCAACCTGGCACCGCCCAGCTTTCCCTCAGGCGGCGCGCCACGGGCGCGCCCCAACCACTAGTAACAGTGGAGGAGCGAGGAGCTTGGTGGTGTTGGTGTTGTGTCTCAGTGTTCGGTCGCTGTTGTGGGTAATTCCTTATCCGCTACCTTTTTTTGTGCGGAGAAATTCTTTATCCACCACTCCTCCTATCTAAGCGGGCCAAGACTTATTGGCGGGGCCTTAACAAACTCCGAGAGGCCAGCTACAAAGTCTCCGGCCCACTAACGACTCCCTCTCCGAGTCTTCCCACCAAGCGGCGGCGGCGGCACCGTCACCGTCACGAACACTGCTTCTTCCTCCACAAAAAGGAGAGTACGCCGCCCGCGAGACTCGCTAACCCTTCTTTTCCCCATCAAATCCAAAACTCGCGTGAGAAGTTTGCAATGGCGTCGGCAGCGTCCGAAATCGATCCCTCCGTCTCCGTGGCGCCCCACATCGTCGTTGAGGAGTCGTCCCGCGCGGGAGGCAGCCGAGAGGAGGCGCTCCCGGAGGCTGCGGCGGTAGAAACAGTGGTCGACACAGAGCCGGCGGATGGGGAGGAAGAAGGGGAGTGCGGGTTGTGCCTTTACATGGAAGCCGGAGGCTGCAAGGAGGCTTTCGTGTCGTGGATGGAGTGCGTGCAGGCGGTGAAGAAGGAGGGCGCCGACATGGTCGACCGCTGCTCCCAAGCTATCACCGACCTCAAGCAGTGCATGGACGCCCACGCCGACTACTACGCCCCCGTGCTCCAGGCTGAGCAGACCATCTCCGACCAAGACGAAGCAGCCACCGCCGATGCAAACAAGAACAAGGGAGAGGAATCCGCTCCCTCGCCGGACACTGATGGGACCAAGATGGAAGAAGCACTTGTCGAGTCTGCCGCCACCGCTGCCGATGAGAAGGAAGTGGTGGTTGAGCAGGAGGCTGCTTCCTCCACGGCCGCCGAGGGGGTGAAGAAGGAAGAAGCAATCGTCGAGAAGACAGAGTCCTTGTCTTTGGGTAACTAATAAGTAATAACTGGGGGATTAGGTTTTTGAGCTCGTGATAACTTTGTGTTCTGTATGACTAATGATCTGATTGAGGCGCACGAGTCTAGTTTTTATCCCCTTGGGGGGGAATTGTTGGACATGATACGCAATTTACTGGAAATTTTCTGGATGCTTTTATATGGTAGCTTACATACTCCTCATGTTTGTGCTTGATGCATTGACATTATTATATCTCTAGAACTACTCCTGGTGACCACGATGACCACAAGATAAACAATTTGCTTTACAATTCGTTGATGCTTTTATATTAAAATATCGGTTATATATTCACCAGGTTTGTTGGTCTAAGTCCTGGTGACTGCGATGTCTAACAAAATGGCCTTCGGTTGCATTGGATCTACCATGCTGAGTAAGTTTGAAATAGATTTCAGCTGGTTACTGTCATTGACATCAATATAGCTTGACTTCATTTGCCATTAAAATTTAGGATTTTGGACTTAAATCAACCTTCTGTTGTGTCAAAAGATGGCACATCTTTTAACTAGTCTCTTGCCCAAAGCAATAGTAAGAAACTTTGAATGCTGTAAGGCCAAACTCCCCAAAAAAATCAGTTGCATGAACAAAACAGCAGTTATTTACATATTATCTTATGCGAGGTTATTTTTCTTCGAATAATGGTTCGGCATGATTTAGCTTGCTGAACTTTTTTGATGGTTTATATGATATACGCGCTTCATGGATTGACATTATTATATCTCTGGTTAAGTCATCATGGCAAGATACTCCCAGTGACTGATGTCTAGTACATCATGTTTGAGTTGTACTAGATGCAGATGCGTGCGTTACAAACTAAAATATGTTTCATATATTTGAAAAATACCAATTTCATATATTTCAAAAAACTATCATTTAACAAAACAATTTCACTTGTTCCACATGACGAAATTGCATCCTTGCCAGCGGTGTCATGGCCTTCGGTTTTACTTATTTCAAAACACTATGATTTTAAAACTAATTTGAAATAATCAGCTTCACATTGTGCAAGTAACTAGTTTCACATTTTTGGAATAATAAGTTTCACATATTTCACACTGAAATATGTTTCACATGCATGAAAAACAAATTTCACTCATTTCAAAAAATTGGTTTGACTAAATTCAAAAAGGTTATTCCACTTATTTCTGAAAACATATTTCACTCATTCGGAATGTTGAAATTTAAACATGTTTGAATGTATTCAAGATTGATCTTGTTCTAATGGTCTTGGTGCCATGAGTTCAAATATATAGAAAAAAAATGAAAAACAGAAAGTGGTGTTGTTCGCCAGAAATTCACAAATGTAATTGTTAGAATAAATCCGAGGCCACCGTCGATCTACCGAGGACCAAGCAATCACATAAGGAACGACACCGATATTTGTTAACGAGGTTCACCGTTATGGCTACATCCCCGGGGCATGACTACGGACGCTCCTCCCCGTGACACCATCACAATACCGCACACCGGCCACCCGGGTGCCGGCACACGCCGCCGGCTCCCCCTTGCGTGCCTGTGCTATTATGTTGGCATAGGTTACATCATGTGTCTACCCCCGCTATATAAGAGAGGCCTAGGATACAAGTGTCCTACTAGGACACGACTCCACATCCTATGTAAACACAATACAACTCATAGTCCAACTGTAACCTACCTTGTACACTATATTCGACACAATTCCAACAAACTCCACCTTGGCGAATATACTCCACCACCCTGGATTTGTCCGTGAAACTTCCATGTACATTGGATTTGAGCTTATCCCATGAGCACCGCTGCTACTCCAAAGACTCCATATGGCTTCACCTGCAACTTGTAGTCCCTTCTTTTCTTGACCACAGTCAACACTCGAGCAAAACTAAGTTCCACATTACTCTAGTTTGCGCTCCCAACTTTGAGAGTATCAGTTCAACGCCATCACACACTGATCACTGACCTGCGTGAAAGTGAACAACTCACATATTGGGTGTCACACATAAGAGTTATCTGAACTCAACATCACCGCTCCTTTCTTGACTGCCTGTCTAAAACTTGAAGGAATTTCACCGTTGCTTGCAGTCATCTCGAGTCAAATTCGCAGTTGTCTCACCACATGTATGACCATCAGAGCCCTGACCCGTCTCCATGTCCAGTGCTTACCGCACGCCTCGCCGCTATTACCGCGTCGAGCCTCTGCTGTCCCGGTCGAGTCTCAAGGGTCGCGAACCCACACCACTCAACCCCCACTGCAGAGTACCACCGATCATCACCGACCGATGACAAGTTTCACGCTTCCATCAGACCACCGGGCTCCAGTCCGAATTACGTGTCACTCGCTTTTCTCCCCTTGCTGAATAGACTTCGATTCTCTGGATCCTTACACCGTAGCCCCTCAATCCAGCTCCACCTTCAACATGACTCCATGGTAGATGATCAGTCCACCCACGCTCCCCGTCGATATCAAGCTCTGTGTGTATATCACCTTGAATCAACCCCGCGCCATAGTCTTGTCGAAGCCACACAAGCCCTCGAGGCCCGCGCCACGTGTTTCCACGCCTAGAAGTCGGTCATCATCAGCATCACGCTCCTACGTCATCGTCGCCGATCCCACCACCGTCTTCTGTAACAACCGACTCACGCCGATCCGTCAGACTATCTAGTCCGGCCTAGCCGAACTTCTCCGGCTGCATGACACACTCGAGGCTCCCAAATCGTCTTCCGCGAATTTCCATCCATCACATGATAATTCTATCTTAGCTGGCATGACTTCCTGCAACGCTTTCAAACATCCCTGTTGTGCCACCAAATATTTCACCCTTGTCTGCCTAAACCAAGGTTTTCAGTTTCATTGAACTTCTCCACCTCAAACCTAGTACCCTTTGGCGCCATAGTTCTTTGTACGGCCGAGCTAGTGAAAACATACTCAAGCTTTAATAGAATACCTTGCAATTCGTGTGCACTTAGCAAAACCCCAAATCCCTAGTACACTTCTCGTGTGCAAGCAGCAAAACCAGATCACTTGATTGAATCCTGCTACTCACGAATAGCTCCTGTACTAGTTGATGCTTCGCTGACTCCAGCCTTGGAATTGCCATTGTTATTCTACTTGACACTGGACACAAACCGATGCACCGTTGTTGCTGCCAATTGCCCCTGCTAATTCCGATGTTGTATCCCTGATGGATTATTCTGCCAAATCGATCTCGTGCCTCTCACCGCGTTGAACACGAGGACTCGGTCCTCTTTTTGGTCCAAAACAAATCTCCAAGTATGCACAGGCAGCACCATCCAGCTCCGTATGCGTAGCAGACCTTGCCTCCACTTGGGCCACAGTTGTGCACACCAGCCGACCCCACTTGGGCCAGCCCGCCTGCTCCACGCACCGCTGATCGACCGATCCGCCGCGACCAGCTGCCCTAGCGAGCCAGCACCCACCGTGATTCTGTGTCGGCCTCTGCTTGCTGCTGCACGATTCAGCCGTTGTATGCTCGCCCGATCAATCCGCCGATTGACCGCCGCATCGTCTGCTGTTGTCACACGCACACGCGCCTCCCGATCGCTTCCTCCAATCAACAATCCAACAGCCTCCGAACAACCTAGCTCATGATACCACTTGTTAGAATAAATCCGAGGCCACCGTCGATCTACCGAGAACCAAGCAATCACATAAGGAACGGCACCGAGATTTGTTAACGAGGTTCATCGATATGGCCACATCCCCGGGGCATGACTACGGGCGCTCCTCCCCGTGACACCATCACAATACCGCACACCGGCCACCCGGGCGCCGGCACACGCCGCCGGCTCCCCCTTGCGTGCCTGTGCTATTATGTTGACATAGGTTACATCGTGTGTCTACCCCCGCTATATAAGAGAGGCCTAGGATACAAGTGTCCTACTAGGACACGACTCCACATCCTATGTAAACACAATACAACTCATAGTCCAACTGTAACCTACCTTGTACACTATATTCGACACAATTCCAGTAATAAAAACTTGAACTTTGTGTGGGGATGAATCACATGCCGCATGCTCTTCTCTCTCTCTCTCTCTCTCTCTCTCTCTCTCTCTCTCTCGGGTCAAAAACTGGCATTGTGGGGTATAGACAAGACAAACTGAGTTGACATAATGAGAGAGATACAAAGAAGGCCTGAGGGAATACTGTTCGTCGTGTTTTTGTAACAAAGATGTTAAATATATTTTGTAGTACCTGATATTTTTTTTCTGCTTCTACATGACTAACCCACGCGTGGTAACCTTTTTCTTGTTATTGTAGAAGATTTTTCTTGAGTGCAGGATACAGAGAAGAATATATGTGTATACAAGGGACTGGAGCATGCATGCATGCATGCATATCCTTGTACGTGGTGCATGTCAAAAGCAAAAGGAGTGCCTACGTACTACAAGCATGCATTGAAGACCAGGTATAGCACAATGTGCACCTCTTTGCCTGTACGCGGCGGCCGCCACGACCGGCACGTACAGCTATGTACAAATGCTCATATGCTGGCCGGCAAGCGCGCATACATATTGCCAGTTTTCCTCTCGTCCCTGGCGGCTGCAACCCTAGCCGCCGCCAGGGCCAATCTCCCAACGCCGTTCTTCGGCGGCTCCCTTCCGCCGGCGATCTCGGTCGTCGGTGGTGACGGGGGCCGCCGGATCCACGCGTGTGGATCGATTTTTTTTCTTTATAGTTTAGGTTTTTAGGTTGTTCATCGTCTTTGCTTCGGTGATGACGATGACGGCGCTGAATAATGAATCTTCGAATCCTTCCCTGACGAGGCCACCGGTTCTATGGTTGGGGATGGATTTGGAAACCAGTCTGTTCAAGCAAGGATGGTGTGGCGGCGGCGGCATCCTCGTGGTGGACCTGTGTCCTCGGGCTCCGCCGTTGCGACGATGTTTGCTCCAGCGTCGACGAGGAGCTTGGGAGGTAGTCCAGGAGCGGATACAGATTGTGGTCTGCATCGACGACATCTGGAAGACGGAATATCTGCTGGGCTCGTGGTTTGTGGATGGTTTCCTCCTTCGGCGTCTTAGTCGTGGTGGGGTGCCAGATCTGGAGTTTGATGGCGTGTCTGGGGTGTTGCCCCGGTCTGATTCGTTCAACGGCAAGGGCTTCACTTTTGGTGAGCCACTTTGGAGGTCCACAAAGCTGCATATCAGCGATGGAGCCGCGTCGAGCTCGGGTGAGGTGGTGATTCGTCATTCTTTTCTTCGGTGGCTGCTGTGGTGGTGCCGGAAGCAGTTGACGAGCGTTGGTGTCAAGCTCAGAGATGTTCTACTATCTTTTCAGTTTTGTCATGTCGGTCGTTACGTGATTTGTACTTTGTTCTTTATGATATGAATGAGACACGTATTACCATGCAAAAAAAAAAAGCGCGCGTACATACTCGAATACTCGTATAATCAACAAAAAGAATGAAATGAATGAGCCCTCAAGACGGTCAGTGAGTCACACGTTTGGCAATCGAATCGGCCCACCTGCCGGCCACTTGGGTAGGAAATTTTGTACCTCGTTTTGCAGGAGTGGGCGTCAGGAAGATCAGCCGAAGGATAAATATACGAAGCAAGATCAACACGTTGCCGTCCATATCCCTTCCAAGGAAATCGGCAACGGCCGAACGACTGCTGCGCGTCACGCAGCGCCTACCCCTCCTGCCTATAAATACACTCACGCAGGGCCAGAGATGAGGAGGCATGGGGGGAGAGGACCAGGAAGAGATGCGCCCTTGACGGCTGCATCGGCAAGATCGGGACGGAGATGACGAGTCCACGGCGGCAGTGAGTACGGCCGGCGGCTCCGTCATAACGATGCAAGAAGACCGGCGAGAGGAGGCCGCGGTGGCGGCAGTGGCACCTGTCCAAGCCCGACGACGGCGACGGCAACACACACGATGTCGTTGCGTGTCAAGTCAGGCTAGCTTTTCAGAAAGCGTGGAGACATCTGGAGATGCATGACACATGCATGCAAGGGCACGTATGGTGCTCTTCTCTTCAATGACTCGTTCCTTTTTTTCTTCTTTCTATTCTTAATACACCAGATCGCATCAAGAGAAACATCACGGGAGAACTGCCGAGGGAAGACCCGGAGGAAGGCCACCGTGAGATCACATCTGGGCACACCAGAGCAAGGAGAAGACGCGCCTGTGGCGGCAGCATCGACGAAAATGGCAGCCCCGTGGCTGATCAGATGAACAGAAACGACGGCCGCCAAGATGGCGCAAGGCCAGGGCCGGCCCTGTGTTTTGGAAGGCCCTAGGCGAACTCGGTGACATGGGCCCCTATATAAATTTCAACCAAATTTGACTATAATAATTCAACTGACTCCATCGACAACAATAATAACTAAATTCGAACCGACTCCATCGATAAAATAATACTAAAAAGATGGCAAAATAAAACTAACATGACATGATTACCTCAAATAAGAACCAAATTCAACTAACTCCATCGACAACAATAATACTTCAGTGCTTCAAAAAAAGTTTCTTCGGACGTTTCTTGATGCAATAACACTTTCTTTTTTTCTTCTCCTTTTTTCACCACCAACATCTTTTTCTTAGGCAACATGGCAGGATAATGTCCTAAAATCATGAAGAAAAAAGGGTACAAAGAATTAAGAATTTATATCGGATGATTGGAACCCTAAACATACATGTGGATAGTTGAATACGTACATACTACTGAAATTGTCAAATTGGGATCTGGCGGTATGGATTAGGTCATCAGGAACATGGATGGATCATGGATACATATACGGGCTGAAGAAACTGGCGGATGGAATGGATCATGGATTACCTCGTTGGCTCGTTGCAAACTTTGGGTTACCGGACTGCTATGCAGCGTGCACAACGGCAAGCCGGCGGCGGCCGAGACGGTAAGGCGCCGAGCGCCGAGCGGCAGGCAGGACGAAGAGATTAAAGACCAACCGTCCAGACTCCAGACGAAGGAAAAGAAAATGAGCAGCCGGTACCGATTGCTGGCTGGCGCTAGCGTAACGCTTCGATCGCATGGGCCTCGCGCCCTAGCCCATCTCGTTTTTTTACCATTTTTTGCTGGGCATTAGTATGTATATGTACTACATCATGGGCCCCCCTCCCGCCTGGGCCCTGGGCCGCCGCCCCACCGCCCATGCCCCAGGGCCGGCCCTGCGCAAGGCTGGCCGGCACGTCGGCCGTGGCAACCGCGCCACTCTGACCTCAAGCAGGATCACACATCAATGATGATGGCCAGACACAAGGAGGTGCTTGCTGCTGTAGGCATCATCAGCTGGCTAGCACGCCCTTATCTTTCTCTTGTTCCCGCCGTATGTGTTTTGTTTTGTTTCATTGTTCTACAAGGTTCACGCACGAGGAGAGGCAACTCAGGCACGACACACATCCATCGCACAACACCTCCAGCACCCATCCATCCACCGCATCATATCCATCATCTATCCACGCACAAGACTCAGGTATAGTCGCAAGGCGACGCACCAGAGAGCTCTCTCTCACGCAGCGCCGAATCGCCGGCCGGACGAAGGACGCAGGCATCTACGCCGGCGTACACAGAGAAAGGAGGCCGGCGTACAGGGAGCTCTCGACAACGTCAACATGGACGCGAAGCTCACCTTCCCGAAGGGTAAAACTTTGATCTAACAAACCTCTTTCTTAGTTCTTTCTTGGCATATAGCATGCATGCACACAAGTCGGGAGCGTTGCCTTCGTTTGCTGGATTGAACCACCGCCGGAGATGGAGCCGCCGGACCCGAAGATGAAGTCAACGTTGCCGGGGATGGTCTTCACCAAGCCAGCGTCACAAAGAACGACGAGGAGGTCGCCATCACCACCTGCTGTCCACCTCGTCACGACGGTTCGACCAAGATGTCGACACGAAGCACGCCACGACGCCGCCCACCGTCGAGGTCGCCAAGTCAATGCCCCGGAGCTCGATGCCATGGTGGCTACCCCCACTCATCACCGCTCGACGAGGACGACACATCGCCGGAGCTCATCTTCACCAAGCCCGCGCTAAGGACGCTGACGCCACCGAGGTCGGTGTCACGGAGGTCGACGCCACGGTGGCCACAGAGGACGACGCGTCGCCGGAGCTCATCTTCACCAAGCCCGCGCTATGGACGCTGACGCCACCGAGGTCGGTGTCACGGAGGTCGACACCACGGTGGCCACCCCCACGCTCATCACCGCTCGACGAGGACGACGTGTCGCCAGAGCTCATCGTCGCCAAGCTGGTGTCATAGAGGTTGACGCCGCCCCCATCACTCGCGCCCACTTCGTCACGATGACAACGTAGAGGACGACGACAGGGAGCCCACTGAGATACCGCTCATCGTGAACGTCGTCAGGCCGACGCCCTGGAGGTCGATGACACGCTACTCAAGGCGGAGATCGGGAGTTTGGTGTCACGACTTTCCTCCCTTCATGAAGCCGGTGCCATGAACAAAGGCATGGAGCTTGCCACGACGACGTCGCTATCGACGTCGCCGAGCCAGTGCCAGTGAGGACGACACGGAGCTCTCCATCACACCACTGGTTTCCACTTCGTCACGCCGGGTGCCGTGGAGTTCACTATCACGCGGCCCATCACCGCTAACTCCTGCACATGCCTGCACTATGCCGCCGGTGACCACGAGATGGTTGCGCTGAAGATGGTGTCCGTTGCGGCCGGCTCTGTTGCATGGCGCGACGGTGCTACACCGAACAAGCTCATGTACGGGCCACCGGCCACGCATGTGCCTATGCATTGGCCATGCACGTATATTCCTTCCGGTGGGAGAGCATTGCGTGCACACCAATCATATAAAAGAAATAATAAAAAGCTACACGGACAGAAGCTCTCACTCGAGGATGATGCCGAAGGAGTTTCTCATCATACTGTCTACTACTTAATCACGCCCCGCGTCGTTGAAGACGAATACACAAACTCCAGAGACATCGGCCCGTCTTCCGTTTCGCCGCACCGTACACCATCAAAGGCGAGGATGTAGAGCGTGCCCAAGCGTCATCCACTCCACCATGTTGGACGCTGGACGAACGCCGGAGTTTCAAAGAGGACGCCACACCGTGAAGATGACGCCCTACAACAGCGCCCGCATCCCGCTCGTGAAGGTGGTGCCCCGCGCTATGATGCCGCTGCCACCCACGACACGCTCATCAAAGGGCAGAGTCAAAGGAAGTTGATGCCATCCGAAGTCGACGCCGACGATGCCTGTTAGCATACCGATCTACTTCATCATGCTCGGTGTCACCAAAGATGGAGACGCGCAGCACCCCACCTCCTGCTTGTCCACCTCGTCTTACTGTAGAGCTCTGAAGATGAACATGTGAGCACGGCGACGTCCACTCGGCGCCCGGACACGAAGTGAAGGCCGAGGTCCCACACCATGATGCCATGATTTAGATGGCCTGCTACCCCCGTGTCGTTGCTACCAGCGCCACGCTCATTCTGAGGCCGAAGCCGAGCAAGTTGGCGCCGCCCGAGGACAAGGCGCGGCTGCAAGGCGATGCGACTTCAACAACAACACCGCTCCTCTACGATCTCGTGAGACGATGCCTTGACTACGCCGACTGCCATGGACTCGGCGTCTGGCCGGGACGAGGTGTCGACCACTCAGGCCATGCTGGCGCGAGCAACGCGACGGTCATACACCGACGCCGGTCTCCATCGACAATTACTCCCGCAGGGCGTAGACCCTTGTACACCCCGAGAAGCTACTGGTCGTCGAGAAGTCCGAGCCAAGCGTGATCCATGCTACCCCAACAACAACTCCTCCAACGCCGCCAAGACCGACGAGGCACGACGGCGAGGGCGAGCGTGGCCACCGCAAAGGCTACGCTACTCGCGGCGCGTGTACCGACGAGGACACGGGCTCTGCTGCTGCCCACACACACATCACCATCATCATGCATGGAGAACGCGAAGCGAAGACGACGAAGACGACCACACAACTCAATCGGAGGTATCTCGCGGAGCAACCCGCGGGAGTAATTAACCGGTAGTCTTCCGAGGCCCCGGGAACCAGGAGATCACACAATCGCCATAGTCAGCCCGGCCGCGCTAGTAGGCCATGGAGCACACCTTTTTATTATGGGATCTCGTAATTTTATTTCTCCAACGAGATTAATGAAATACATGTTTCCCGTACCTTATTTTCTTTGTGTACTACAGTGCACTGGCACGCCCACATACTCATTTCTCCTTTCCCAGCGTATGAGAGAAACACACTCCCTTCTTTCCTTCTCCCCGGAGTCCTTAGATGTTTTTCTCGTGTCAAACAAATACACATGAAAAAAAGATAGTACACATGCATCTAAAAGAAACGAGTTGTTGATGCTGCAACAGTAGATACCGGAACCGGTAAAATGAGCTTTGCGCTCTTATGGCATCAATGCAAACAAAGGCACCGAGCGCTTGGGTTTTAATTCACGTATGTGATAACTGGCCTCTTTTCTAATCTGTATTGTCAGTCGTTATTAGCGCCGGGAGCTCTTTTTTTAGGTAAACTAGGGATTTTATTCATTGCTCATAACAGCAGGATTACAAGTAATATCTGGTACGTTCCCTAGCCACAAATGGCGACCAAAGGGGAGTGTCGAAGCTGCCTTAGCCAAGGTATGAACTTCAAAGTTTAACTCCCTTTTCTCAAACCGAAAACTAACATTAACAAAGTCTTTCATACTCTCTCTAATCTCATTAAGAACAAGAGCATAAGCTGGTTGTGCGCCTCGGTTGATATCTGATATGACTTGCATGCAATTTGAGGCAACTATCACATGTGAAACATTGAGATCCCTTCCCAGTGCTAGTGCTCCGTTGCATGCATGTGCTTCAAGACTTAGTGCATCAATTAGGCCATCAAAAATAATAGGAGAAGCGCCCAGGTATTGCCCCAATTTGTCTCTACAAATCGCCGCTACATCGCCCTTAGTTCCCTGCCGAGAAAGAGCACCATCAACATTGATCTTTACATTATCCCCATCTGGTGCGACCCATATGTGAGCCCGTTGCTGCATGGTGTTGTTTGTCTTTGAGCTTGAACGCATGGTGGCATTTTCCAGATCATCTAGATACCGGTTTATGAAGCACATTGTAGACAGCGGACTTTGATACTCGTCATCATGAATAGACTTCCTCCTCGCCCACCATATAGCCCACATCGTGATCAGTACCTTAGCTAGGTCCTGTTGGTTCGTCGACTTGAGCAGCCAGAAAAGCCACGGTCGTGCATCCTCTGATCGCTTAGATAGCATATGCTCAAGGACCTCTTCATCTCCCAACGCTCAAACACACCTCGCCATTCTACACTCAAACAGGGAATGTCGCCACGAATCTGTATCCACGCTACAAATCCAGCAGATCAGAGATGTTGCCATGTTTCACTCATGGCACACTGTCCCCGTTGGCAAAGACATATGAGCTAGTCTCCACACAAAAACTCTCACCTTCGACGGAATTTTAACCTTCCATAGGTGCATCCACGCTTTCTTATCTGCTGCCATGTTTGAATGCACCGGCCTCTGGTCGATCTAACCAATCTCCTCTTTGGTTTTTAATTCCGGTCATCATTCTATATGCTCATCGCGCAAAAAAACTCCACTCTTATCATAGTGCCAAGCCCAGAAATCTTCCCACACGGAAACTTAGCAGAATGTTCATGATGGCATCCATGTCTGGCCTGATGAAGTGCTCCAACAGTGTCTGTCTGTTCCATGTTCGTGTTATGGGATCAATCAACTCTGAAACAGCTTGTGGAGGGTTCGGTGAGATTAACCATATTGGTCTCAATTTATAATCACGTGGCAACCAATTATCAAACCATATATTTGTGCTACTCCCAGTTCCAATCCGATTTATGAGTCCAAGAGCTAGGAAATCACGCCCTTCCAGCAATGATCTCCAAAATTGAGTGAAATACGTGGACTGCAACGCTACAATTTAAACGTGTTTGAGACAGTCGATTTCACATATTTTCAATAATCTATTTCACATATTTTCACACATTGGAATAAGCAAATTAACAAACAGAGTTTCACATGTTTTAGATAATCAATTTCACATAATTTGAAATAACCCATTTCACATATTTTCACACACTGAAACAAGAAAATTGGCAAACATACTAAAATTTGTTTCACACATTTGAAAAATACAAATTTCATATTGTTCAAACACCTATCATTTGGAAAACAATTTCACTCGTTTCACATGACGAAATCGCATCATGGCCCGCCGTGTCATGGCCTTCGGTTTTACTTATTTCAAAACACTATCATTTTAAAACTTATTTGAAATAATCAGCTTCACATTGTGTAAGTAACTAGTTTCACATTTTCGGAATAATAAGTTTCACATACTTCACACTGAAATATGTTTCATATGCATGAAAAACAAATTTCACTCATTTCAAAATTTTGGTTTCACCAAATTCAAAAAAAATATTCCATTTATTTCCGAAAACATATTTCACTCATTCGGAACGTTAAAATTTAAACATGTTTGAATGTATGCAAGATTGATCTTGTTCTAAAGGTCTTGGCGCCAGGAGTTCAGATATATAGAAAAAATTGAAAATCATAAAGTGGTGTTGTTCGTCAGAAATTCACAAATGTAATAAAAAAATAAACTTTGTGTGGGGAGGATAAATCACATGCCGCATGCTACTCCCCCCCCCCCTCTCTCTCAAAAAGTGGTGTTGTGAGGTATAGACAAGACAAGTTGAGTTGACGTAATGAGATAGATACAAAGAAAGCTTGAGGGAACACACGTGAAAAGAAGTAAGTACACACACATCTAAAAGCAAATGAGTAGTGGATGCTCCACCCGGTAGATACCGGAACCAGTAAAATGAGCTTTGCACTTTTATGGCATCGGTGCAAACAAAGGCACCGAGCGCTTGGGCTTTATTTTCACGTACGTGATAGCTGGGCCTTTTCTCTAATCTGTAATGTCAGCCCTTGTTAGCGCCGGGGGCTCCTAGTCAGTGCCTTTGACACCAACTAGGGGTTCCGGCACCCACACACAGCCACGCTCTTGGGCCCGGCCCAAAATGGGGCCGCATTCCCTTAAGTCGTTTCGGTGTGTTGATCGCTTACGGGAGCTCCTAACCGGCGCCTTAAGCGCCGGTTCAGGCAGCTGGCGCTCACACTCCGCACCCCATGGGCTGGCCCACCGCGCGCAGTAGAAGGAAAAAAGGTCTCGCGAAAAGAACACACAAAACGATCGATATAGCCACTCGAACTCACGCCCTACGGCTACAACACGAAAACCGTTTTGCTAACCACTACAACCTGTGAGCACCAGCGACTACAAGGAACGCGAACTATTTAAGACCAATCCATCATCGCTATTTATTAGATTTGCGAATTATTAATTTTTTTAATGTATTTTTTGTTTTTTGTTCAAGATTAAAAAATGTGTTCATAGTTTTCAAATCTATTCACTTTTTCAAATTTTGTTCAACATTTTAAATTGTTCAATGTACATCAAAAAATGTTCAATGGGTATTTAAATGGTTTTTCAGCGCATATCACAAATGAAAGTGCAAATAATCCCCGGGTGGTTTTGGTAATTACTAACAATATATATATCATTGAACTAATAGTTACTTGAGAATCATTTCAGAAAGTTCAGTGATATGGGTATGGCAAGGACTGAAGAAGTGGACCCCTCAAAATGCTAAGGCAAGCATTGGCAAAAGCTCAAGACTCCATTTTTGGTTTAGTGATCCAAGATCACATTGAGTCCACAGGAAAAGCCAATACTATTAAAAGGGGATGAGGTTATGATGATGATCTGGTTGCTCAAGTGCTTAGTGATACATCTCCTAAATTATCAGCAACTTTCACTGCCATATACACTCATAAGTAGTCTCGGTCCCACCGATTTTCCAAACTAAGTCACACCGAGATGAACCACCTCAGCCATAAGCCAAACCCTAGCAAACTCGGATTTTCCAATTCTGAACTCGGTCTCACCGAAAAATGAGTTGCCAAGCTTCAGAACCTTCATCATCAAATCGGTGTCACCGAGATGATGAAGTTAGTCCCACCAAACCGGCATGCTCTTGTCATTGCACGAATCGGTCTAACCGAGATTGTATTTTCGGTCCCACGAAAATCCCAACGCTCACATTATTTGAACTATCGGTCTCACCGAGTTATCAACCGGTCCCACCGAGATTGGTCAAATGTGTGTAGCGGTTGGATTTTGTGTGGAGGCTATAAATACCCTCCACCCCTCTTCATTCGTGGAGAGAGCCATCGAAAAAACTACCACTCCTACCTTACATTTACGAGAAGAGAACTACCTACCCTTGTGTTGAGATCAAGTTGCTCCACTCCCACCATATGAAGCTTGATCTCTAGCCTTCCCAAGTTGCTTTCCACTCAATCCTTTCTTCCACCACAGCCAAATCAGTGAGGAGAGTTGAGTGTTGGGGAGATTATCATTTGAAGCACAAGAGCAAGGAGTTCATCATCATCTACAACATCTATTACCTTTTGGAGGGTGGTGCCTCCTAGATTGGTTAGGTGTCGCTTGGCAGCCTCCGTCATCGAGATGTGGAGTTGAACCAAGAAGTTTGTAAGGGCAAGGAGATCGCCTACTTCGTGAAGATCTACCCGAGTAAGGCTAGCCCTCCGTGGGCGTGAGCCATGATGGAATAGACAAGGTTGCTTCTTCATGGACCCTTCGTGGGTGGAGCCCTCCGTGGACTCTCGCAGCCGTTACCCTCCGTGGGTTGAAGTCTCCATCAACGTGGAAGTACGATAGCACCACCTATCGGAACCACGAGAAAAATCACCGCGTCTCCAAAATTGCGTTTGCTCTTCTCCACCTCTCTTTACTACATGTGCAATTTACTTTCCGCTGCCTATACTCTAGAATTGCATGTGTAGGGTGATGCTTGACTTGATCATAATTGTGAATCTGCCAAAAACTGTTCTTTGTCAAAAGGCAGAATTTTTATATTGTCAAGTAGTCTAATCACCCCCTCTAGACATACTTTCGATCCTACAAGTGGTATCAGAGCTTTGGTCTCCATTGTATTGGTTTCCATTGCATTGGACTCCATAAGCTTGGTTTCACAACCTAGGAGAGTATGGCGTCTAGTGAGGGTAATTTTCGTAGAGGTCCTTACTTTGATGGTACAAATTTTGCTAGTTGGAAGCATAAAATGAAAATGCATATTCCTGGTCATAACCCAGCCGCATGGGGCATTATTTGTGTTGGTATGCAAGGTGAATTCTTGAGGAAGGAAAAGTTCGGATCATGGCTTCTACGGAAGAATTGCGGATGTTGCAAAACAATGCTCAAGCTTGTGACATTCTCTTCAATGCCTTGTGTCCCGAGGAGTTCAACAAAACCAGCCGTCTTGAGAATGCAAAAGAGATTTGGGATACTTTGGTTGAAATGCACGAAGGTACCGAGTTCGTGAAGGAGTCAAAGCTAGATATTCTTCAAGGTCAACTTGACAAGTTCAAGATGAAGGATGGTGAAGGAGTCGCTGAAATGTACTCTAGGCTTGCTCTCATCACAAATGAGATTGCCGGCTTAGGAAGCGAAGAAATGACCGACCGATTCATCATCAAGAAGATTCTCGAGCTTTGGATGGAAAGTATGACACCGTGTGCACTTTGATCCAAATGATGCTTGATCCAAATGATGCCAAACTACAAGAATCTCAAGCCAACCAAGTCATTGGAAGAATTGTTGCTCATGAGATGACACTTAAGGATAAAGAAGAGCTTCACAACAAGTCAAGTGGTGCTTACAAAGCTACAAGTGATGCTCCCACAACCTCAAGTGACAAGTTAGTTTCCAATGAAGAGATAAGCCTAATGGTCAAGAACTTCAACAAATTCTACAAAAATAGAGGCAAAGAGAGAAGCTTAAAGTCTAGATCATATGATGAAAAGAGATCTTCTAGTCGTGATCGAAACTGCTACAATTGTGGAAGACCCGGACACTACTCAAATGAGTGTACGGCTCCCCACAAGAGAAGAGAAGAATCTCCAAGAATAAGAAGCTCAAGAGATGAGTCACCTCGGAAAGAGAGAAGGAGCAGAGATGATCGTTATGAACGAATACCCTCTCAGAGAAGCAAGGATTCGGAGAGGAAAGACAAGTCATCAAGGAGCTACACAAGAAGAAAACATCAAGCTCATGTAGGTGAATGGGTCTCCGGCTCCGACTCCGACAATCAATCCGAAGGAAGCTATCACTCCAACTCCGACTACAGATCAAGATGAAGGTGTTGCGGTCTTGCTCTCGTATCCTCCAACTCCAACTCCTCGACTTATTTGATTCACCAAATGAGGGAATTGGAAGATGCTTCATGGCTAAAGGCCCCAAGGTATCACACCCTGAATTCATTGACTTCAATAGTGATGAGGATGACTTGCTTGGTGAAGATGAGCTCTTGCTTGATAAATCCAGTGAGCCTAGTAACGATGAACATGCTAGTAGTCTTTATAGTCGAGAAGAGTCGAATGACAATGCTATGAAGGAGATTGAGCGTCTAACTAAAGAACTAAACACTCTTAAGTTAGCTCATGAAACAACTCAAGAAGATCATAGAGAGCTCCTAAGATCTCATGAGAAGCTACGCTTCGAGAAGCTCACTCTAGAGCAAGAACATGAGTTTCTAAAAGCTATCAATGACGATCTTCGAAAGAAGAGTTCTTCATATCTTGCCAAATGACTTCTCTTGTCTAATTTCTTGCCACCCATTCAAACTAAGCATGACAAGCATAAGAAAAATTCTTCTTCTAGTAGTAACAATAACCATGCTAAATCCAATGTTGTTGCATCTAGTAGTTCTCTTGATTCCACTAACAATGTTTCAAGCCAAGTTACACTTCAGCAAGAAAATAGTTTATTGAAAGGGATCATAGAAAGGTGTCTACAAGAGCCTTGCGGAAGCAAGAACTTTGAGAAATTGTTACGCAAGCAAGGAAGGCACCGGAAGAATCAAGGAATTGGTTTTGAGCGAAAGTTCAATGCCGAAGGTGTTGAATGGGAAGAAGGTCAATATCCTACTCCACAGTTTGTTTCTCAAAAGGAGAAGTATGATCCTACTTCTTCCAAGGTGGAACAAGCTCAAGATGACCTTCCACCACAAGACCACAAGCTAAAAGGCAAGGACAAGCTTCAAGAGGAGATTGATGCATTTGTTGAAGCACCTCAAGCCAGGGTCAAGTGGGTTCCCAAGGAAACGTCAAGTTCTACTTCGTCAAACTCAACTACAACCCCAAGGATTCCCATCAAGATGATGTGGATCCCGAAGAAGAAGAACTAGAAAGTTCTTGAGGGTGACTCCGCCAACATACTTCACTCACATTCATTTTGGCAAAAACTTGTGCAATCAACTTCCACATCGTGCACTAGTTCATGGAGTCACAAACCCTCTTGTTGGTAAGTCAAGGGACAAGGTAATCATTGCTTTCATGGACATCATCTTTGTGTACTTCAATCTATGTCCATGGATATCCTTGTTTGTTCCTTGTGGGACTAACCCATGTAGGTATTGAAAGTGCCCGAATCCAAAGGATAGCTCCCAACTCTTGATGATCTACATCAACATTGAGCATCCACATCTTCAACATCTACATGAAGTCTTCTCGACAACCCAAGGTTAGTTTGACCCTTTAAAGGGGTTCTCACATCTAGGGGAGCTTTGCTCTAAAAATTGAGCTAAAGCATCTTCAAATGATGTGAACACATCAATGCTTTATGTAAAAGTGGTAACCCCACTTGTGCTTAAATGATGAGTATGACCTATGATCAAATGTTCTCATTTGGCTCCTAAGTCAATATACTCATATAAAGATGACCTAGTCATCGACAAATTGTGTGTCGATTGCTAGAGTTTTGGTTGTGCATGTTTGACACATATTTCATTTGCTATCTTATTGTGTGAGCATGTTGGATGCATGATTTTATCCATTCAAGGACATCCATTTGTTGTTTTGGTCGTTTTGAGTTTTCTGACCAAATGGATGGACAAGAATGCCTAAGTACCTCCCCTAGCTATCTATGCTTTCTTGTCTCAAATTCTATTCATGCTTACATCACAAACTTTGAACAAGTCATTTTCGGACCCTCCGGGTGAGGAGCACTCGGAGCCACCGATCCGTCAAGGGCTAATTTCCAAAACCTTCTAATTGATTTCGGTCAGACCAACTCTCAAACTCGGTCGAACCGAAAGCATTTAGACTGATCTAGGTTTTCATCTCGGTGAAACCGAGTTGTGATTTTCGGCATGACCGAAGTGCATAACTGCCTAGCGTTATTCATTTTGGTTGCCCCGAAGTTTTACAACTCGGTCCCACCGACAGCAAAGGGGTATATATACTCCGAGGGCCGCGCGCGTTGATTTCTCCTTCAAACGTTTCGCCCCCACACCCCTTGCTGCTGTCGCCTTGGTCTCCGGATCGTCGCCGTAAATGCGTCAGCCAGGCGCCCTCGCCACAGTCTCTCCGTCGCCGTCAGCGGACATCTCCTCCGCGCCGTTGCGCCGTGAAAAACTCCACCAAGTTAGGGTGAGTTTTGATCCCACTCGTGCTCCCATCTCCGATTCAATGCACGTTTGGTTTGCCTAGTATCTTGCCACGATTGAAATCCTCCTGTACACCAGATTAGTTCGTTTGAACTAGATTCGAGTAAAAGTTTTAGGGTTAGGTTTCATGAACACATCTCGGTGAGACCGATTTTACATTTTCGGTATGACCGATTTGGCCTATAGCCATTGCATCGCACCCTTCGGTCCAACCGAGTTGTGCAAAATTGGTGTGACGAAATGAGGATTCTGTGAAACCCTAGTGTTTTCGGCAGACGAAACCCACTTCGTCAAACCGAAAGTGGTGTGTCAAGCTCTGTTTAACACTTGGATTCACGAATCTTAAACTCGGTCGACCAAATGTCTTCTGTGAAAACTTAATACTAGAATTTGAACTCATTTTTTGCAAAACTTCTGCAGTTTGTGATGACTCTTCTTCTCTGCCTACACCTTATCTATTCACAGGTTGTCAGCCATGTCGATGCCGTGGCAGTCGAGAACAGGTCGAGACACCCATTGCAGACATTCCAGGGCGTGCACTAGTCCCGATCCTAGTAGCTCATCTCATGATGGTGAGAGGAGTACACCAAGTGGCTTGCCTCCTGCAGCCACCAGAGCTAGAAAGAAGAGGAATTCAGATGATGAGGATTCAGATTTCGTTTTTGAGGAAGAGGTGACCTCAAAGCCCAAAAGGAAGGTTGTTGCCAAAGAGCCACAAGGTCAACAAACTAAGAAGGGCACCAGCAAAGTCAAGCAGTCAACTGTTGCTAAGAAGCTGAATTTGGGAGAGGCAGCTGCAAGCAAAGTGAAGAAAACCTCCAAGAGAAAGAGGATAGTGCATGATGCAGCAGTAGAAGATGAGGATGAGGAAGCACCCCAGCCTCCTCCTCAGAAGGCTAAGTTCATGGGTGATGCCATTAAGGCTGGAGCCACATCAAAGCCCACGAAATCTGCTGCAGCTAAGGCAGCTCCAGCAAAGCCTGCTGCCAAGCCCAAGAAGACCGTCAGAAACATTCCAGCGTCTGAAAAGAACAAGGATGATGTGCCACCAGCTGTGTCAGATGATGAAGGACTAGTTTTGCTGAAACTTCGTCCAAAACTGCCACTACATAATGATGCTCATCCTCAAGCTGAGGATATGAAGGCAAGGAAAGATAGAGGTCTCAGGCTATGGAGACAATCTGACCCATATGCCGTGAGGAGAAGAACTGCTGTAGATCCCAGATTTCACACCAGAGAGCAGCAGGACTTCTATGAGACCGTGCTGATGGACAAGAAGCCCATAGTCGCAGACACAAGATATGTTGACTGGAAGTACATTGACAGCGAAGAACACAGAGATTTCTTTCCACATGTGCATGAAAGTTTCACTTCATGTGGTGTTGCAGACTTTGTAGGTCAGAAATTGACCAGTTGGAACGATGATATGATAATGCAATTCTATGCCACAGCTCATTTCTACCCTGATGGAGAGATTATATGGATGACTGAAGGTCAAAGATTTTCTTCTTCTGTTGAAGAATGGGCAGAAATTCTGAATGCTCCAGTGCAACGAGAAGATGATATTGATGTATATGGGATTCCAAAGAAGAATCATGAATCCATGAAGAACATGTACAAAGAGGTTCCAGCAAAGGATTTGGGAATTTGGAAGCTCGGCTCAGTCTACTATCTCCAGGCAGGCCTACTTACCACTAATACCATTTTGAGGCATACCTTGATGCCCAAATCTGGAGATCATCGCATGATCAGAGGATACTCTATCAACATGCTGCACATACTTGATGAGAAAGCACCTTTCAAGGTGATGGACTTGATGGTAGAGACCATTAAGAGGACTGCAATGACGAGAAAAGGTCATGTGGATTTGCCCATGATTCAGATGCTTACCAATGCCAAGTTTGGCACGGGCACATTCTTGTTGGATAAAGAACATTTACCACTGCAGCGAGCATGAAGACAATGTTGTTGTGATGAATGAGGAGGATCCAACATCTGTTGAAGGTCAAGCCAAGATCGAAGCTCCTAAGAAAGCCAAAGTCGACAAGGAAGCAAAGCAGCAGCAGCAGCTAAACCAAAGAGTTTGGAGAGCAAATTCTTGAAGCTACCCAAAGGATTGAACAACACCGCCAGCATTATGCAGTCTCGGGAGAGCTTAGAGAGGATTGTTGAGGACAAGATCCACGCTCTGGATGTGAAGTCGATCAAGTGCAAGTGATCACAACAAGCTCGAGGCGACATTGAGGAAGCAAAGCGGGAGAAGGAAGAGCTTATCGTGAGATGCAGGATGACTTAGTCCAGATGCTTATCAGCAGATCGCTCCGGTTCCCACAGACCCGATTAGCTGCTATTCCATGGTGACACGGGACTAGAGCTTCAAAGACACCTCCACAGTTCAGCGATTACTCCTACTCCAGCTCCAAAGACCACTCCTCCAAAGACAAACATCACCAAGTCTTCGCGATCTTGTCATATCCACTCCGACATCAACCCAGACGGGAGCCGCCAGCAGAGTCCCCAGTGACGCTTAGCTCTATGCTTTTTCGAACTTTTTGGTAACTTGTTGCCAAAGGGGGAGAAATTGTATAGATCATAGGACTTCGAGAGAGAGAGTGCTGTTGTCTTTGCGCTTTTGCTCTTTCGTTCTTTTGCGGTTTCTTTGAGATACTTTTGGTTTTCGAGACATTCAGTGTGTTTGATACTACGTTTGATTCTACCTTAATGAGTGCTTGGTCGTATTATGCTTTAATGTGTGCTTAATGCTTATCATATGCCATTCCTATCTTGTATGACCATTTACTCATGTCTTGGTGATTGGGTGCATGCTATTCATTCTTATCATTTTGTGCGCTCCACCAAGATGTATGTGACATGGAAGAGTGACCCATGATCCTAATCGATTGTGCATTTGCATTCAAACACAAATCTTAAATAATGCACAAATTTAGGGAGAGCTCTTGCTTCTCACATACTTCTCAAAGCGACGATATTATTCATTGATTATATCCTTTGTCGAAGCTTTGATCTATATGTTGTCATCAATTACAAAAAAGGGGGAGATTGAAAGTGCAACTAATCCCCGGGTGGTTTTGGTAATTAATAACAATATATATATCATTGAACTAATAGTTACTTGAGAATCATTTCAGAAAGTTCAGTGATATGGGTATGGCAAGGACTGAAGAAGTGGACCCCTCAAAATGCTAAGGCAAGCATTGGCAAAAGCTCAAGACTCCATTTTTGGTTTAGTGATCCAAGATCACATTGAGTCCATAGGAAAAGTCAATACTATTAAAAGGGGATGAGGTTATGATGATGATCTGGTTGCTCAAGTGCTTAGTGATACATCTCCTAAACTATCAGCAACTTTCACTGCCATATACACTCATAAGTAGTCTCGGTCCCACCGATTTTCCAAACTCAGTCACACTGAGATGAACCACCTCATCCATAAGCCAAACCCTAGCAAACTCGGATTTTCCGATTCTGAACTCGGTCTCACCGAAAATGAGTTGCCAAGCTTCAGAACATACATCATCAAATCGGTGTCACCGAGATGATGAAGTCGGTCCCACCAAACTGGCATGCTCTTGTCATTGCACGAATCGGTCTAACCGAGATTGTATTTTCGGTCCCACCGAAAATCCCAACGTTCACATTATTTGAACTATCGGTCTCACCGAGTTGTCAACTTCGGTCCCATCGAGATTGGTCAAATGTGTGTAGCAGTTGGATTTTGTGTGGAGGCTATAAATACCCTCCACCCCCTCTTCATTCGTGGAGAGAGCCATCGAAAGAACTACCACTCCTACCTTACATTTACGAGAAGAGAACTACCTACCCTTGTGTTGAGATCAAGTTGCTCCACTCCCACCATATGAAGCTTGATCTCTAGCCTTCCCAAGTTGCTTTCCACTCAATCCTTTCTTCCACCACAGCCAAATCAGTGAGGAGAGTTGAGTGTTGGGGTGATTATCATTTGAAGCACAAGAGCGAGGAGTTCATCATCATCTACAACATCTATTACCTTTTGGAGGGTGGTGCCTCCTAGATTGGTTAGGTGTCGCTTGGGAGCCTCCGTCATCGAAATGTGGAGTTGAACCAAGAAGTTTGTAAGGGCAAGGAGATCGCCTACTTCGTGAAGATCTACCCCGAGTAAGGCTAGCCCTCCGTGGGCGTAGGCCATGATGGAATAGACAAGGTTGCTTCTGATGGATTCATGTACCTAGGGTAGGGTCATAGGCCTGACCTAAACGACCTACCCAAGGGCACTCGTAGAAGAGATCATCTTCCAGTCGACCAAAGAGGAATCCACTCGACTGGACTGGAAGGACTCGACCATGGAAGACCCACTCGACCATGAAGACTCACTCGACCACCAGAAGGTCAGAGGGCACTCTGCAGCGCAACGGTTTGCTATTGAATAAACTTAATGATAGTTAAAGCACCTTATGAGGGGCGTTACCAGTAACCCCCCTGGCTTAATGTACTTTAATCCCTCCATTATGTGGGCTGGCTGGGGTCCTGGCGCACTCTATATAAGCCACCCCCCTCCACAGATAGAAGGGTTCAGATTCTTGTAATACTCATACTCATAATCCACTCGACCGCCTCAGGGCTCCGAGACGTAGGGCTGTTACTTCCTCCGAGAAGGGCCTGAACTCGTACATCCTTTGTCTTCACAACTACTCCATAACTAGGACATCGCCTCTCCCTTACCTACCCCTACTTCTACTGTCAGACTTAGAACCACGACAGTTGGCGCCCACCTTGGGGCAGGTGTTTTAGTGATTTGTGGAGGAGTTGCAGTACTTCCGAGTACCTTCATCATGTTGACTGCTGGAGTTTTGGGTGAGGGGCACGAGATCCGTCTCGGAGCTCTCATTTTTGTCGCCGACGACTCCGCGTGGCTCCAGGAGGCTCCACTTGACATTGAGGCGCTCCCGTCCGCTGGGCGGCGACTTTTCGCGCATGTGTTCAAGGGCGTTTTGTTGCGGCAACCGTCGACCCGTGCACTGTCGACTCTTCTATCAACCGCCGCCCAGCTCTCCCACCAGCGCAAGCGCTCTGGTGATCGAGGCTTCATGGTGGGTGAAGCACGCGGTGGCTCGCCAGACAGCCACCGCCCAGTCGCGCGCTATCGAGCCCGACGAATCCTTCTACGGCCTGTTCGATCGTCGACCGGCTCGTAGAGAGCGCATCCGAGTGTGATAGCAGTGATCCAGCGGCGGAGATTCTCATGGTCGACGGCCCTCGCGATCCTCCCGGCCGCCCGCGGCGGTGGGGCGCCGGAGGAGGAGACCCGTGCAAGAACACGAGGAGTACCAGCCGAGACACTCGACTCTCTGCGAGAGAGAAGAACTTCGTCGCAGAACATGGATGCACTACATACTCCTATCGCGGAGAGACCCACGAGGCTCGTGCCTTGGAGGAAGCACGTTTGGCCAATGTGGCTGAACGCGCTCGCTGGAGAATCTTCAGCGAGCACTCGACGAAAGACGCGCAACGACTTCTGAAGCCGGTCGGCGTTGGCTCTTCCCGCCGACTCGTATACCGCCGCCAATTCAGAATTTAGCAGCTGCAACTCGCGATAGCGAGTCCATCCAGCCGTCCCACGGAAGTCGGAAGAGGCTTGCAGCAGATCGAGATTTACTCCGGCGGCGGCACGAACTCAGCCGTGTCGCGATCGCGCAACAGATTCACGATCGATCCGTCGCTGCGAACACCATCGATCGGCTCACAGCCCGGATCGCCTCCGCGCGGGGAAGGGCGCGACAACCGGCGAGAGCAGCTCGGAGACCGATTCGACCGAGATGACAGCGTCGAATGCCCTTTCCCCTCCGAGGAAGGGTCGACGCTCTCGGCGGCAAGATGATGAGCACGACGATTCAATCTGAGGCGAAGGGTTCGGTCGACCCGTGGAACCAGGCTTTGATCGCAATCCATTATCGTGCAAGGCTTGGTCGACCGAACAGAGCCCATCGAGGCGGACCGAGAGGATGCACCCACCAGCAATCGAGTGCATGTCTCGGTCGGAGTGTTTTAGCAGGCTATCGAGCCGCAGATGATCCCCCAATTTCAGGTTGGCAGCGAGGAGTCAGCAAGTTCACTTTGGGAATCTAAGCCTGAAACTTGGCTCGAGGATTACCGAGTGGCTGTTCAGATTGGTGGTGGGAATGATGAGGTGGCCATGAAGCATTTGCCCCTCATGTTGGAAGGTTACGCCGAGCATGGCTGAGTCAATTACCTCACAAAGAAGCATATATACTTGGGAAGATTTGTCCCAGTGTTCGTCGAGACTTTTGAAGGGACTTGCAAGCGACCGGCTGGTTTGACAGAGCTGCAAGTTTGTGTGCGAAGACCAATGAAACTCTCCGAGAGTACATTCAGAGATGGATTACCTTGCACAATCTCGTGGAAAATGTGTCTGACCATCAGGCGGTTTGCGCCTTCAAGGACGGCGTCAAAAACAGAGAATTGAGTCTGAAGTTCGGTCGAACCAGGGACATGACCCTGAGTCGAATGATGGAGATTGCTAGCAACTACGCCAACGGCGAGGAAGAAGACCGACTCGGCGGCAAGTACAAGCCGAGCCACGGAGAAGGGAAATTCGGTCGGAAGCGAAGCGAAAAGCCGAGCCAGCAGCTCTGGAGAGGCCCCGCCGTGACTCGGGGAAGTTCAAGGAAAGCCCAAAGGATCACGGAATCAAGAAAGTGAAAGATAAAGAAGGAAATGACGCGATGGATATGCCATGCCATATTCACACGAAGAAGGATGAAGAGGGCAACATTATTTACCCGAAGCACACCACTCGCCAGTGTCGACTCCTGATCCAGCAATTTCAGGGAAAACAGTCTAAGGACAAGGAGAAGGAGCCAGACAAGGCCGGAGATAAAGAGGATGGTGAGGAGGAATACCCGCACGTCAACTCCACTCTGATGATCTTCGCAGATGTGGAAAGCAAAAGTCGACTGAAAGTCATCAACCGAGAGGTGAATATGGTTGCCCCAGTTAAGCCAAGTTATGTGAAGTGGTCCCAGACACCCATCACATTCGACCAATCTGATCACCCAACTCACATTGCCACCCTTGGGCGGCAAGCGTTAGTGGTCGATCCAGTTGTCGAAGGCACTCGACTGACAAAAGTGCTGATGGATGGTGGTAGTGGGCTGAATTTGTTATATGCGGATACATTGAAAGGGATGGGCATTCCGATGTCGATTGGCGCCCGACAACATGAGTTTCCACGAGTCATACCAGGAAGAAGGCCAACTCACTCGGCCAAATAGCCTGGGCGTGGTTTTGGTGATTCCAAGCACTTCCGCAAAGAAAAGTTGACCTTTGAGGTTGTGGATTTTCAGAGTGCATACCATGCCATTTTGGGGAGGCCGCCACGCATACGATTCATGGCTCGACCATGCTACGTGTACCTCAAACTGAAAATGCCAGGACCCAAGGGAGTGATCACCACACCGCGATCGGAAGAAGGCGAAGAGTGCTTTCGAAGGGCTCAAAGATTGCCGACTCCCAAGTGACAGCGGTCGAATTCGACGAGTACATGCAAAACGCAGATCCGAGTGATTTGCTACGATCTAAGAAGCCAGCCACGAGTGCGCATTCAAGTCGTGCGGTGAGACAAAGCCCGTCCATATTCATCCGACCGACCCGATGCAGCTCCGACCCACATATGCACAACACTCGACTCGAAATAGGAAGAAGCGCTCATCCAGTTCCTCCGTGAGAACTGGGACATTTTGCATGGAAGCCACCGACATGCCGGTGTTCGAGGAACTGGCTGAGCATCGCCTCCGAGTTGACAAGTCAGCGAAACCAGTCAAAGAGCATCTTCGGCGGTCCGCCGTCCAGAAGAGAAAGGCTATTGGTGAAGAAGTGGCTCGACTATTGACGGCAGGATTTATCCGAGAGATTTACCACTCCGAGTGGCTCGCTAATGTCGTCATGGTCCCCAAGAAGGATAACTCACTCCGCATGTGCATTGATTTTAAACACATTAATCGGGCCTGCCGAAGGATCATTTTTCTCCCCGCATCGATCAAATTGTTGACTCGACGCGGGGTGTGAGATGTCTTTTCTAGATGCATATTCCGGGTATCATCGAGATCCGTGCAGATGGACCCGACGAAATAAAACAGCTTTCATCACTCCATTCGGTGCTTCGCTATATCACCATGCCATTCGGCCTCAAGAATGCGGAGCCACATTTATGCGAATGATTCAGAAGTGTCTTCTCACTCAAATCAGTCGGAATGTGGAAGCGTATATGGATGATATCGTCGTTAAGTCGCGAAAAGGTTCCGACCTGCTTGCTGACCTCGCCGAAACATTTGCCAACCTCAGAAGGTACGATATCAAGCTCAATCCGTCAAAGTGCACATTCGGAGTTCCTGGTGGAAAATTACTCGGTTTTCTCGTTTCCGAACGAGGAATCGACGCTAACCCAGAGAAGATCGGCACTATTCTCCGAATGAAACGCCCTGTGCGAGTGCACGACGTCCAGAAGCTTACTGGATGCTTGGCCGCTTTAAGTCGATTCATCTCACGACTCGGTGAAAAGGCATTACCTCTTTACCGACTGATGAAGAAGGCTGACAAGTTCGAGTGGACTCCGGAAGCTGATGCAGCGTTTGCCGAGCTAAAAGCTCTGCTCTCCACCCAGCCGGTGCTTGCTGCTCCAATCAGCAAAGAGCCTCTGTTGCTTTACATTGCAGCCACTGGACAAGTTGTCGATTCAGGCTTACGGTCGGCGGGAAGAGGAAGGAAAGGCCTTCAAAGTTCAGCGCCGGTGTATTATTTGTCCAAGTCTTGACTCCATCCAAGCAGAGATATCCTCATTATCAGAAGCTTGTGTATGGTATATACATGACCACAAAGAAGGTTGCTCATTATTTCTCTGATCATTCTATCACAGTCGTCAGCGACGCTCCTTTATCAGAGATCTTGCATAACAGAGACGCAACCGGTCGAGTGGCGAAATGGGCGATTGAACTTCTTCCCTTGATATCAAATTCGAGGCAAAAAAGCCATTAAGTCCCATCTATAGCTGATTTCCTTGCGAGTGGATTGAACAACAGCAGCCGATCGAAGTTCACTCGAGCATTGGACCATGTTCTTTGACGGCTCCAAGATGCTGAATGGTTACAGTCTTTGAGGTGTTCTGGTTTCCCCGAGAGGAGATAAGCTTAAGTATGTGCTCCAGATTCACTTTGATTCCTCCAACAATGAGGCGAGTATGAGGCCCTTTTATATGGATTGCGCATGGCCATCTCACTCGGCGTCCGTCGCTTTGATGGTTTTGGCGACTCAGATCTAGTGGTCAATCAAGTGATGAAGGAGTGGGGCGTGAAGCCCGGCTATGATTGGATCTTGCAATGCAAAGGAGGAAGTTGGAAAAGAAGTTTGAGGGTTGGAGCTCCACCACATCCCCGATGAAAAATCAAGCAGCAGATGATCTGGCGAAGATAGGGTCCAAGAGGAAGCCATTCCGAGTGGCGTGTTTTTGGAACATATACACACTCCGTCGATTAAAGAAGATCCTTCACAGAGGAAGCTCCACAACCCAAGAGTGCCACGGACTCGACTGAGGTTGAGGTCCCGGCAGTGGTCGACTTGGTCATGGAAGTTTTAGTTGTCACTCCCGATTGGACAATTCCATACATTGCGTATATTCTGAGAAAGGAACTCCCAGAGGATGAGGAAGAGGCTCGGCAGATCGTCCGTCGGTCCAAAGCCTTTACCGTTATCAATGGGCAGTTATATAGGGAAAGCCCGACAGGAGTCGGACAAAAATGCATAACGCCAGAAGAAGGTCGAGTCATACTCAATGACATCCACTCGGGGACCTGTGGTCACCATGCGTCCTCTCGGACCATTGTAGCCAAAGCATACCGAGCCGGATTTTACTGGCCAAGGGCAAATGAGATGGCGAAAGAAATAGTGGACAAGTGCGAAGGATGCCAGTTCTACTCCAATATGTCACACAAGCTGCGTCGCCTTGAAGACCATTCCACTAGTCCGCCTTTCGCGGTATGGGGTTGGACATGATCGGTCCCTTGCGAGCGGGTCGGAGCGGTTTCACGCATGTCTTGGTAGCGATCGACAAGTTCACCAAGTGGATTGAGGCTAAGCCAATCAAAAACTTGATCTTTGGTATCGATGTTTCCTTCGTCGAGGGTTGGCGTTCAGGTATGGAGTCCCGCAGTATTATCACGGACAATGGGTCAATTTTGACTCGGAAGAATTCAAGGATTTCGCAACTCCCAAGGCACACGAGTCGACTACGCTTGATCGCCCATCCACAATCGAGCGGACGAGCGAGCGAGCCAATGGATTGATCCTCAAGGGTCGAAGCCCGTTTGATCACGAGATCTCAAGCATGCGGCTGGAGCTTGGGTCGACGAACTTCCTTCAGTGCTTTGGGGTTTGCGGACCACGCCTAATCGGTCGATGGAGAACTCCTTTTTCCCGGTCTATGGGGCGAAGCAGTTTTGCCGAGTGATCTCCTTCACAATGCTCCACGAATTGAACTTTATAATGAAGCGAAGCTGAGCAAGCGCGTCGAGATCAACGACCTCTGGAAGAGGAAAGGGAAATGGCTCGATCCGCTCGACCATTTACCAAAGAAGACTTGCGCTACCAGACGCCGAAAATGTGAGAGGTCGAGCCTTCCGGAAGGAGATCTGGTCCTTCGGTGGATCAGCGAAGCAACATAAGCTTGCTCCCTCATGGGAAGGTCCTTCATCGTCACAAAGGTTCTCCACAATGGGGCATATCGTCTCTACAATGTCGAACACGATATCGATGAGCCCCGAGCTTGGAATCGGATCTGCTCCGCCTGTTTTACACTTGAGGTTTTTCACTCGGAAGAGTTGTAATAAAATACTCCTGTAGCTCACGAGCTTTGAAGTAATAGTGTCATAATTCCTTCATAATTTTTGTCACTTTTTATTTTTCGTCGAGTAAAATTTTCACCTCCCCCAGTGGGTGGCTTAGTCGCGAATCCGTTCCGCCTAAGTTTTTACAAATCAACCGAGTGGTAAGCGGACTTCCACTCGGAGGCTTAGTTGCAGCTCGATGCTCGCCTAAGTTATTAAAATCCTACCGAGTGGTAAGCGGACTTCCACTCGGAGGCTTAGCTGCAGCTCGATGCTCGCCTAAGTTATTAAAATCCTACCGAGTGGTAAGCCGGACTTCCACTCGGAGGCTTAGCTGCAGCTCGATGCTCGCCTAAGTTATTAAAATCCTACCGAGTGGTAAGCCGACTTCCACTCGGAGGCTTAGCTGCAGCTCGGTGCTCGCCTAAGTTATTAAAATCCTACCGAGTGGTAAGCGGACTTCCACTCGGAGGCTTAGCTGCAGCTCGGTGCTCGCCTAAGTTATTAAAATCCCACCGAGTGGTAAGCCAGACTTCCACTCGGAGGCTTAGCTGCAGCTCAGTGCTCGCCTAAGTTATTAAAATCCTACCGAGTGGTAAGCCAGACTTCCACTCGGAGGCTTAGCTGCAGCTCAGTGCTCGCCTAAGTTATTAAAAATCCTACCGAGTGGTAAGCCAGACTTCCACTCGGAGGCTTAGCTGCAGTCCAAGGACTCGCCTAAGTATAAAGTATATTAGCAAGGAAAACGAGGTGCAGGTCGACTGCGACCCTCTCCTCCGAGCTACACCATAAGTATGATGCGCGATTGCAAGGAAGACGAAGTGCCGGTCGACTACGACCCTCTTCTCCGAGCTTCGACACAAATACAACGGAAATCCTACCGAGTGGAGAGCAAACCTTCCACTCGGGGGCTTAGCTGCAGCCCAGTGCTCGCCTAAGATAAAAGAAATCCTACCGAGTGGAGAGCAAACCTCCCACTCGGGGGCTTAGCTGCAGCCCAGTGCTCGCCTAAGATAAAAGAAATCCTACCGAGTGGAGAGCAAACCTCCCACTTGGGGGCTTAGCTGCAGCCAGTGCTCGCCTAAGATAAAAGAAATCCTACCGAGTGGAGAGCAAACCTCCCACTGGGGCTTAGCTGCAGCCAGTGCTGCGCCTAAGATAGAAGAAATCCTACCAAGTGGAGAGCAAACCTCCCACTCGGGGCTTAGCTGCAGCCAGTGCTCGCCTAAGATAAAAGAAATCCTACCAAGTGGAGAGCAAACCTCCCACTCGGGGGCTTAGCTGCAGCCCAGTGCTCGCCTAAGATAAAGAAATCCTACCGAGTGAAGAGCAAACCTCTCACTCGGGGGCTTAGCTGCAGCTCAGTGCTTGCCTAAGGAATAAGTCATTGCAGAGGCATCTCATTGTTAACCTGCAAAGAGCAATTCAAGCCAAGAGCAATTATTTCCAAACATCCAATCTAAATTTAGGTCGACACCTAAAATAACCGAGAGTGCTCAGGCGCTAAGCCTGTTAAAGTTTTATCGGTTACAATTCCACTCGCATACCGAGGCAAATTTAAGATCAAGGAAGTTTTTACCCTCTCGTGGAGGGCTGGATGGAACAACGAACTCGTCAAGGTCAATCCCGTCGGCAATCCGCGTGGCAGCAGCAATGAAAGTCTCCATGAAGGTCCTGAAGTCATGCTTTTTGGTGTTGGCCACTCGGAGAGCCGCCAGCTTATCTTCTCGGGCTTCCTTGCAATGGACTCGTGCAAGACACAGAGCGACGTCTGCACCACACCGAGCCGAAGACTTCTTCCACTCTTGCACTCGGTCAGGGACGGCATTTAGTCGAGCCATCAATGACTCAAGGTCATTTTGGAGTGTCTCACCGGGCCAGAGCGTCGAGTCGATGCGGGACGTAGCAACCTTCAATCTTGCGAGATAATCCACGACAGCAGCAACACGGGACTCCAGTCGGAAGATGTTCATGGCGGTTTCATCGTTCACCGGGGAATTGACAGGGTCAAGGTTCGTCTCCAGCTGGCTGGTTTCTTCTTCAAAGTTGCGGCAGAACTCTGCAAAGACAAAACCCCGAATCAGGAAAACAGTCGGATGGAAACATAACAGTTGGAAGAATTGGTCGAGTGAAGAAGGTTACCTTCGAGTTTAAGGAACAATTTCTTAGCAAGACCGCCCAAGAAGCTTTCCAGCTCGTTCTTCTTTCCAGCCATTTGGAGGACCTTCTCGATCGATTCTTCTTGTCGGCCTTCATTCGCTCAACATCCTTCTTTGGCGGTGGCGAGCAGCCTTCAGATTGGCGTTATCCTGTTCGAGCTTGGCGACTGAGGCCAGTTTGTCATCAGCAAGCTTGATCTTCTCAGACAGCTCAAGTTCCTTCTTCCTTTGAGCCTCCTTCACCTTGCCTGTAAATCGCAGCAAAGTCAAACTTGAAGCGAATGAGGAGAGAAAAGAGTCGTCGAAATCTCACCAAACATACCTTTGGTCTCCTCCTTCGCCTTCGTCAGATTCTCTTGCACTAGCTTCAAGTCCAACTCGAGCTGAATATGCTTCTGCTCCAGTTCAGCATAGCGTGCCGCAAGATCACAAGATTTCTACGAAGAATCGGTTGCAAAAATATCAGAGATAATCCACTTCCGAGTGAATAAAGAAGAATGGTGCGTTTCTAAGACTACAGTCGAATGCAAGCATTCGACCGTAGTCTCGGGGACTACACCCAGTGGGTGCACTCAGCGTGCCCCCACTGGTCTTATTCAAGACATAGTCGACCAGTCGACCAGAAAAAAAAAAGAGCGAGTCGACCATCGGCGAAACTTCTTCAGATCGTAATCAATCGCCAGCATCGACCACGATCTCGGGGACTACACCCAGTGGGTGCACTCAGCGTGCCCCCACTGGTCTCAGAAACCCATTCGTTCCATTCGGATGATGATCAACATCTACTTAGTAAAGCCTAAGATCGACTGCCAGCAGTCGACCTTAGCCTTGGGGACTACACCCAGCGGGTGCACTCAGCGTGCCCCGCCAACACGGAGTTTTTACCAACACACCTTTGGGTGACTGCTATGGATTCGAAAAGAAAAGTTTTGATAGCATATCCTAACAGAACAGGTGGTGGTCGATCGACTGAACATTGCTCAAGAAGGCGGAGCGGCATCGTAAGTCGCTTGACTCGCATCGGCGATCTTCACTGCTCCATCATAATCCCTGCTTGTCGGATCGCCTCCTTAGCAGCGTCGGCCTGGTCCTCCGGGGCGTGGTGCGTGGTGAAGATCGAAGGTTGTCCAAGACTTTCGACAAAGTGGGCGAGCACTTTCGTCGGTGATTCGCGAAGGACACGGTATGTCGAGTGCCGACCTCTCCTTCCGTCTGGCAGGCTCGGTGCCGTCACACCTTGGGCTTCCTTGCCGAGAGATGCCTTCCTGCTCCTCCTAGTCCTCAATGGCTCCTCATCTTCATCATCGTCATCGGGAAGAGTGATGATGTCATTGGTTGGAGCTTGAAAAGAGTTAAAGTCGAAATCTTGGGTCGATCGACTAAGAACAGGAATTAAGGATATAGTACCAGGATTTGAGGTGGCGGCGTCCTCCATCTCATGGTCTTGACCTTAGCTGAAGTTTGGAAGTCGCAGCTGAAAATCAAAAGAATCGATCGACCGATTCAAGTATCAACCAGAGACAAAATTTGTATAGAGCAAGAAGACTTAAGCAATATGTTTACCACGAGATGGTGGGGATGGACACCTTCATTTTTGGCAGAGGCTTGGTTTTCCTCGACGGAACTACCTTCGATCGCTTTGGCGCTTTCTCGATCGGCACCGAGAAGCGGTCCGAGGCGTTTATCGATCGCGAGGCGATCGCGACTCCCTTACCGCGTTCAGCCGAAGGGTCATGCACAAGTTTTGACCGCCTTTCCAAGCGCGGTGGTGCGACTTCCTCCTCTTCATCCTCGTCATCATCATCCTCGTCGTCATCATCATCGTCGTCGTCATTTCCTGCAGCGTCTGAATCCCACTCTTCCTGGCTCTCGCCTCCACTGGCTTCCCCCTCCTCAGTCGGAATCTGGGCGCCGTTGGGCATTGAGTATAGCTCGGTGAAGGCCTGGAAGTATCGAAGCAGAGTTCAGTCGACCAAATTACAGAAACACACTCGACGGATATACAACGGAAAACAGAGCAAGTGTACCTTATCTGGAACGCTGTCATGGTCAAGTGGAGAAATCCTCCGGGATCCGCGAGGATTGTCCTTGTTCCCAGTGATCGCAGCCATCCATCTTTCCACTACGGTATCGTCGACTGCCTCCGGGTGGACGCGAGTCTCGTCTTCGGTGCCGCAATACAACCACATACTGATGACTCCGGCCTGAAGGGGCTGGATTCGCCTCGAAGAAAAACCTCCAGAGGTCCATGCCGATCCTCCGTCCCTAACCAGCTGCACCACGCGGTCCATCAGCATCTTCACTTCGCCCTCTCTTGGAACAACCTTGAGGAGGAGGGTCTATTCACTCGACTCATGGTGAATTCAGGAAGGCGGTCGATCGCCCGGCGTCGTCTCATTCCGCAATAGAACC